>JBBYHL010000006.1:8021452-8050989 GCA_038381835.1 Adansonia madagascariensis | reverse complement strand
TAAGCCATTTTTTAGGCTCCAAAAACTCGATTTAAACATGTTTAGCACCAACAAACCATCATATAACATTGCAAACCTTAACTATGGGTTCGTTAATGGATTCTAACAAATTTTTGGAGTCCAAACAATTAATGACAAAGGTTACTTTCATAAAATATATGGGTGCAAGAGGGTGGTAGACATATCACCAGCTTGCAAGCTTTCATAGCCTTTTTGCCTCCTTGATCAGTATGGTAGAACTAATAAGAAAGAAGTCAACTGAACATGGCAGCTAAAGATATGCCCTGCTGTAGAAGAAAAATTAATGAGGCCCTTTGCATTATCTTCTAAAAATGGGGGCTGAACCAAAAGAAAAAGGGATCTCAGAGGAACTTACCTAAAAAAAAAACTTTCTCAACTATCAGAAAAAAAGACTCTCCAGCAATCCTAGAAAACTCTTCACCTATCCCCACAAATCCTCCAGCCATTCTCAGCGCCAAAAACACTTCCAAAAACACTGTTTCATTGACCTCCATACTTTATTCCCGTAGCTACCCTAAACCACCACTTGAAAACCTTCAAGAACCCAACTTTCCATACATCTTGATCTAAAAAAAGCCTCACCATCAACCATACCACCAAAAAGCTACCTCTTTTCATCCTTTTCTTGCTAAATAATAGCAAGGAGAAGGAAGAAATTAAGCCTATAGCCACTACTTTGAGACAAAGGGAAGTTCAAGTTTTTAGTATATCCCCTCTACCTTGATCTTTATATTTTTTATTTTGTCATCAACATCATCTTAGTAAACCCTTATTATGCTTTTATGGCCACCCTAGGACTCCAATGCATTTTTGTGCCTTTAGTTGTGGTAGTTTAGGATCTTGATGTTTTCTTGGTGTCTACATGCTATCCCCTTACATTTTTATTACCATAATAGCCTCTGTCCATGTGACCTTGCCATGTTCCTTCCATATTCACACCTACATCTCATGTTTAAATCATGCATTTTAAAATGCCATAGGTATGCCCATACATTTCCTAGCAACTCAATAAGTTCCATGAAATAAAAATGCTTTCTTTAAGCATGTTCATCCTAAGTATGTTCCTGCATCTATCTATCATCTCCATGCATTCTTTTTTTGTGCATACATGTTCTCCATGTTCTATATCATGTTTATGGCACTTTGTTTGTATTGAGATGTTTGTTTGAATGTTAGAAAATATGATTTCAAAGAGTACCCCCTATGTTAGGCACATGCTATCTCCCATACGTGGAGAATAACATGGGCTTAAGATTTTTATGAAGTTGGCTTTCCAACCTTAGGGGTAAAGCAAGCATTTAGTTCTAGATTCATGGAAGAGTGAGTATAAGAATGCTGGTATTCAAAAAAACAAGATGAAGTTTTTTTAGTTGAAAAATGTGAATCCTTGGTCCTTAGCCAAACACCCTCCTGATGGCATGGTCAATGACTTGTTCTATCATCCCAAACTACTTTGGGACTATGGAATGAACTTGTGATGCCCATGTCAACCCCTTATCTTGGTTATAGATGTTCGAATGTCCATAACCCGAGCTCAACCCAATGAAAAACCAAAAATACTAAACACCTCCCCTGTTTTGTTCTGTTAGCACATGGTTTAGTTTTGAAAATTTATCTAAAAAACAAAATTGATTTATTCAGAATGTATTGGTATTTTTTCTTTGAAAGGTTTCAAATTACCTTTCAAACGATATCTCATTTACCTTCAGATCATCTCGAATGAAATAGTTATAATTTTTTAAATCCTTGCTATCTGGAACCCCTAGATCCAGTGAACAGTTTATTATTCAGGCTATTTCGGCCTAACAAACAACATTTTTGAATCCCTTTAATATTTTTCCCATATAGTTCATGAAATTCCTTTTTCAGAAAGGTACTATTTGCATTTTAACAATTTCGGATGAATCTGAAATGATTTTTCAAAGTCTATCATACCTCTACCCTGTACATGCTACCAGTGTCAAGACAAGCTGAAGTTCAAAAATTAATTCCACCTAGAAAGGGATTTTCTGGGATTTTTGGAATATTTTCACATTAATCCTCATTGAGTTGGCTTTCCAACTATACCTCGTTTACCTTTGGGGACCTCCGAATGAGTTCAAAATAAATTCAGAAAGAGAAATAACGTAACATTGTCCTCTGTTTCTAACCTAATTTTTGAAATGCTTTTATTGAGACATTCAAATGCCTTATGATCTACTTAGCTCATTCCCATGACCTAAGCCCTTAAGACCCAGACCAAGGCTAAACAAAAGAGGAACATTTTAGCCAAAACTTTGGCTCTTGATTTTTAAAGATTATCTTTTTTCAAAAATATGACCTATTCCTTTTAACATTGAAGATTTTTATTTTCGAGGATACTCCAACCCCATTATTCTGAGGGAATACTCCAACCCGCTTTTAACGCAAGTCTAATGTCAAACCTTCATTTTCGGGGATACTCCAACCCTACTATTTCAAAGGGATACTCCAACCCCTTTTTTAACTCAAAATCCAATATCAAACCTCTATTTTCGGGGATACTCCAACCCCACTATTCTAAGGGGATACTCTAACCTCATTTTTAACTCAAATCCAATATCAAACCTCCATTATTGGGTATACTCCAACCCCACTCTTCTGAGGGGATACTCCAACCCTGCTTTCCATATTCTTTCTAAAATTTAAACTTTTTTTCCAAGACATCCTCGAGTCATTGAAATCTTTTTTTCTTAAATTTTCACTGAATCCGACTAAGCCGCAACGTTGTTGTCTCGGCTATTCATCAATAATTGAAGCAAACTACAAGATACATTTTGATCACCCTTTTTTATGTATTTTTGGTGTTTATTTTTGTATGGATTTATTTATTATTTTTTTCCTATCTTACTAATACATTTCCTCTTATAGGGACCTCGAGCATTCATGCTTTAAAAATTATTTTTAGAATCACAAAACGATATCTCGTGTTGGTATCTCTCTAGTGTTAGGCATGAAACACTTGATTTTTTTAAAAAACTTATCCGGAGATCATTTTCATTAAAAAAACCCTATGTTTCTCACCTCTCCGAGGTGCATAGGTGATAAAATTTTCATTAAAACCTAAACTCGTATCCTTACCAAAATTTCATGCATTAAAGGGAATCATATTTAAATAATGATAAAAATAGAACCGAGGAAACCAAGATTTAAGTAAGATATAATTAGATGGTATCAATTTTCAGGCGTTGCTTCCCTACACGTAACCAACTCCCAGACCTAAAATAATGAATCTCTGGTATATTTTCAATAGGCATCCAGTCATGCCTAACTTAAAATGATCGATGGTAACTCCAAGTTTATGGCCACTTCATTGTGGCCACCAAGACTAGTCGGATGAGTAATCCGTTTGACGGTCTTTTACTCTTTTATGTCAAACATTATCATATTTTTAAGTCGAGCATGCTTTGGCCCTTCGAATCGTCTAAAGTTCATAAAGGCCGAGCATGTGGAATGTCAATAGAAGTTAAAATTCCCTCCCTCTGAGTATTGATGGAGACCAAATTGGAGGAAGCAGAGTGGGTCCGAGATTACTATAAATAGTTAAATTTTATCGAAGAGAAAATATTGCGAGCAATTTACATAGGCGAATGTATCAGAAGAGAATGATGAGAGCTTGTGGTAAGAAGTTCCATCCAAGACATTTCCATAAAAGGGAGCTGGTATTAAAGAAAAATCTTTCCTAGCTAAAGAGATTCACGCTGTAAATAGGCTCCTAATTGAAAAGGACCTTATATGGTTCAAAAAGCATTTTCCGGTGGGGCAGTAATTTTGGCAGAAATGGATGGGCACACTTTACCTAATCCTGTCAATGCTAATAATTTAAAAAAGTATTATGTTTTAAAAAAGAAAAAAAATGAAAAAAAATAAAAACAAAAACAAAAAAAAAAGAAGTTAAAATGAGAGGCCTTAAGTTGAAACCCAAAAAGGGCAATTCAGGCAGAATGATGATGGTGAAGTGAAATTTGCTAAAACTTAAGATCAAAAAGGAAGGCATTATGCAATCAAAGACATCTTCCAAGAGATTGATCCATGAAAAAAGCAGTGTTCTAATCAAGAAATGCTTTTGAAGATTTGAATGAGAGATTCCAACTAGCTATATAACACCCATTTTTGTCCTATACTTTGTAATACTCTTATTAAAAAACCTATTATTGTATTTCCTTCTTTTTATTGGAATATATCTACACTTCTTTATTCATACCCTTTCACTCTTTTATTCAGGCCTTTGTTACCTTCATTTGTACTTCTATCATTTTTAGCTTTGTCATACCTTTCTCATCTGCATATGTTTCTGACAAATGATTATTGACATCTTACAAATAAGTAACAAAAAAAAAGATTTCTTTGCATTAATTTGGATTAAAGACTAACATTATAGGGACTTTAGTCACTATCTCAATTATCCAAACATTTTAGGAAAGGTAAGAAATCAACTGATGATTGGATATCCTCAAAGAAAAGGGAATTTGGGCAGCCCTAATTTAAGTACATTTTTTATAAATAAATAAATTCTTTACAAAAAGTTTCAAATGCAATTGTTATCAATATTATTTAGCTTATTCAATTTGAAAAAGCTCAAACTCGAGCAATATCGACCATTTTTTCTTCATCAAAGAAAGATAGTTTTTCACACAACATTTTGTGAAAATGCCTTCAAGTTTGAGTAGCAGGGCTGGTTTATCTCTTGAAGGTACCTTTGAATCGAGGCCCGAGCATTGATTCTCCTGACCAGAAAAAGAACATTTTCTAAAAATGTCCTCAAGTGCCAAAATAGACTAGATCAGAGATGGTGGATAATTATAAAATTCATAGGTTGTATAGAGAAATCATGAAAATTCATCATTTGCAGTATGCATGCATTTGCATTCATTAATTTGCAGGAAAGCTTAAGTGGGACATTGAAAGAGAGCAACAATCATGCTTATGTCCTCAAAATCAAAAGGTAAGTCCTTCATCTTTTTGAATTGACCAAGCATCAAATGTTGCCATTTTTTTATCCTAGTTGACTTGCCAGCTTTATCCCGTTAACCTTTTATCCTTATTGACTTGTTGGCTTTGTCCCATTCAACTTTGTTTATCTCTATTGACATGTTGACTTTATCTCGGTCAACTGTTTATCTTTGTTGACTTGTCAGTTTTGTCCTGGTCAACTTTTATCTCTGTTGACTTGTTGGCTTTGTCTCAGTCAATCGTTTATCTTTGTTGACTTGTCGGCTTTGAATTAGTCAATCGTTTATCTCTGTTGACTTGTTGGCTTTGTCCCGATCAACTTTTTATCATTATTGACTTATCGGCTTTGTCCTAGTCAACCCCATTTATTCTTGTTGACTTGTTTACTTTATCCCAGCCAACCTCGTTTATCCTTATTACCCATTGACCTGTCAGTTTCATTTCAGTCAACTCGTTTATCCCTGTTGACTTATTGGCTTTGTCCTAGTTAACCCTTTTATCCTTATTAAATTGGTGATTTTACCCTAGTCAACCTTTTATCATTGTTGACTTATCGACTTTGTCCCAATCAACCTCGTTTATCCCTGTTGACTTATTGACTTTATCCCTGTCAACCCTATTTATCCTTGTTAACTTATCATCTTTATCCCAGTCAACCCCATTTATCCTTGTTGACTTATCAGCTTTGTCCCAATCAACCCTTTTATCCCTATTAACTTGTTAACTCTATCTCGGTCAACCTTTTATCCCTGTTGACTTGTCGACTCTGTCCCAGTCAAATCTTTTATCCTTGTTGACTTATCGATATTGTCCTGGTCAACCTCTTATCCTTGTTGACTTATCGATTTCGTCCCATCAACCTCTTTTAACTTAGGTTTTACCTTAGTCATCATTTTAATTTAGGGTTTTTCTTTTGGGCTGATTAGTTTTTTTGTTCATTATTAGTTTTGATTATTTTTCACATGTCTTAATGACTCGAACGAAATCATGTCTATTTGGTCTTTGCCCCGTTCCTGATTCTCAGCAATGGTAAAAAAAGGGTAGCTATGACACCTAATTTTGTTTTGGTTCCCTTTTTTCCTTTTTTTTTTGGTTTTTGATAATTTAAATATCCAAAATCGAGAACTTAATGACAACCCTCATTAGGAATGATCTTTTTAGATGAATCAGACATTCTCAAAACCTTTTTATTCAAAGTTAAATGGCCATAAATTCACATGATAAGAAAAAAAAGAATCACACTTTGATCTATAGTTTTGGATACGTATAACGAATATTTAAGAGAAAAATCACTTTTTATCTTTTCATGTCAAAACCTTAAAAAATTTTTATCTAATTTTTTATCGCGGCCAAATTTTCTATTTTTAGGAATTTTTAAAAAATTTTAGTTGACCGTCGTATAATTGTACCAATACCTGTACAGTATTTATGCTGATATGTATTCTGACAAATCAAAAATATTCAAGGAAAAATTTGCAGGGAGTCTAGTTGTCCATTTTTGTGATTAATTTTGAATTTTTCATAGTATTGCAAGTTTTATACTTATAAAATTTTTCCTAATAAAATTATTTTGGATTATGGATTCTCATCTTTACCATTTTGTAAATTAGTACTTTGGATAATAGGTTTTATTTAATTTATCTTTATATAAATTTTAATGGATTCTTTGAAATTTTCCTGGTTCTGAAATACGAGTTTTTCTTTATCTGTAAAATTTTATGGTGGAATTTTCTCAAGTTTTCAACTTCAAAATTCTTTAAAAACTTGCATTTAATTACCATTAAATCATTTTTTTCAAAATTCATTTTATTTTATAAGTTTTATGTTTTCTTTTTGTTTTTAAAATACGAAGTTTTCTACTCCGTAAATTTCTTTGAGAAGATTTTTCTTAGTTTATAATTTTTAAAACTCTTCAAATATTATTATTTATTTCATATTAAATTAATTTATGAAAATTCCTTTTGTTTTCATCAGTTTTGCATTTTTCTTTTGAAATTCTTCTGTTTTTGAAATACGAAGTTTTCTTCCCTGTAATTTTTTTGGTAGAATTTTTCTTTGTTTATAATTTTTAAATTTCTATAAATATTATTATTTAATCCATGTTAGAACATTTTTGAAAAATTTAATTTATTTTATGACTTTTAGAATTTTTCATGTTGCCAAAATATGGAGTTTCTACTCTGTAAATTTCTTCGGGAGGATTTTTCAGAGTTCATAATTTTTAAAATTCTTTAAATATTATTTTTTGATCCCTATTAAATCAGTTTGTAAAAAATTTAATTTATTTTATGAGTTTTGCATTTTTTTTGTATATAATAATTTTTCCCGGTAAGGTTTTTCCTCGTATAATTTTATGAGTTTTGGTGTTCTAATCAGTTTTTTTCTTTTCATTATTTCATTTTAAAAAAAATTATTTATAATTATCAATTAATTGTTTTCTATTTATTATTATTATTATTATTATTTTATTTTAATTATTAGTTATTTTCTACTAGTTTCATGAAAACTAGTACAGTTAATTTTTAACTTTTCCCCTAACTAATTTGGTTGGTTTCTAATTACCAATTATATGATATTTTCTAGGTCATCATGACAATATTTTTTGTAATGACCCTTGATTGTTTGTCAAATTAATGTAATTCTCACATTTTATGCTAATTATGACAAAAATATAATAAAATAAATAAATTAAAATTTTTTTCCTTTCTTCTCTTGGCGTTTCAGCCAAGAAGATTTCAGGATCCTCTTGGCCAGCCCTCCCCCTTTATAAAAGGGGGGAGGATGTGTTTTCATAGTTTTTAGGACTTTTCTTGCTTGAAAAAAATATATATCACTAAAAAAAAGCTTATTTTAGTTTTCAATTTATTCAAGGTATAATGTTTAATCCTTTAGCTTTTCTTCATCTTCATTCATTTTCTTTTCTTATTTATGATTTAAATCCATGTTAAGGCTCATGGATTTTTATCCATGTTGAAAGGCTAAATATGGTGATTTTGTATATTTTTTATATTTGATGTTTCTTTTATGTTTTTGTTTTTGTTTTTGTTATTTCTTGATTTTTGCTTGTAAAATATGTTGTTGCTGAGATCTTAATTTATTGTACATGTGTGTTGAGGTATATGTTGTTTCCTTTTATATTCATGTTAATATATGATTAAGTATATTTGTATATTCATTTTTATTTTTATTTTTATTTTGCTTTATTTTTATTTTGGTTTAGCAATGTTTATTTATGTTCATGATTTTTTATGTCAAAGCATGCTTATATTTGATATTTTTGGTTTTGTCAAATTTGATAGGTTCTTTTGATGATGATTTTGTTCATATTTTAGTAATAGTTTCATGTTTTTCTTGTTTTTTCTGTTATTTTATAACATCAGTGAACAAAGGGAATAATTCGCAAAAACATATAAACTATTTTAGGCTATTGTTGGGTTTGGCTGAAAGCTTCATGGATAACTTGGAAACTGATTTTTTGTATTTTATATCATGTTTTAGGTATTTTTCACACTTTCAGGGGTCATTTTGCAATTTCACAAAGTTTAGGGACTAGTTTGCAAATAATAGAAAATTTTTGTTTTATGGTCAAAGGGTTTGGTCGAAAGTTTCATGGACAACTTGGAAATAGATTTTGTGTATTTTATAACATGTTCTAGGTATTTTTCACACTTTAGGGGTCATTTTACAATTTTGCAAAGTTTAGGGACTAGTTTGTAAATAATAAAAAATTTGTTTTATGGTCAAAGTGTTTGTCCAAAAGCTTCATGGATAACTTGGCAATTGATTTTGTGTGTTTTATAACATGTTTTAGGCATTTTTAATACTTTAGGGGTCATTTTGCAATTTTAGAAAGTTTAGAGACTAAATTGCAGAATATGGAAATTGCGTTTAACGGCTAAAAATGCTTGGCCGAACCTTTTTGCATATTGTTGCCATTATTTTTGTGTTGATTTTTTGCTGGTTTGATGATTTTTAATGATTTTTAATGGTATTTTATCACATAGGGGTCAAAATATAATTTTATAAAGTTTAAGGGTTATTTTGTAAATTATAAAATTTTTATAGGGCAAGGTAGTTGGCCAAATCTTTTTAGTGTATTGGTTGTATTTTCATGCATAATTTCATATGATTTTTATGATTTTTAGGTTATTTTATTATGTAGGGACTAAATGAAAATTTAGAAAAGTGTATGGCTAAAATAAAAATTTAGAAAAGTGTATGGACTAAATAGCAATTTTTCATATTTAGGGTGCAAAATTGACATTTTACCAGTTTTGAAGATTTCTATTATTTTTATGGCCTTCATAAGGATATAAAAATTTTTAAAACTTTTCGTATTTGTTCGATTTTCCTAAGGATACGAAATGTAACTTTCAAAAATTTAGGGGCTTGATTACAAATTTTGCATTTTAAGTCAAACTTAAACTTTTAGCTTTTCCCTTTAGACTAAGTTCATCTATTTTTTTATCATTTTAGGCCATTTTAAGGTCCATTAAGTTACTAGATACTTTCATGTCCAAAGTATAACCTAGGAGTATTTTGGTAATTTTGCTCACCTAGATGCTTTTACGCCAAATATAAGTATTTAAGGATTGATTTAGCCTTCCAAGGTCACTTTTAAGTCCATTAGGATTATCGGAGTACTTTCACGTCGAAGGTATACTGTAAGGGTATTTTGGTAATTTTGCTCACCTAGACATTTTTACGCCAAAGGTGAATATTTAGGATTGGATTAGTTTTCCAAGGTCATTCTAAGGTCCATTAGGGTTACCAAGATACTTTTTTGTTGAAGGTATACCTTAAGGGCATTTTAGTAATTTTGCTCACCAAGATGCTTTTGTGCCAGAAGTAAATATTTTAGCATTGGTTTAGCCTTCTAAGATCATTTAAGGTCCATTAGGGTTAACGGGATACTTTTATGTAAAGGTATACCCTAAGGGCATTTTCATAATTTTATTTCAAGTCTAGTCTTAGATAAGCATTAGAATGCTTTTTGGTTGAAAGTGCATATCTAGGATGGGTTCATCTTTTTTCATTCATTTTTGAGTCCTTTGAAGGTTACCGGGATACTTTCATGTAGAGGGTATACCCTAAGGATGTTTTCACAATTTTGCATTAATAATGACCTTTAATGACCTTAACAACACCTTGAATAATGACCTTTAATGCCCTATAAATAGACTTGAACAAAATAGGGTGTCTATAGTTGCCCTTCTTTCGTTATTGCTAAGTATTAAGAATGAAGCAAAGATTGATATACACCATTCTATTTAGGGTATGCTTAATGCTACCTTAAGTACCTATGATAAAAAGACCAAATTTAATATGAAACTAAGATAAAACATAATTTTGGTGGTGATTTGGATTCTTGTGAAGAACTTAAATTTGAATTCATGGATGAAAAAAACTAGATTGTGATCTTAGGCTTAACCTATCCCTAATTTTGATTTAAAAAGGACAAAATGCAATGCACCAAATCACAGCTAGCAACATTGGACTCTAAAAATATTTCTTGACAGTTTTGGATAAAAGGCCTAACTCCTAGGCTTGACTTATCCCTAGGTTTGACTTAAAAATAACAAAATGCTAATGTGTTGAATCATGGCCAACAACATTGAACTTTGAAAAGATTTCTTGACAAAGGTTCTTGATTGAGATTCCTAACTAAGGTTTCTAACAAAGGTTCTTAATGAAGGTGCCAATACTCTAGATCACAGTGTTCTAGCAATATTAGACTTTGAAAAGATTTCTTGATAGAGGATCTTGATAAAGATTCCTAACTAAGGTTCTTGATAAAGGTGATAAGCTAGGTTTGACCTATTGACATCACTAGTTTTGGACTCATTTGATATGATGGCATAATTTAATTAGTCGAGACTGACCTACTGGTATCATTGGGCTTAAACTTTTGATGACATGAGAGTTTGAAGAGATAGGGTTTTTACTTGGGTGACCTTCTGATTTGGAGATTTTTTATGTCAAAGATTCTTACCAGAAAGTTCTTCGAGGTTCGACAGATTTCCCTTGATGCGATGCTGACAAAATGACATTATGTACTAACAATATGAATGTATGATGCAATGATGAAAGTGCAACTTTCTTGGTGATATGACTATATGATCATGAAATAAAGTTCGATATAGGAATAGACATTTGCAAGTTATCTTTTCAACTGAGAGCTTTAACAACTATTTATCTGATGCCATAGTTCAAGATGATGACTTCAGACTTAATGGGCTTTGAGATCATGACTCTTCTTAAGTGATTTAATGTTTAGATGATCATGCTCTTGACTTGAGGTATTTATGGATCTCTAACAAGTGAGAATTTAGATGATCATTTTCTTAACTTGAGATGTCTGACTACTATTCAAATAATTTGAAGATTTGTTTTCTTAACTCAAGATATATAATGATATATTTGGCAAATTCGATTAGTTTTATTAATAGTTTGAGGGTTGCATGATTGTTATTTCTATCTTTTAACTAGTTTGGTTAGTGTTTGAGTCTTGAAGGGCTTTTTGATTGGGGTGTATGAGCCTAGCATAGGTTGACAATTTTTAATGACTGACAGTTTTGGGAGTCTAGGAATGGTTCAACACCAATCCTGACTGGTATATGTTAAATGTGAGGGGTGGTTTAAAGCTCCTCGTGCTCTCCTCATCTTTTTGATATAATATCAAGAAATCCTGATGTGAATTTTATTCAATTATCAAGTATTATCAATTAAATGACAAGCATAATGCAATGCAAAATGTAATGTGCAAAGGGTTAAAAAGAAACAACATAGTGTTTTATTAATGACAAGAAAGGTGATACAAATGTATTAATGTTTGACAAAAGGTATAATGACAACAAGATATAATTATAAAAAGGTAATCTTTTGGATGATTAATGCCTTTGATAGTCATGACATAAATTCTTTATTTGATATGCCCTGAGATCTCTTCCGAACAATCTACATGTATGATGCAAGTCAATCTTCTAAAGACCCCCTAGGTTACCTTATACCATTTTACAATTGCCCCAGATTCAAACACCTTACCTCTTTATCCTTTTAGGCTTGGGTTAGGTTTTGATGAGGTTTGACTCTGGTTTGACTATAGTTTGATTTGATTTGATCATGGTTTCAACTTGGCTTCATCGGGGTATGGCTAAGTTTAATGCATTATAGTGAGGATTGGGTGTAGTTTGATTTAGGTTGTTGACAAGCGCTTGGATAAACTTAATTTGGTTTAGATGAGATTTGGGTCTGGTGAAGGGTGGTTTTTAGGAGTCGCCTTTTCAGGTTTTTGTCTCAAGTTAAACGAGCTACTCAGATGCCTTTTTGGGTTTTTATCCGAGACCTTTTCCCTTTTTTTCTCTTGTTCTTTTTTTACCCTTTTTTTTTTTGGCAAAGGATGCCATTTTGGGTTTTTTTCCTTTAAGCATAATATTTCTTAATAGAGTCTGAATTGACTAGATGTGGCAAGATATTGCGATCCATTTCCATTAGAATCACGGCCCTTATGAAGAAGGTTTGTTTGACGACAAACAGTCTTTCCCAATTAGGGTTCCATTTGCCTCGAGCGTCTTTGTAGATTAGGAAGATTTTTTTTAGTGCCAGTTCAGCTTCATGAAATTGGCAAAGATGAACCTTTTTATCATGGGCCCTTATCATGCATTTGCCTATGGCAAATGGTCTTCAACTATTTTTTTTATAAGATTCAACTGATAATATCTGTTCTTGACCCATTCAGCTTCTTCGAGTTTGTTTTCCATCAAGACTTTTAGAGAGAGGATCTCAACTTTTTAATAGATAAAACAACTTTCATCCCATAGATAAGGGAAAATGAGGAAGCACCTTTGAAAGTCTGAACTGAAGTTTGATATGCGTGGAGTGTGAGTGGTAGTTTTCATGCTATTTTTTATAAGTCTTGGCCATTTTCTCGACTATCCCTTTGATGTTTCTATTAGCCACCTTGACTACCTTACTCACTTTTGGACAATATGGCATCGACTTCTGATGTTGGATTTTGAATTGCAAACATACTACCTGTATTATGTTATTTTTCAAGTTACAGGCATTATCGATGATAATTTGTTCAGGCAGTCTATGTTAACAGATAATGTCTTATTTCACAAACTTGCACATAGTTGACTTAGTGACATTGGCATATAAAGCCATATCTACCCATTTAGTGAAGTAATCAATCGCCACTAGGATAAATTGATACCCAATCGCATCTATGCCCCACATAGAGAAAGGCCACAATGCTGTCATGACATGAAGCAGTGAAGGTGGGACATTTATCTTGTTTAGATAAATCTAACACTTATAACATTTTCAAGCATAATTGATGTAGTCCCTTTCAATAGTTGACCAATAATAGCCTGATCTCTTGACTTGCTGAGCCATCTTGTGCCAATTATTGTATGAGTCGCAGATCCCTTCATGAACTTTTTCTAGGATTCTTTTAGCTTTAAAAGCATTAACACATATATGCAGCACTTGATCTAAATTTTTCTTGTATAATACTTCCCTGTCTAGAACGAATCCTATAACCATTCTTTTAATAGTCCTTTTGTCATTTTTCATGGCATCTACAAGGTATTGTTGATCCTTGATTTAGCAAAGGATGTCATGATATCATGGTAGGTCATCTCTTTCTTCTATAATGTTTAGACAATATGCTGGAATTGTATAGATGCTTATCTGAATAGGAGAGACATCTATTTCCTAAGTAACTTTGAACATGGATGACAAGGTAGCCAGGGCATTGGTTGTTTGGTCTTTTTCCTGAGGTAGGTGTTGAAAACTAACATCTTTGAATTTTTTTTGAGTTTTGAGACCAATTTCCTATATTAAATCAATTTAGCATACAAATTTGCCACTTTCCTTTTAGTTGGCAAATGACTAGATCTGAATCCCTAAAAACTAGTGAAGTCTTGACATTTCTTTTAATAGCTGCTTAGAGTACTATGACACAGGCTTCATATTCTTCTATGTTGTTGGTGTAGTGAAAACTTAGTCTAGCAATGAAAAGATTATGACTTCCATCAGGTGAGATCAACATTGCCATGATTCCATGCCCTACAGCATTCAATGCCGCATCAAAGTACATCTTGCAAGATTGGTCATGACTAAAAGTTTCTTCCCTTTTCGTTATGCACATTAGGTCTTCATCCTGGAATTAGTCCAATGGCTCACAGTCGTTTGTTGCACGAGTTACCAAGAAATCGCTATCGTGCTACCTTTAGTGGCTTTTTTGTTGTCATAGACGATGTCATATTTAGAGAGTAGAACTTGCCATCTAGCCAATTTTCTTAGAAGCACAAGGGCTTCGCATAGATACTTGATGGGATCAAGCATCGCGATTAGCCATGTGGTGTGGTATAACATGTACAACTTGAGTCTTTGGGCTGTCTAAGCCAGGGCATAACATAACTTTTCCCCCATGGAATAGTTGCTCTCAGACTTCGTAAACTTTTTACTCAGGTAGTAAATAGGTTGATTTTTCTTTCCTAACTCGTCATGTAGCTCGAGAACATAACCTATTGATTTATTAAAAACTAATAGGTAAAGGTCTAAGGGTCGACTAGGGATTGACGATGCTAACACTAGCAAGTTTGATAAGCAATGTTTGACTTTGCCGAATGCTTCTTGACATTTTTATTCTAATCCGCAAGATCCTATTTGTAAAGGAGTTGGAAGATCGGGTTACATTTGTCAGTGAGTTGGGATATGAATTTGGAAACAAGTTCAGCTTCCCTAAGAAAATTCTCACCTCTTTTTCAGTCTAAGGTAATGGTAATTTTGAATAGCATTGAGTTTATTTAGGTCAACTTCGATCCCTCTTCTGTTGAAAATGAAACCTAATAGTTTCCAAGAAGTGACGCCAAAAGTACACATGGCAAGATCCAGTCTTTGTTAGAATTTTTGTAGTTGCTTAAAGAGCTTTGAAGGTCAAAGTATTCTTATCTTCTCTTGCTTATTTGGTGATCATGTCATCCATATAGACCTCAACCTCCTTAGGCATTAGTTGTGGAATAAAGTCATCATGGCTCTTTGATAAGTTGCCCTCGTATTTTTGAGTTTGAAAGGCATGATGTTCTAGCAAAACACACCTCACATGGTTACAAAAATAGTTTTCTCCATGTCTTCGGTGCCATTTTGATCTAATTATAACCTGAGAATCCATCCATGAAGGAGAATAAAGAGTTCTTGCTGGTGTTGTCAACCAAAGTGTTGATGTGGGATGATAAGAAATTATCTTTCGGCCAAGCTTAATTCAAATCTCGATAATCAACACACATTTATACTTTGCCATCTTTCTCGGGGACTAGGACAAAACTGGCAACCCATTTTGAATATTTGGATACAAGGAATCCTACCTTGAATTATTTTCTAGCTTCTTCTTTGATCTTAAGGAGCATTTTTTGCTTCATTCTCCTTAGCTTTTGCTTGACTGGTTTGTGTTGAGGTTTGAGGGGAAGCTTATGGACCATAATGTCAATGTCTGTCAAGCGTGTATTGCTATGACTAGGGAAATACATCATAGTAGTCTCGAAGCAAGTTATTAGTTTGGTTCTAGTAAAGGGTTTTATTAAAGTCTCAATCTTGACCTTTTTCGAATCCTCTTCAATCCCCAAATTTATGACTTCAATTGGTTTTTCATACGGCCAAATCTATTTTCTTCACGCTTGGCTAAATGTAGTAGATCTGATGGCAAAGAACTTTCGTTGGAATCTTTATCAGAATCAACTTCACTAATACAAATTAATTTTTCGAAATCGATCTCTGAAAGCTCATTGAAAACATCCATGTCACTTATATTAAAGCATCTGAAAAGGTGAGGAAATAAATAGTACAGACCAAAGTATGTGTAAAGAATTTGAATAAAGGTGAAGAATAAAGATATGTACGTACACAAGATCAAATGCTTTATGCAAAAGTCATTTTTATTGATAATACTTGATAAAAAAAACCCCATTACATAGGATCCTTACATGCTATTAGGCAAAAGCAAGTAAGTTTTTAATTCTCAACATTAAATAAAAATAATCTTAAAAAATATAGGAGTTTCTTACACATCCTTGCTATCAAGAATATACTCAAATGGATGGGGATGGGTTTCATTGCTTGGCTTCGACAATCTTGGCTAATCATCAATGACATGAATATGAAGGTTATAGAGTACTCAATTCAAAATGACCATGACATCCTTGGTTTTCATATTTTCTGGTTGATTTGGATGCATGCATCCTTCTAAACAGAAAGTCTTATAGATCGATGGAAATGCCATTGGTTTTGGCCCAAACTTTTGACCCAACAGACTGGCCAACCTCTGCTCTCTAGGCTTTTTGACTTACTATTTCTTGTAATACATATTAAGCTTAAACCTTAGGCCTTTCTTGTCAACTTGGCTAATGACCTTTAAAGCTTTGGACATACTTTGCAGATTATTACAAGCTCTTTTCTGGTTCTATAACTATTGCCAATAGTCAACTTCAAACCTATGCAGGTATTCTTTGATAATTAGGGCTTAACTATTAGCAGGCCTTCTCCTACGAATGTAGCATTGGCAAACTTGAATGATTGGAATAATGGCTCTAAAGTGTCTTCATTTGGCTCAATATATATGCCATTAGTGGAAGTGGCAGCTAACATTTCCACTTTGGCCACAATACTGACTACTTTATCATCAATTATGAATTTTAGTTTCTAGTGTAAAGTCGATAGTACTACCCTAGATAACTTTATCCAAGGCCTTATTAGTAAGTAGTTCTATGATGAAGCAAGGTCCACTACCTGCAAGTTGACCTAATAAGTGCACGAGCCTATCTGGAGTGAAATGGTAACATTTTCGATGACTCTATGACACAATGTTCACACTACCATTGGTTATGCTTGATATAAGATGCATCAATAGGAAGTTTGTTCAAAGTGACCATTGCATGACATTAAGGGTGGAGCCATTGCCTACGAGAACCTTTAGCAGAATGCGACCTTTGTAGTGTTTGGTGATATATAAGGCTTTGTAGCTACCCCTACCTCTGAGAGGGATCTCTTCACTGGTGAACGAGATGTAGTTATTAGCAGTTATCAAGAGGTAAAATGCCTTTTAAGGACAAAACTAAATGACTAGGTAGTGATGTTCGTTCATCACCACTTAAGGTATGATATGTGTTAAGCCGCCATTTAGACAACATAGCGGCTTATTTGGGTTGGACATGACTCTTTGAGATGCATAATGCTTTATAAGTGGTGGCATTTATTGGACATCATTTATTTATTGAAAAAGGCCCGCCATCAATTAGACAGCATAATGATGTGTCCTGACAATAACATTACAAACATAGGCGATAATGTTCGTTCACTATGACGTACAAAACTATGGTATGCGAGAGTAAAGGTTAGAAGTGTTTCCCCAAGTGTTCTTATTCTCTAGGTCATTCTAGCAACATCGCAATATGATTTGACATGGTTTAGCTTATAGGGTTTGCTATATAAGCCTAAGTCGATAACTAAATTTGTATTTGTGTCATTCTTACCTTCGATAAAGACAGCCAAAGCACCTTGATCCTAGGCTAATCATAGGCTTGGTGAAATACGTTCGATCTAGTGGATGTATTTCCCTACTCAAATATGGAGGGTTACTCATGAGAGACATAGGTAATTTAAACCTCGTAAGGTATAGATAGGTTTATACAGAAAGATACTCGTGAAGGCGAATAGCTTACTTCCTCCTAGTAATTAGGACACTAACCTCACCTTAGAGTTTACTAGGAAGTTAATGCAAATGCATGCGCATGGTGTGTGTCGAGGAAACAATCAACCTTTTTATTTACCCTATATCAAAATATTTACCAAATGGATATTTTTCAGGAATGAGGTAGTCCCTAACAATCATACGACAAAAATCATGGCAAACAAAAGATTAGTGGACAAAAATAAAAGGAGATTATAGTTGAATAATGACTGAAAACTGAAGGATCCAAGAACAGAGTAAGACATGGCTAGTTGTAGGCCTAACATTCCAAAAATGTCCCTCCTAGAGTGGCCAAGCTGTCATTGTCGTGCCCCTACCCTTCATTGTGAAAGGGAGTGTGCGTGACTTAAAAATATTTTTCTCTTATCGAAAATGTGTTCTTTCGATCAGGACTCTCCTTTTTTGATGTGATGGGAGTGAAAAAGTGTAAATTCTCATCCTTTTTTTTATGAAAAGGGACTATCAGATGAATCACTTGTCTAACTAGTCTTAGATGGCGACCACAAAGTGGCCAACGCTTGGAATCGCCACCAATCATATAGGTCTATACATGATGGATGCCTACTGAAACCTATACTTTAAGTTACAAAACTTGAAACATCGATTCCATGGTCTACATGGTCTAGAGATTCGACATTTAGGTTTAAAAGTTCGATATGTGGAAAGAATCTCCCTACAACACCCAAAATTAATAACTTTTTAGCCATGTCTAAATTTAGTTTCAGTTCTTTCGATTTTAACTTGTCATTGTTTAAACCTAATCCCTTTTTTATGCATGAATTTGTGTAAAATAAATCCAAGTTTTAGATAAAATTTTAAATCACATATGATCCCTCAAAAGGTGGAAAACATAGGGATTCTTTTTTATTAAAATTTATTTTTGATTTAGTTTTGAAAATCAGATATTTCGTGTTAAGCACTAGAGAGATACCAACACAAAACATTGCCTTCATGATTTTTGAAAATGATTTTTTTGAAAACATGAATGCAAGATGATCATCATAAAGGAAACATGTTAGGAAGGCAATAAGAATGAGATAATATTACGCAAAGTAAATCACACAAAGCAATAAAGGGAAGAGGGAGGGATGGACAGAATGTTCCTTGTAACTGTCATTGATTACCTTAAAATAACTAAGTTGGCAATTTTGGTGATGCTTTTGAATCTATTGATTAATTGAGGTGTGAAAACTGGGTTTGATTTTTTGAAAAATTTAGAGGAAATCCGAGAATAAGAAAGAAATTTTGAGTCTAGACTTTTTTTCAAAAGCGGGGTTAGAGTATCCACAGGAAAACAGGGATAGAGTATCCCATAGGTGAAACTTTTGGTAAATTTCAAAACAATAGGTTGAAAGACTTAAATTGATAAAAGTTTGACAATTTCTTGACAAAGTGACATTTTTGACTAATTCTTGACAACAATAGGTGATTTTTAATAAAAAATAGCAATTGACAAAAATTTAAATTGATAAAATAAAAAATGCTTGTGCCTTGATCCGAGCCTAGATAAAGCTTGACACATGTTTTATGACTCAATGGGAGGTATTTGGGATGCCTTGTAGACATTCGAAAGTCTTGAAGCAGTAACTTTTGGAAAATTGATTAATTTTGGCTAAAGCTGAAAACAAGGGGCAAAAACTCACTGTCCCCCTTTCTAAATTTATTCCGAGCAAATTCAAAGGTGTTAAAGGTCGGATCAAATACTATTCAAAAAGTGACTTGATAAGGTTTAATGTAAAACTATCTTCAAAATCCTGAAAAATAACCTTCTAGATGGACATAAAATTTGAAATTAAGGCAAGTGCGAGACTGACAAACATGTTGGGGAAATGGTGCAACAAACTTTGAAAAACCATTCTCGACTCGTATAGGAGAATGCCCTTCCTCTACGAAAATTATTGCATGAAATGCCTTTGTAACAGGCTTAATGGACCACTCAAAAATGTTAAAACCCAATGTTTAAGCCTAAAAATGAGATCCATATGATTTTTAGGAAGTTAAGTATGATATTGGATGATTTTTGGAACCAAAGTCATGATGAAATTTGTGTTTTAATGCAATAGGGCCAAGGGGTGAAAAATGCCATGTGCTAGGCAAAATACATAGGATGTAGCGATACATTGCATATTGTATCAATACATCTGGGCAAAAACCCAAAATGTATCAATACAATACAGATTGTATCGATACATAACAGGATATATCGATATAATCACTTGTGTATCGATCCATTTTGGCCAAAAATTGAATTTTAGCTATGACATAACCCTGTATCGATATGTTTAGCTCACTATTGATACATTAACTCATGTATCGATACATTCCACTCTTGTATCGATATAAACTAAAGAATTTTGAATCTTGGTGACATGGAGGCCTTGTATCAATACATGTAAAGAAATGTATCGATACATGCATGCAAGAATTTAAATTTTTCTTACCTTTGACTCTCCAAGCACCTCACCTTTGCTGGGAATTATGGGTGACTGATTTGTGATTACTCAAATGATCTTGACAACAACTCGAATAATGACCTTTGATGCCCTAAAAATAGATCCGAACAAAATGGGGTGTCTATAGTGCATAAACCCAATAAGATATAGGTAGCTCTAAACAACCCATCATGGACTGTACCATATCTAGTAAGGTTCTATTCCTTCTCTCTGCTATAGCATCTATAGTAGAGTACTTGGTGTAGTCAATTAGGATAAAATCTTATTCTCTACAATGTGTCTTAGAAAATTATCAAAGAGATATTCACTACTTCGATCAGATTGAAGTGTCTTAATGGATTTACCCGATTGCTTTTCCACTTCTGTATGATACTTTTTGAACTTGTCTAAGGTTTTGCTCTTGCAGGGCATTAGGTACACATATCTATATCTTAAGTAGTCATATGTGAAAGATACATATTACTTATACCTACATCGTGCTTTGACATTCACGGGGCCATATATGTTTATATGTATAATTTCTAGGAGATCTTCGGCCTTTGCACCTTTTGCTCTAAAAGAACTCTTGGTCATTTTGCCTTCATGGCAAGATTCACATTAGGGAAGATGTACCTCCTTTAGAGATTCTAATGGATTGTCATTCACTAACCTTTGAATCCTTTTTTGACTAAAATGATCAAGTCTCAAAAGCCAAAGGTATGGCTTATTAGAGTGAAAAGTTTTCAATCTTGTAGAGTTATTTATTAGTTTAATGTCTAGCAGTGAGTACATCTTTGGTTTGATCAATTAAAGATTACTATCTATCTGTCTAGAACAAATAAAAGACTTGTTTTTCTAAATAGCCATTGTTTTACTAAAAGATATGAATAAGAATATTTAATTAAACAAGTAACCAAAAAAAGGTTTCTTTGAAAACTAGGAACATAAAAATAGTCTTTCAATAAATAAATCTAAATTCATCAAAGTAAAGATGTAAGCCTCCCACTGCTTCAGCTAGCACCATGCTCCCACTATCGAGTCTCAATGAACGCTCCTATCAAGTAGACTTCTTATTTCCTTGAACCCATGCAAGGAAACATAAACATGATTAGTGGCTCCAGAATCAATAACCCAAGTGTCTTTCAATTCTTCCACTAAACAAGCTACAATATAAAGAAGATCCTTACCTTCCTTGCCCTTAAAGGCTAGGAATTCCTTATAAATCTTGTTGAATTGACCAATCTTTCTACAATGAAAGCACTTTGACATTTTAGGGTCTTTCGGCTTGTTCTTTTTTTCTTTTTTCTTTCAAATGTAAGAGAAGTAGAAAACTTAGAAGCCCCTTATTTCTTGGCATTTTGTTTTTTCTTCTTGTTCCCAAAACTAGAATTTGAAGCAGTAGCCAAATTTGATTCTCTCTTATGTTGGTTGCCATTAGTAAGCATAAGCTCATACGCTTACAACTCCCTCATGAGCTTGATGAGACCTAACTTTTTGATTACCAAATTATACACAGCTCAAAAGTCATAAAATCCCTAGAAAGTGTTTTAAACACCATCTCAATTTGGGCATTGTACTCCAATTCAGTGCCATTTTCAATAGCCTCAACAAAGAACCCCATAAGCGTAAGCATATGATCTTTTACCAGAATACCTGCATTTTGCTTACCATTCATTAAGTTTGTAACTATGGACTATCTAGCCAACTTGACTTGGTCTTTGAATATATACTTTGCGTTATCCATGATCTGTCTAGCAGTGACATAGTTCTCATGTTGCTTTTGCAAAACGTTTGACATGGTAGCCAGCATATAGCAATGAGCTATGTCATTAAACTTCTCCAACAAGTGTAAAGTATGAAATATATGCATCATTTGGAGGCTCAAATGGACAAGGTTCATTAAGTATGAAC
This sequence comes from Adansonia madagascariensis, assembly GCA_038381835.1. Taxonomy (NCBI): domain Eukaryota; kingdom Viridiplantae; phylum Streptophyta; class Magnoliopsida; order Malvales; family Malvaceae; genus Adansonia; species Adansonia madagascariensis. The sequence goes on along the minus strand of JBBYHL010000006.1, from coordinate 8,028,903 downwards.
TTATGTTTCTAGCAACTAAGAACAATTACCAGATTTCTTTTCTAGACTTTATAATTATCTCCGTTTAATTTGTTACTAATAAAAATTTGAATAAAAGGTATAGTTAAATTTTTGAACTAAAATAAATAAATATATTTAAAACATTGCAATCATGCTCAGGCAAATATAAAACAAATATTTTGCAAGTAAACATAAATATATATGTTTCTACATGAAAAACCTTAAAAATATGTAGATTGCAATAGTAATTTTTAGCATCTATTGCCTTAAGCACTGAGGTGTGATCATAAAATAAATAGCCAAAAACATGGATCCCATCCAATTAATATATGTTGCCTTGAACCCTTCTAGGTTAAGGCATATATTAATAACTACTTGTTCGGTCATAGTTTAACTAATGGAGCTTCGAATGGGGGTTAATATTAAATAGTTTTAAGTATGTAACCATTGTTTACGAAACCTAGTCCCTACACTATTCAAGTCATCAAGGGATGACCTCGAATAGAACATGTCCAAGCACTTTTCCACATAAGAGATCCAATCTAATATACTGGTAAAGGTCGACCACCTACCAAAGGGTATGGCCAAGGTGAAACTGATGCGAGGTGTTACCTGCTTTCACATATACAATGAAGGCCGTGGGTTTTTTTGAAACCCTTTCCCACTTAATATTTTAAAAACATGTAAGTTTTTAATCTGTACGATCAATATAATTCTGAGTGGCATTCACCTATTCTATATGAAATGTTAACCAACATCCACATGTATCACCAACAAAACATATAAATGGAAAATTTAACTAGCCAAATTATTATCCCATCCTTGAAATTAGAAAATAAGATTATGAAAATTTCATCCAAAGTAAACTTTAGGTCTTGAATTTTTGCTCCATCTTCATGCATCAGTTTTTTATCCATGTAATCTGTTCGCTTCATATCCTTGAAGTTTTTTTAAAAAAACTTTTTTTTTATAATATGATAAAATATAGATTACCCATAACCTCTAAAACATTTATCTTTCAAAAGTTTTGGGCTTGAGCCCTGTGCACATGAGAATTCTCAGCCAATCATGCCAAGAAGCATGCTGGAGCTTGAACCCACTGCTCCCTTATGGCCCATGCGGCATGCGTGCGTGGTGCTGCATCAAGGCTAGGTGGCCTATTGGTAGTGACCTAGATAGGCGCACACACGAGCACCTACACATGTGCTTAGGTATGCTACCAGTGTTGATGCTTTAGCAGACCTAACAACCTACATTGAAAGTACAACCAAGCGCCATAATGCATGTGCCCCGTTATGCCATAGAGCTCGCATCCTAGTCTTATGCTGCTAAGCCAATTGAGTGCTCACACATTTGGCAACGCTACTTGGGCTTTTGCCCTAGTAGCCTTAAGCACTACATACAAGTATTGGGGCTCATGCCTCAACCACCTTGTCTTACATAGGCCTTGATGTCAAGGCTCACATCCTAGTGGCAACCAAGGTCGCACTTGCTACTACTGAGGTTCATACCCTAGTGGTGGCTATGTATTGTGCAGATCAGTATTCACGTATTAAGGGTGCGTGCGCACCAGCAGCTAGGGCTACCAGGGTTTGAACCCTAGCAGCCTCGGGATCCAAGGTTTCTTGGTGCGGTACCTACGCCGAAAAAGTCTGCACACCATCAGGCTATTACTTTCATATAGAAGATGTTGGTTTTGGATAGAAGATATTGAATTCGGATGGCTTCCTAATTATTAGAAAATAGACAAGTAAATTCAAAACTTTATGGTCTTTGAGTCTCCATCTTCGATGTAAAATTACATAAAAAATAAAAACATACTTATGTGGTGATTATAGACCACATCTAGTTACAACCCAATGAAACCTAAATACATTAATTCCAAAATCTAAGCGATCATGATTAGCAACATAATAAAAAGTATAGAATGCTAACTCTTTAATAATTAAATCCATACATAATTAAGGAGAATTTTTTATTATTACTTTTATACATATGACATAACCATGACCTGGCTTAGATACCAATTGTTGGAAAAAAAAATCAGGTGATGTAGTAGAATTTTAAAAATTTTAAAATCAAATTATACAAGATATTGTTGTCATATACAATAAAACACCATAATTAAATCACCTAAGCTATAGATCTATAAATGCCATATAAGAACTGTTAGAGTATACCCATGTGAAAGCCTCAAAACCAACAAACCTTTTTTCACTATTCTCTAATTTCTAAATGGCAGAGTATGTGGGCACTCTTTGTCTCGATCAACTCCAGATTTGTACGGGTTGATTTTCTTTCTAGACTACCTTGTGCTAACAAGTTTAGAATGAGATATTGTGATGAAAAACCATTGGGTGATGCAATGGTCATACTTGAAGGCTATAGCCTCTTATTTATATTAGGTAACAATGTAGCCTTAATTTTTAATTTTTAATTTAATTTTTAATTAAAATAATTATTTTATCGCCTCTTAAAAATCCTAGCAGCTACCCACCTTAATATAGATATTATCCCTAATTTCATCCAAGCTTAAATATTGCCAAACATTATTTTGGCCTAATATATTTTAAGGAGTTTAAGATGTTTAATCTGAATATTTAATATAATTCTGATTAAATTATTAATTTTATTGAACTAGATAATTTTTTATCTTTAATTCTAATTTGAAATAAAATCATGATAATTTCATTCGTATAAAATAATCATGTAATAATTATCAAAATAAAATTAACTATAGTAAAATAATTATTTAATCACAAATAAAATAAATAAATAAAAAATAATTTTTTTAGAATATTATTCATATTCAATATATAAAAAAATATTTAAATAAGACTTTACAGATATCAAATTAATTGTATAAATAATTATTTCCCATATTTATTTAATTTAAATTAATTCCTATACTTATCAGAAGATAAATATAATTAATTCCGAGTAAGATGATTGATAATGCCATCAAAAATGGCAAGATATCAGGTGGAGAATCATCCAGCTCGGCCAAGAAATCTACAGCCAAGGGCAAAGAAAAGAAAATGAACGCTATAAGTGAGAGTCTGGCCAAGTTCACTCAGAGTTCGTATTTGGCGCAGAGATGTATTTTGCTAGAATGTACTTAGGGGACATCTTGGTCTCTTCGACCAAGTGCAAGTCTTAGGATAAGTTTTTATTATTTATAAACCAAAATTTTTAAAAATCAAGGCAATTTCTCTGATGTTAAAATGGTATGTGGAATGTCTTTTAGCATATGGAAGGGGTTTTGTCGATTGTTTTAATAATGAGATATCCTTTTTTAATGAGTAAAATAAGGATTTTTCAAATTTTATAAACAATTAAACCTTTTATAAACCTGTAGTCATCTGGTAAGGTGTGGAAGATATTTTGGCCTTTCATATTCCTCAGGTCCTCTAGTAGGGTGACAAAAGATATTTTGACTTCAAAAATATTAGAACCCTATTTTCTCGAATGAAATAATAAATTTGGAATTTAAAAATTTTTGAAATATGGGAATTATAATTAAACACTAGATTTTGAAATAGAATAAAAATCAAATTTGAAGTTAACAAGTAGTTAATAAGATATCGATTTACGGGTGTCATGAGAGGGATCGATCCTCACTCATGATTTTAATTGACTCCCGAACCCTTGCAAATGGTCTTCAGTATTGACTCGAACCTTGGAGTTTGTTATTGAGAGTTTCGTAATCCTTGAATTTATCATAGTATCTAAAAATGTTAAATAGTTTTATCGTTGACACTGATAGCATGGGACTTCCTATTGATGAAGTCTCAATACCACGTCAATGAGTTGGGTGAAGACTTCCAAAAACGTCAGTCCACACTACAGCTGTTGTGACCACAATGAAAGAAAATTGGTATTTAATTCAAACTTACTCATATAATATAAGAAAAATATAAAATTATTAGTTAATAAAATTTCTACAATTAAAAAGATTAACCTTTTACTTACCATCCTTTACTAAGTCACCACAAAAGGAACTGACCCACTAGTGCATTTGGTTATGGTCCTTCTTTGTCTCCCGATTTACCAATGCTTTAATGGAGGCATACAAACTCTAGAGGTCAACAAGCTGGTTCCATATTGGGATTGTGATCTAGTTGCATTGTTAACTGTAAACACCTAATTTTCTCTGAGCATTTTTTTGAGCAAACCATGCATGGTCGGAGACTTTCTGATGAAATGCACCATTTCTCTTCCCAGGATAATTTTTTATTTCTTGGGGCTTAATTGGAAGGTAATAGAATAAAATAATAAAAATTAAAATAGGAATGACTCCAAGTGTTGTGTTGCCAGGCACTATAGGTAACACAGCGCTAAATAAAAAACCTTTTTAGAAAGGTTTTAAATGCCTAGGGATCATATTGAAAAAAATGTAAAAAAAGGTCATCATGCAAGGCATCGAGGTCATTTGGACAAGCGTGGATCAGTTATTCATCATTCCTAGCCATGTTAAGGTGTTTAAAGAGCCAAAGGTGCATAAAATTATTTTTCATGTATGTATCGATAGAAGGTATGTATCGATACAAGGCCTCCACGTCAACAAAAATTCGAATTTCACTAGTTGTATTGTTACAACATGTTATTGTATTGATACATTACTTCATTTATTGATACATTGGCTTGTTAATACCAGGCTTGACAGTTAGCTGAAATCATGATTTTTAATCAAAATGTATCGGCACGCAAGCTTCTATATCGTTACCAAGCTCAATGTATCTATATATCTAGGCAAAATTTGTTCTATATATCGTTACAAAATACATTGTATTGATGCGCAAAGATAAAACGGTCCAATTCGTAATATTTTCATCCCTTTGCCCCATGAAATTAAAACATGAATTAGACCACATTTTCAGCACCAAGAATCACCCAAATTCATACAGACCTTGACATTGGACTTATGATTGGATCAATTACATTTTCTTAGGCTCAAGTAGCCATGACAAAGGACATTTTCATGACTTAATGCAATTTGTTAGAGGGCACTTTAATATCTTATCATGACTCAGTTACTAAACTGGATTTTGATCCACTGTATTTGTTGAGCAAGTTAATGAATTTGAATAGTAGCTAAGCATGGTACCTTATCCATACATGAGGTACATGCACCAAAACCCTACAATCCCTTGTTTTTTGCATTTTGACCTCACTATTCACATGTTCATATCAAGCCAACAGTCTCAGGTAGTACTTACACATTGAACACACATTTTTTTCAGCTTACATTCTCTCTACAACCTCCAAAAACCTCAAACCTTCCCATTTTTCTAGCTTTCCATACCACCTCTAAAAAAACCACCTCCAAAGCACCATCTTAAGCCATTTTTTCTTATTTTTCTTTTTGCTACTTATAGCAAGCAAGAAAAAGTTTCAAAGGCAACATCTTTGCTTGAAAAAAACTCAATCTTTCTAGAAGAAAAACTGTTAGAACTCTTGTTGGCATATTTTCTTAGCTTTTTTCTTTATTTTATTGTTATTTTCAAGGTTTTCATCATGCTAGTGCCTTATTTTATGTAACCACGACCATTGGTAGGTTCCATACATTTTCTTTGATATCTTATTCATGAGTTCGTGATTTTGTTATACATTCATGCATAACAATCATGTTTTTATGTTATCATGAAATTTTCAACTGTTATTCATGTCATGAAAATTGTACACCATGCTTAGTTGTTGCAAACCAAAGCCATCCAAATATTTGGCCTCCACTTATATTGCACTCTGAACAATACAAAACCTTCTAGACGTACTGATGGTGTTTAGCCAAAACTCTTTGCTAGTAGTTTAGATTTCACAAACCTTTCCTTTTACCTTAATCTCTTTGGCTAAATGCTTCATAAACAAAAGAGGAAAAGAACTTTTGTCTACCTTAGGGTCATGTACGATTGTAAGAAAAGGAAGACTAGCCTGTTTAATAGTTAAAAACAACCAAAACAAAGATTATATACTTTGGGCAATAACAAAACTTTTGTGTTTTAATAAAAATATGTATGCCTTATAGCCAATCAGTTAGTTTAGGGAAATAAATAGTCAACAATGCAAACATATTACTTAAATGATACAAGGTTTTACTTAATGTTAGTGTCGTGATTTACAATTATGAACTATTAATTGGATGAAGCCCAAGAAATTCATGTGGTCTTATATGGGATTGTAAATGTTATAATAATGAGATCTAGCAAGGGTCAAAGCCAAGTTTCCAAGTTAGAGTTCGTCGTCAATGTATTGTCAAGGCAAAGCATTGACAATCCACATAGATAATGTTTGATAAGCCATCTTCCTCATGAATGCATACAACCAATTCTCATATGGTCGAAGTATTAGAATACTTATGGATAACATACAAGCGCTTGTTATAGAACAAATTCACTGAACTTAACTAAGTGAGAAATCCATTCGATATGGTCAATCAAGTGTCTATGCAAATATTCTCACTTGCCAATTATGTAACAAGTCCATAAGTTTGAGATACCAGGTCATCTCTTATGGGGAATTATGCATTAATTTCATCGTGAATGGGTTGCTAAAAAGGATGCCAAAGGAAAGGTGAATTTAAATACAACACAAACCATAAGATAGATGACTGATTCAGAAAGATTCACCAATCCAAGTGACATCGAAGAATGTCAATTCGCATGGTTAACCATTTAGTTGCAATGACTAATATTAATGGGCATAGAGCAAACACTAACCATGCTTATAATATATTCAAGATATCTTGGTAAAAGGGTTGAATTACACTGATAAACTAGTTTAGAAAGGTCATATTAGCTTTAAAATATTTGAGTGATCATTATTGGTTGCTAGATTCCACTTGATCTATTATGATAGGCTTAATGAGTTTAACTTATATGCTTATTGCCAATATATTAGAAACCTAAATGAGTCACACATAATAAAATAATAATATACGAATTAAACACGGGATTCAATTAAACAAAATGTGAACTTAATTGTTCAATTAAGATAAATCAGAACATAATTCAGATTTGAATAATGACATGTCTTAATATATCAAGAAGAATAAAAATGTCTTATAAAGACAAGCATAGGTGATTTGCAAAAGATACTACAGCATAACATCAATTGATCAAAGACACGCATCGTTCAACATAACCACAATTTAATTCAAATTAATCTAGTTCATATATTTTATATATATAGAATTTATATGTGTATATATCTCACGTGATTAAAGAACAGCTTTGATTTAAAATAATGTCAACGACTAATACATTGAAACAGCAAGGCAGGTAGCGGTACAAAAATATATATATATATATATATATATACATACACATACATACATAAATATATACGTGTATGCATGCAGGGATAAATCATCCCTTCAAAGAACAGCTTTGATTTAAAATAATGTCAACGACTAATACATTGAAACAGCAAGGCAGGTAGCGGTACAAAAATAT
>JBBYHL010000006.1:8005207-8021352 GCA_038381835.1 Adansonia madagascariensis | reverse complement strand
ATATATATATATATATACATATACATACATACATAAATATATACGTGTATGCATGCAGGGATAAATCATCCCTCAGTAAAAAGTTTCACAAGAAACTAGAATCATTCCAAAAAATACGATTGGAAGAAAACAATCAGCACATCGTTGACAAAGCACACATCTATTTTAAACTTTTCATATGTCCGTACAAGGAAAAATTATCAGAAAAAATCGAAAGGAGTCAACGATAACGTCATAAATTTCTTTATCTGACTTGTTAGAATTGGGCAAATCTAATCAAATCTGTTTTGTAAGCTCCCCTACAATAATATTTTTTGGGCGTCCAAACTATTCTTTCAAATTGCCTGAGCTTAAACAAAAATCACAGTTTATGCTTTCCTAAAGAATCACCTTACTCTAAAGAAATACCGTTCGACAAAAATCTCAATTCTAAAGGATTAAGCCATATGATTAATCAGACAACAGCTGCATATCCAGAGCAAATTCGCTGTAATAATTTTAACAGCGTCATTTGTTTTTCAAAAATACGACTGCATATTCTCCATGTCAATCCTCTGTTCACTTAGACCAGCTTCTTCTCTAAATTAGCAGCAGCCACCCGTTGGCGCTTCCTCCAAGCGGGGATTTTACCAGGGAAAGCCCACCTTAATAATCTCTCCCATGCGTAGCAGCTGAGAAACATTAGTAGAGCCCACATCAATAGCTTATCCCTTAATCCCATAGGTAAAGGAACTAACTTCAACCAATCATTCAAATCCCTAAATAGATCAGATGTTATAACCACAAAGAAACCAACAGCGGCTACAAGCGCATACATGAAAGGTTTGTTTTCAGGGATGCTCTGGTTGAAAGGATGACCCATGTAGTTCACCGCAAACGTTGCTACCTGAATCATCATGCTCACCATGTATGAAACTGTGTTCACCAGATTAGGATGAAACTCGGAGTCTGGCTCAATGCATTCCTCAGGCATGTATTTCTCAGCCTCTTCCACGGAAGAAATCAAGAAAAACAGGTGGATTGCAAACTGTCCGATGAGAGAAAGGAATACATAGGAGCAGAAAATATTGGGGTGGGGCCGTGCAGCTGAAAGGGTGGGCAGTGGGCGAGCATGTGAGATGAACAGGAAAAAAGCAGCTGTAAATACACCACTAATCGTTGCCTGGACATCACCCAGCTTGACGCCGTCCAAATACATCACGCTTAAAACATAAGCCGTAGCGAGGCAGTTAAGGCCAAGAATCTTGAACATTTGAAGGGTAGTCACAAGGGTGCTGCGTCCTTGACGAATTATGTCAGTGGTTGGGGCTACTGATGCATGCTTTGCTGTAAATGGTGATGCCATCGAGGCATCCCCCAGTTTGACAATAGGAGCTGAGCGACCATCACCCTCCTCATTCAGCTCATCCATCAGCTTCTTCAGCTTCTGCCGCTGCATCTCTGCAGCACTAAGATGCCGATTACTGGTTGAATTGCTGCTAGATTCTGATCTTGTGGCTTTTCCTTTAGAAGATGCTTCTGCATTAAGACTCACAGTTTTGCTAGTTGCTTCTAAATTGGGCTTAGATTTCTTCGACTTCATTGACTTTGTGCTTTCATCTTTAGATGTCCCTGTTGAAGAGCTTTCACTTTTAGCTGGAGGCACAGCGTTCAATAGGGCAACACCTACATGAGCCTGAAAAAAAAAAAAAAAAAAAAAGAAGCTAGGGTTTTACATGTCCATACTTTTCTGCTATCTTAAATCCTGTGAACGATTAAAATTTTTCCGTTGATCTTAAATCAGCAAAACAATAATAAGCAATTCATATTAACCATTGTATGCATAAAAACTTCTATCACAAAACATCGCTAAATTGATGCTACTTCTCCTAAAGCATAAATTTATTTAGTCAAAATATGTACACAAAATCAATCCATATTCATGTAAAAATTAGAAAACAAACAGTAGAAGAGAATTCTTAATATATGTAACAAAAAAAGTACCCATATTCCCATACAAATTAGAAACAAACAGTACCGAGTAAATTCATAATAAAAATGATGGGCAGAAAATGGTAATATGACAAAGTGAAGCTGTCTAGAGAGAGAGAGAAACCCCTAGTATTCTATTCACGAAATCTTCTATAATGTAACCAGAACATATTAAACACAGTAGTTCTGCACCTAGACAATGCCCATAAACAGAAGGAAAAGATTTTGGAACCTGGATTACAATTTCACCAGAACCACATACAAAACAAAAACTCCTTAAATAAAATATTACCTGCTTAAGAGCTCCAACATCATTGGTCCCATCACCACACATTAAAGTCATCCTTCCCACTGTCTTGAAAGTTGTCATGATTAACTCTTTCTGCTCTGGAGCAACTCTTGCAAAAACCTACAATGACATACATTGTGGTGCCAATAACTTAGATAAAGTGATGCCGAAAACAAATAATAAATGGATGGTAGAGTTGCAACCTTAACAAAGGGAATGACTCGTAAAATAGCAGAAGTCTGTTGTAACATTTCAATGCAGTCACCTCCAATACAGAGATCATGAGTTTCGGATAATGCTTCAACCTCTTTCTCACTGAATATCAGGTAAAATCCTTTGATCAGTACAGTTAAGCAGAAGAATGAGGGGCGGGGTTTCAACAGGCTAAATCAGCAGATCATATGACTAATTCCATAAAAAAAATGTATGATCAAACAAGCTTGATATACTGGCCCTAAAAAACCTTGATATATATGGAAGAAGCAAGATTTATGTACAGAGTACTTAAACCCAGTAAAAAGCCTAGAAGAAAATTAGATGTAAGAAAGTAGAGTTGATTGTAACCAGAGAAACATAACCTGTAGCGAATCCTCTCCATCTCATCTGGTGATATCCACTCGTATCCTTCGCTATTCTTCACTGCACCAAGAATTAATGCAGGTTTTGATACAATATGAACTTGGCCAGCAACATGGCAAGCTGTCAATGCTTGGTCTCCAGTTATCATCACCTAAATTTATGAAAAAAAAAAAAAAAATCAGAGGAATACAGAGTTGCTTCCCAAATCTAGGACTTCCCCACTTGGAGGAGGAAAGGGAGATGGTAATGCATAAAAAGCACATGAAAACCTTGGAGGTATTTCCACATAAAACAAACCCAAAAACCTTATAGCGGTATGTCACACAAATAGCACAAAGTATTTTCCATTCTCAAAGGAACAAATAATTCATAGGAAAGAACAAATGGAAGATGAAAAATGGGAAGGGCATGACAGTAAATAAACTAATGTGAAGACCATTCTCTCTAAGGCCCCAAAATCCAATCCACCCTAATTTTGGTGATCATTAGAGAAAATGGGAAACGAATCAAGTTCAGGTATATAGTACAAGTACCTTTCTAATATACATGCATATAAACATATATGTATTCATCATTGATTTCATTATCAAAGTACTTAAAAAAGTAGTAGAAATTAATTATTTTTCCTTATAATATACATGCACTTTCATAAAAATTGGGGATAAAATTTTTTATCATGGTAAAAGAGATTTAAATGTTGAGAAAGGCATTAACGACACAAACCAATTAGGATCTAAAGATTTCATCTTCTTGTCTACCAATTTTTTATCCTACCATGCAAGAAAGAGAAATATTCCCTTTCCATCTATTGTTTTATTTATCCTACCAAATACACCAGTTGACTTTTCCTTTTCTCAGTTTTTACCTCAGCAATTTTCCACCATCCCTTGCCAAACATTACTTAAAATGTTCAAAGCAGGTTGACACACTAGATTAAGGCAGCCTACACAGTTTAGCACTTGGAAGGGGCCAGCCTACACGGTTTAGCACTTGGGAGGGGGCAGGTTTCCACGGGTACCCCAAAAGCCAAAACATGTTTGCTTCCAGTAAATACTTATTTACAAACTTTGAAACCTTAAGCCAAAAATCTAATCACCAAGTAACTTTACTGTTGCATATATGGAGGCACAACTGAACTTGTACGGACACAAATTTTCACAAATTCAATTGCAAAGCAACTTAAATGATCGCAACAAAGAAATTTTAACATTAGCAATTTGTAAAATCAATAGCACTTTTCTTTACCATTTCTCTAACAGTGGAAGAACATAACATTTAGGGAGAGATGTCCAAAATGATGCCACTTACCAAATCATGTGAAGAATTCTTTAATTCAGACAGAACAGCAGGAGAGTCTGCTCTAATAGGACAGTTAAATACCTGAAATTTAGGTTTTGAGCACTCAGTGATAACAATGGTAACTAGTATCAAAATATTGATCTAAACATCTAAACAGGGCAAATGTCCAGCAAACAAACAAAAAAACATAAATGTACAAAGATGAAAAAAATCCATTGCTTAATGCTTACTGCAAAACCAGCAAATGTGAGACCACACTCCACAGTATCTCTCTCCATGCTTCTAGCTTCACTAACCTGCAGAAGATATGACGCAAATTAGAAGACATGACAACTACTCAAGCACTTGAGATCAGAAGGTTGTACAAATTTACACGTAAAAGAAGAAAGTTAAAACTGCAAGTGTTTTTGAATTGTCTTGTCTTCGAACAAACTTAGGATCTTATCAGTATACTGATAAGCTTCTCTCTTTTCTACCTCCAAATTTATCCTTAGGAACAGGGTGTCTAAACACTACACTTTTGATGATCAAGGTCTCTAGCCTTGGTTTGAGATATCTAAAGTCCTCAGATGTAAAATGAGACAACAAATCCCAAGTAAAAACTAGTTTCAACTTAATTATCTTCGCTAGAGATATACAAGAAATGTAGAGGAAACCAAATGCTGAACCCAGAAAGGCATTATAGGATCCTACTGCCAAGAAAATGTAATGTGGGACCAAATGCTGAACCCAGATTGAATTAGGGGATATGGCAAATGCCACAAAAACTATGGTAATACCATGTCAGGCAACACATTCTTTCTTAATCCCCTCTTAAGAAAACACTATTAAAACAGAAGTTCCTTTCTATTCTCATTATATTAAAACAAAAGTTGCACTGAATGTTTAAATAATTGGGGGGGGGGGGTGTTCTCCATTGTTGTCAATTCTTTTGTATGCTTTGAGCTCTCAAAATTTTTGTTTTCGTATTGTTTTACTTTGTGACAAGAAACATACTTGGCTAATTAAAACAATCTCCAAAATTCGGCAACAGATGCGTCCAAGGCCAATAGAAGTAGTTAGGACTATGAGGTCGTTGTCTCTATATCTTTGAAGGAGTATTCATTTAGTCTTAGGTTTAAACCGAAACCGATACCAGAAACCAAATTAAAGTAGCTAGTATTATTTTTCACAACCTATCACCACACCAAAATTCTATGAAACCAAACCTTAACAGACCGAAATATTTCACTTAATTCGCTCAGGGTTCCGTTATAACTGAATTATATTGAAGTTCTTGTTCTAGTTAAAAGCAAACAAAATTAGTTCCTGAAGTGCAAAATTTCAATAAATTCTAACAAATAGATATTAACTAAATAAAACTGACAAACTTGTACAAATTGGGATTATGTGAATAGATTAAGCAAATTTAGATCAAGTATGTGTCATACTTGTTTCAGATAAAATGTCTGGTCTTTCAGCTTTTCAAATGATTGATTTATCCAAAAACTGATATCCCAAAAATATTATTCCAATCACTGATCAGAATAATTTCAACGGCCGACTGAATTGAATCAGTTAGTTAAAACTGAATTACAAAAGCTGATACTATGCAAATCTCTTTATTTTTTAATTTTTTACCCTAAATGAAGGTAATGTTTGTACAAAGGTACTGTCAACCAACTCCACCCAGGCATGAAATGTGTTGGGAAATGTTTTTTCAGATGAGATAGGGAAAAAAGAAAACAAAAAACCCAACAACAACAACAGAATTACCGAAATGAAGCCTAGAGTGTCGCCCAGCAATCAGTTATTATCTAGTAAAAAAAATAGCTAGCAATATTATGAAATTCACAGCTATTGCACAACATCTAGTGAAATAAGGCAGACAAATAAAGAACAAAAAAAGGTACATTTTATTTTGTTTGAGGAAAGGAAAAAGGCCAAAAGGGAGGGAGCAGGGTGTTGAATATTAAATCCTTAGAACACTTACTGTCATATCTGGAAGAGACTTGTAAGCAAGGGCCAGCACACGAGACCCTTGACGTGTATATTTCTTGTAGGTTTCAACATATGCTGGAGGCAAATCAATGAGCCTATCTTGTATAGTCTCAGGTGCACCCTACAAGCATAAGCTCAGATTAATGAGAATTTATTTAATATTTTCTTCTTACTAAATAGCTATGACACATTACATATATCAACTAATACAAGCTAGCAAATGTATTCTGGAAGATCCCATTATTACCCATTAATGAGTAGGCACACAGAAAAGAGAGGAGAAATACAGTTTTAACATATAATATACATAACAAATGTCAACCCTTAGATGAGTAATAATGCTTCAAATATTCCTAAGCAAAAAAGGATTTTGACAGGAGAGATGCTTCCCATTTGACAGAAATGTTATGATAATTTTATTGCATTATGGAAATTTTATTAATAGAAAACCTCTAAGGAAACCCATAAACCTAAAATTCAGCTCAATGAACAGACTCTCGATAGCTGGCAAGAATCTGATAGGAAAACAATAGATCTGTACAAATAGCAACAAGAAATAGAGAAGAAAAAAAAGGACAACAGCAAAGACCTTGACAAAAGCGAAAAACTCCTCCTGAACACGAACAACAACTGCCATGCGCTTCAAGTGTGAAGCAAAATGGTGCCTCTGCACAATCTGCACAGCATTGCCACTTCCTCTGAAGTTTATAAGATATAAGAAATAAGCATGTGATACCATGACTTCATAAAGAAAAGAGCTTCTAAAACGAGTGATGAAAATCACAAAGTGCTGGAAGAACAGCATACATACGTATGATATGTGTGAATTGTGAAATATAAACAAACATGCAATATACCATAATTGCACCCCAATGTATCGGACCGGCTTTTATATATGTAACATCTACAGGTATATTATGAATAATATATCCATCATTATTCATCAGTCCACTACAAAATCATTAACAGCCAACTGCAGTTCCAAACAATGAACAATTTTTTCTAGGGAATTCTGGACCAAGTAATCAAATCTAGCAAAAATTGACATACAGAAAATAGGTAAAACAGAGCTACTAAAATTTGTCAATCCTGACCTTAGCAACAGATTCAATCCATCTAATTAGGTGCTCTCCTATAGGAATTCAACATCAATATAAGCTATCATCCATATAAATTTCAGTGACACTTGGTAACCTTCTCAAAGTAAACTTATATGTGTCTCTTGTTCAATCACAAAAAATAAAACTGCTGTTACAGATAAAAAACCAGCAGTTATATGTTGAATAATTTGGATTAGTTTTTCATATTTTTTCTTGGAAAAGAGTAGGTCTGAATCCAAGGTCTTCTTGTCTATCAGATGTCTACTTTTGCTTATCCTGTACTTTTCTTCCAGCTTATGATCTGTTTCTTCTTCTTGGCAGTTCTTTTTATCACAACTCCATTCAACTTCCTGCCCGGATATACTTCACCATTAAGGATTTGTTGTAAATCTAAGCAACAGCTAACTGGCACTCTACTTAAACTTGGTAGCCCCAAACGTCCCAAACACATCCATAACAGCAATGAATTACCTTGTATTCAAAGAGTTTCCCTAATGCTTCATTACTAACAACATTTACAAGCCAACCTTTTTAACCATTAATGATCTATTTAACATGAACAACCTTTTTTCTTCTCTAGAAACAAGAAACCCAATTAGCATCCATTAGAGGTCCAGTGTTAGGCTTATTTTGGAAGCTCAGGAATTTTCAAGGATGAAATTTTGTCATTCCATTCTCAACATTTCTCAGAACCTCTTTCTTCCTCTAGAAAGGGCAATACACTACTTAAACTTGTGTTAAGTATGAAGAAAATCAAGAACGTATGAAAAGCACCAGAAATTAGAAGCCAGATCAAAACAAAAGAGCAGAAATGAAATTGCAAACGAATGAATCAATAATAAAAGAAAAATTGACCAATGAGCATAGCAAATTACTTTTTTGGAATAGCCTTCTCATCAGATTTATAACTCCAATCAATTCCTTTTAGTGCAGCCTTCTCAAGAGGATCACCAACCTACAAGCATTTGCTGAATTAAAAGCAACTTACAATAGTAAAATATACATTACTTAAACCCAAAAAATTAAAAGTATAAAATCATAACAAGGAGAATGCAACACAACATCACTATACCAGGCTCTTAAAGACACATTTAACACGCTCATGCTTGAGAGCAGAATATATCAATACCGGGAATCTTGAAGTGAGTGAATTACATAGTTCTACAAAGTAACATAAAGCTAAAATGTAGATGTGGTAGATTATGTTAATGCCTTGCTTAAAAGCCACAAATTTCATAGACATACTGGTGTTTTAAATGTTTGAAAAGTATTAGAAAGGTAACATTTTGCATTCCAAAAACTAAAAAGATCTCTTTGTAACAATGGATGAAACTGCCCCACTAAAAAAATGGAAAATAAAAACTAGACATTCACAAGAAATACTAGTTTCTCATAACTTCCAACCAACCATATTCTATAAAACTATTTATCATCAGATAGTAAAGAAAAAATTGCATTCCAAACAGTAATTATAAGAAGGCAGAACCAAAAGACGTGAATTATAAGCTTTACAAGTCCAACTAGCATACCAGCTTGTTGTCTACAAACACCAAGGCATGACAAGAAGCCAAAATCTCAACCGTGCGGGAAGGAACTTTAGTCATATCAGATTCGAAGTCTGAACTGTTACTTAACCCAGCAACTCCAGAGAACTCCTGAAAAAAAAAAAAGAGCAAGGAAAAATGAATTCGTTAAATGAAATTAGAACATTGCTGAAAATCACTTCTTGCCTTATTAGTAGCATACCATATCATCTGACGTCAGTGTTCCAGTTTTGTCAAAACAACATATGTCAACCTGTGGAAAGAAACAGCAGGTAGCACTGAATTCAATAAGAAGCAGAGGGGTATGAAGGCATTGCAATGTGTCAATTACCCCAGAAGCTGAAATAAAGAAGCGGAGAAGTACAAGAAAAGAAAATATAGCCTTTGACCATGGATTCCAAAGCTACAAACTATCTTCTCTAACTATTTCATGCCAAATTGCTAGGCCTTTAGCCGAGAAAATTAATAGGCCACACAAACCTTTCCAGCAAATGGGATTCGAAAAGGTTCTGTACAAAATATTCCACGCCGTGCAAGGGCAATTAAAGATGTATTAACAGCTATTGATAATTCCATTGGTAGCTCTGGGGGAATCACTGAAGTAATAATAAGAGAACAACTCAGGAAGAGCTTGTATTTGCTTCTTGTAGGATCTTCCAGCCCCTACATGTAAACATGACATCATTATCATATACCTCGCCATAACATGTAAGCCTAATATTGTGTCCAATACCTCAAGAAGAATTTATCTACCTTTTTAAGGACATAACCAGCAGCAATTATTGCAAACACAACAAGAAATAAGATGAAGAGGCCACTTTCCCAGCTATTAGCAGTGACCTACAGCACATAATTGAAAATGAAACTACTGAAACAAAATACAAGATAAACTAAAAACTTAAAGAGCATCTGAGTGAGGATTGACAAGAAAGTACCCTCTCCGTAGAAAACAAAATTGTCCTCATAAGTTTCCCTTGACTTGTTTCAAAACCAGTGCGCAGGACAACAGCCAAGCAGCCACCATCCGGGGTTTTCAGAGGGAAGCTCTGGCTCCAATTAGAAATATACAAATATAAATAAAAGGAATAAGCATATGAGATATGTAAATAACTGAATCTTGGTATAACCTACCTTATCAGCTGTGTGCTGCAATATTTTAGTCCCACCAAATAAAATATGATTCTTATCACGCCTGGCAGATAGCCTCTCCTCAGTTCCCCTGCCCGTTATAGAAACCTAAAAAATAGTGTCACCTCATGTAAATTGTTCAAATGTTACTCAACAAGGTTTTGCTCTCGTCAGCTTCTATGAAGGAATTAATTTAAAAAAAAACAACCCCACATGAAGTGCAATAGATATACACACCAGTTGATCTACACTACAATCTAAACCAATAGGGAAAGCATTTAAAAGTAAAAGCAAAGGTAAGCTTGGATGATACAAAATTTTCAAGTCAAATTTGAAAGCTTGCAATACTAACTATAAAAATGAAATATAGTCAGTTTTACTACAGAAAATTTACATCCCAAAATTGAACTTCTACAACAAAGAATTCATACAAGAAGTCGAGAAAAGGGGAGATCACTATTGATTACTAAGATAGGGAACAATAAAGGAATTAAGAAGAAGAGATCCACCTTCCATTGGGGAGTAGACTCGCCTGTGAGAATGGCTTCATTCACAATAGCACTTCCAGCTAATATAAGCATGTCTGCTGGTACAGACTTATCTTCTCCATTTTGGCCAGAAGACGACCGACCAATGGAGACAACATCCCCGGGCAATAGATCAGTGCCAGAAAGTTTCACCCACCTGCAACTCCCAAAGTTGGAACGATAAATCTACAACTCTGAAACAGCTTAAAAACATATACCAAAACAACAAAACAAAAAAAATAAATAAATAAATAAAGCACTCTATACAAAGCAATATGGTGGTTATTGATGGAAACATACTTCCCACATCGATGCACCATTAATGTCTGGCTGTCCACTCTAACACGTCTCAACTCACTTAAAGTCTTCAACCGGCTTTTTGCCATTGTTGACTCAAACATAAACAGCATGAATAAGGTGAACAAACTGTAATACCAATACTCATCCAGACACCAGAGACCAACACAGAAGACCTATGACAGACAAGGAAAATTGGTTATTACAAAAAAAAAAAAAAAAAAAAGGAAGAAGCTGAAAGACATATTAAAGACATTTGAACGAGTAACAAGAATAATACCTGAAAGACAAAAAAAGGCTCCATGCAATGCTCTTTCATTAATTTCTGAAAAGTAGGTTGTGGATATTCAAATCTGCATTATTGAAACACATCCACATAAACATGAAACATCTTATTATTATCAAAAATTAAAACAACCTAAATTGCCATAGACTACAAATGTAGTTCACAAGTTGCAACTGCTATGAGTAGAGAAATCAAAGAAAATTGAAAGGGGGAAAAGTATTGTGCTCTATAAATTAAATTGGGCGAGACTCAGAATAAAAACATGAGAACAGGTAAATATTAACACTCCATATAATTTCATAGTAAAAGATTGCCATGTGCATTAGGCTAAAATCAAAAGTTTACTTTTAAGACTCTTATATAACTAGGGCAAATCGAATCAAAATAATTTGAAAGGCTGAAGTGAAAAATATTATAATAGCAACATACACATTTCGTCCCCATTTTTCAGTTGCTGCAAGAACTTTAGCATCAGAGCCATGGCCAGAACATTTCAGGTAATAGCCAAATGTTTCCTTGGTAGGATATGGCAGCTTGCAAAAGCTCTCCTGCTCCTTAGAATAGATAAACTGCTGCTTCCTGAAATCAAAGTAAATCTCTTCCAGATCTTTTGCAGATGAAGAACTTGCAACCTATGCAATTAAAGAAAGAACACAAAATAAGAACCTAAAGCGGAGGGGAAGCAGAGGTAAAAGAAGGAGCACTGGAAACAGAATGTGAATCACACAATTTATATAAAATGAGAGAGAGCTGAAAGGGGGAGAGGGACTTTAGATCCAAATAAGAGAGGAAATAAGAGGCGCTAGCGGAGAGACAATAATAATCACACAATTTACACAAAAATTCCCAAGAGGAAAACCTAAAATACAAAACCAACTCTGACATAAATATTTTATATGAAACTAAAATCATGCATTCTGTCCTTCAAAAAGGAAACCACATATTATCATTACCATTAATAATATTAATACAACTCATTCTTTTCATTGAAATGCACAATTACAATATGGGGAAAGAAAATAAACGAGACATTACCTACATAATTAAAATGAAAACAAGAAAAAAAGAGAGAAACTTGCCTGTTTACGAAAATGAAGCGGCACTACCTCTTTTGAACCAGAAAACTTCGCCGGAGTAATTTTGCAGGCATCAGCATGGTGAATATTATCAACCTACGCACATCATTATTTTCCAAAAATAAATAAATAAATCAATCCTAGATTTGTAACAAAGCGAAACTGTAAAAGAATATCTATTACCTTACTATACTGAACAAGGCACTTGAAATCGACGGACCAAGCGGTGAAAAGCAAGACTAATATATGAGTGACAACAAGGCCACCGAAGACGATGGCTGCATCAACGAAATCTATGCTAGGAACTACGATAGTTAACCAAAGTAGATAGAGAATTGCGAAAGGCCAAACGTCTAATCGCCATGCTGTGTGTTTCTTTTTAAGCAAATCGACCTTGTCCACTACTTTTCCACCAACATGGAACCTCGTCATCTCAAATCCACCGCCCTGTTTGCTTACTGAGAAAGTACGTGCAAGGAAAGAACAAGAAAAAGAAACAAAGGATAGGGAAATGAAGAAAACTGATCGATCTGGGAGTCGTTAAAGTATTTAAAAATCTAAAAACTCGATTAAAATGGAAAATTGATTTAATGATCAAACATGGAAGAAATCATGGGCAAGGAAATCGTAACGATACCTGAGATGAAGAGATCTGAAACCCTAAAATCAAACCGTATTGAAAGTTGAAAAAGAGAGCGGACAAGGGACAGAGAGAAGACCGCTTTGGAACATATATAAAGTTAAATAAATAAAAGGTATCTTTAAATTAATAAATTAAAATCAAATTGAAAATAAAATTAAGAAATTACTTACCGGGTTCGGGCCAAGGCTAAATGTAATATATCAACAATATCTGTATTTACCCAAAGTAAAATATAAATCTTAAATTTTATTTAAATATATTGATATTTATAAATAAATAGTTTATATTTATTTAAATTTATTTATATTATATTTTTTAAATTTTTTTAAATATTTTTTAAAAATTAATCTTTAATAATTTAATAATTTTTATTAAGATTTAAAATATAGACAATATATTTATTAATGTTTACACTAAATATAAAAATAATATAAATTATATAATTGAAAAATAAACTCTTGAATGTTAAAGTCAAAGTTTGATCCGTTTTATTAATTAACCTAACTTTTTTTCCAAATCCATTTTTTAGGCCATATTTTATTGAACCCTCCTAAATATTAGCAAGGCTTTGAGCTTGGGAGAATAACTTGGTCCATGAGCACTTTCATTAGTTAGTCTAAAAATAATTATAATTTTACATACTTTGTCTATATTCTATATAATGTGCGTGATTGAATTAGTGTCACGATTTAAGTGACATTAACTCAATTAGTAATATTATTGAAAAACCAAAATAAAATTAAAATAATGAAATAAAATTAAAGATGCATTGGTTTTTAGCTTATTTTCATATACATATATTAAAGAAACTATTAAATTCTAATAAAAAATTACCTATTTTATTTTTTTTAAAGCACCTACAAAGTGGGTGTCTTACGATCTAGTTATGTGATAAAATATTTTGAAAATGATACTTTATGCTTTAGAAAATTTTAAAAGTAAAAATATTGATAATTTTTAAATTGATAATTTTTTTTTTCAAAAAAAGGTAAGGTTTTAAAGATGAATGGGTTAAATTTTGTTAAAAATTATTAATATAAAATATTAAAATACATAAATTACTTTATTTTTAATCTACGATATTATTTTTTTATTTTCACCAACTGAATTGGTATCACTTGACCCTTAAAACTAATTTCAATAAAAAACTTCATAAATAGTGTAGATACTACGACTAATTATTATGGTTTTCTAATTATAAGAATACATATTAACTATCATTATAAGAATTTTGTATCTATAATATATGCTAATAGAAGAGTTAATTTGTTACGAGTGAAATTATATAAATTCAAAATTTATATTAATATAGAGTGGTTCAATGAGTTATGTGATAGTAACTCAATTAATGAAATTATCTAAAGCATTAAATAAAACATTAATAATCTATACAATAAATTTTAAACATTTTGAGCAAAGAAAACTTATCCATGTGTTAAGGCTAACACTTTGGCTATGAAAAATCTAATCCTAGGCATCTAACGCCTATTGTTTGATTTGGTAAATCGATTTAACAATAAAAATTTTATTAAAACTGAAGTCAAAATGATTGGGAAATCCTTCAAAAGGGAGAAACTTCTTTATGGCAAGATCTGTTAGCGGATTAGGTTTCAAAAACCTTCTCCAAGGATTTCTCTATGCACCAAAATGAAAAAAATTAGAGAAGAAACGATTTCTCACCAAAATTTGGAAAGTGAGTGGCGCAAAACCCAAGGTAGTCGAAAATCACCGAAAGGAATGGGAATTGTCACCTTAGGGTTTTCATCTATATTAGTGATGACGCAAAATTGGTTTAAATAACCAAGGTTAAAGTGTTCTCAAGCTTTTGCTTATTTGCATTTTGGCCCATTATTTTTAAACAATTCATAAAACTCCTAAGCAATTTTTACTCTTTGGGCAATTTAATCTCTACTCATTTTAATTTCATAAAACCACCTTTATGCGTGTGGCCCGTTAGGCCTCTATCATAATGGCAATAAATATAAATTTACTTAGTTAAGAATAATTTGTATTTATAGACTAAAATTGGCATCTAGCAATTCATCATCGCCACTTGATACGTAGGAAGAGTCAAACTAGATTTGACAAGCCTTTTAGCATATATTAACGTAGTTCAATCCCTTCATCATATATCTTGAAATAGGTAAGTTCGATGCAGTGTTTACTCTTGACCTATTCCATATTAGTATACAACCTTTACATGTTAATTCTAAAATCAATATTGCCTTGGCCAAGGTTTTTGAGTTAACAAAGGCCAAGAACAATTGGGATATGTTCCCTTATATCACTTCGAGTGATGAATATTTCTGGGCCACTCATTCATCTTTAGTATGTTTCATGTCATACCCAAAACCACCCTTATTTGGTATCCATCGATTGTAAAACCGCTTGAGACAATCTCAAGTATGATAATTCACATATAATGCAAACTCGTGTCATAAGTCTAAGGATCACTTACATTATTGACACATGAGTATTTCCATAGACGAGTGAAATACCAAATGGAACTCTCATAGTGAATCATGTTCAATAAGCTTGTTCGCATAACAAGCACCTATATGTTATCCCAAGTATCTCTACACTTCAACTTATGAGATCAGTAACATGCATCATATGCATGGAGGCTTAACATATATCAATCTTTGTGCATTGTAAATGCCTTGTCTTGACAATATTATGACCATGAATAATTTTAGAAACATGACTATGATATATAAGGATCTCATAATTGTAACTCTTTACAATTCCCTTACAAAGCCAGTATGCTTCATGGACTTTATCTACATAAGATTTAAATAACTAATAATGGATCAATCTTACGGATAAAGAAATACTTCATATTATATTTTTCAAATATAATGTATGTTACATGAATTAACCAAATATTAGTGTATTACAAGTTCAATCGATTGACTTGCGAGGCTTACACTAACAATCTCACACTAGCACTAAAGTCAATCACCTATATGTTTAAGCCTTATACTCTCTATATGGCGATCATGTTTCTACTAGGGTAGAACTTTAGTGAAAGGATCAACTACATTCTCCTCGATGAGTACTCGGTCATTCCATAATAACATCACGTCCTTTTATTATATCTCTAATAATGTGATATCACTTTAATACTGTAGACACTTTATTTTGTCCGAGCTAATTTTTTTTAGCAACCGAGCTAAATTTCCACAGTCCAAGCATTTTTGACTCATCCACTATTGATCAAAAACTCAATTTTAACTCGTTTATTTGTATAAAAAAAATCAAAACCCATGTCAAATTACGAATTTAGACTTTTGAATTAATCAAAATATTTTTTTGAAGTCTAAATTAGATAAAAAGGGTCAATATCACAGATCACCCTACTCCCTAGCTTGTTAACCAATATCACCATCAGCCACCCTATTTGCTGGAAAATCATTTCAGCATTTA
>JBBYHL010000006.1:7968369-7978390 GCA_038381835.1 Adansonia madagascariensis | reverse complement strand
TTATTATCTTTTATCATAATTTATGTACGTAAATAATGTATATGTGTAATTATAACAAAAATATGTAATATTAAGTTTTATTAACAATCATAATAATTTATATAATAAATAATATAATTTATATAACTATAATATTTATTGGTAATTCTAAATTTTTCTTTTTAATAATAATGATTTATGTATTATTATAATAATTTTATGTATTATTATATAATAATATATGTCAAAAATCAAAAGAAAAAAAAAAGCAACTGGCATGACCGGTTGCAAAGGGAGCTTATAGGAACTGCTCCTTAAGGAGCGTTTCCTAAAAGTCTCCCAACATACATGCATGAGCCAGAATAGATGACCGCTCTATTATAAAATTAGAAATTAATGGAAAAAAATATTAGAATTATTAGGCATTTTGAGATGTGAATATTAATAAAATTTTTATAATGTCTTCAAAATATAATAAAGTTGCAGATGTTTTAAGTAAAATAGCGAAAATAGCATGATAGAAAAATCTTTTTCATAGACAACGTAAAATTACATTTGTTAATATATTGCCTTTTCGTATAAGTTGTATTGTTACGTAATATTTATTTATTTAAGTATTGTTTTTGCATAATAGGCCTTTTGATAACGTTGTGTTTTTTAAATCACAACTTTTTTAATGTAGCTGATCAATAAAAAATTTATGTTTAATTATAACTTAATTATTCATAAAATAAAAAATAATTACATTATCAAATTTAAACCGAAGTAGCTACCTTTGATATTAAATCATTAGAAGCCCAGTAGGTGGGTTTATTAGCATCTTGGACCCATATAACTTAATTATTTAAACTTAAAAGAATATCTTATTATATATTTTTTATTCTTGACTTTTCTAAATAATGTGGAATTAGTTTCTACTAATCTTAAAAAATGCTAATAGTCTCCCCATTAATTTGGAATATTGGTAATTTAATTTTGTTATAATATGCATATACAAAGGTAACTCTCGATTTGAACAATCAATTAGTGAATGTATCGTAGAATGTAATGAAGTTATCGATGTCTACAGATTAAACCATAATTCCTCGTATTAAAATTGAAGATGCACCACTCATAATATTTATTCATATTTTTGTCAAAAGTTTTTCACTTCTAGCACTAAATGGAAGTTTTTATCTTGTTCTTAATTAATATTTACAAAATAAATCCCTAATTCTTCTTGTTGAAATGGCACCATTTCTTATGCTTATATAGGTAGAGATCTTTTAATGTCCCCATTGCTTTGGATATTTAAACAATAGATAATGAACTTTATTGAAAGTTTTTAAACTCATCCTCCATACTCAATGCACTACATCATAGATACATAACAATAATTTGTTTTTTACATTTTGAATTTTATAATTAAAGGTAACTAATCAAAAGTTGGATTTACATTATTGGTGTCTAAAATTAAAGGTCTTAAACCCATTCCTTTTATAGTACTACTTCCCAAATCTTTTGTTAATCTTTTAGTTAAAGGATCCACCAAATTATTAGTAGATTTAATAACCCCATTAGAGAACAATTCTATCCTAATATGTCAAGATTTTACATTGTATATATCACTATATGCTTTAGACATTGTAACTACCCAATAAAAATATAAGAAAATAGTTTGGTAATGATTGTGGCTACAACTCTCTATCCAATAACAAATTTCTTAGCCATTTGCTTCCTACCTATAATAGCTAAAGCTATAAATTCAAATTCTATGGTTGAATGAGAAATACAAATTTGATTTTAGTTATCCAACTAATAGCACCTTCCCTTAGTGTAAATAGCCAACCTAGTGTGCATTTATTATCATTTGCACTAGTAAGCCAACTTGCATAAAGATAACCTATATTGCAAGATAATCTAAATAATATGAGCTAAAAATTTTTTGTTCTTTTAAGATATTCAAGAACTCTTCAAATGGTTTTCCAATCAATTGTACTAGATATACTTGTAGATCTTAATAATTTTCAAACTGCAAATGTTATATCCAGCCTAATACAATGTATGGCATACATTATACTTGCAATAGCACTATTATATTCAAGTTGTTTAATTACTTGACACAATTCTCAATCAATATCGTACTTGAATTATTTAGAGTACTCAATTCTTTTATATTGAGATGTTTAAATTTTATAATTAATTTCTCAATATGATGACTTTGGTTAAGAATAAATACATCTATTTGGATAATTATGTCTATATAAAGAGATAAGTATTTGCCTAAAATAGATCCTTTCATTTTGGAAGAATATAGACAAAACGATAATGAAATTCTTCAAAGAAGTCTGGTAGTTTTGCTACACCTTGCTGAATGCATAGTTATTGATGTAATTAATGCAAAACGTCATTAATTATTGGACTTTATTGTATTTTTGGAGTTTATACGCTGGTAATTCTTTTACATACCAAATTATATGTGGGGCTGAATAAAATCGTAAAGAAATTTGCATCTTACACATTTTGAAGCTTTTATTAATTTCTCATTAATTTTGGTTCCCAAATACTAACAAAAACTATGAAGCAATTATAAATCCACCAATATATAGGTCCATCTAAATATCTTGAAGATGGGTTTAACAGTTTTCATATATGATCAAGTTGCTAAATGTAGTAATTAAGGCTCTTAATTAATAATATCAATTAAATTGCTTTGTTTATATAGATCAACACATATCACATATGTTGATGATGAATAAAATATAAACTAGATAAATGCACTAAAGGAAATCAATTTTAAAGTTATGAACATTATATTTATATTAATGTATGAATGGTGCAATGATTCAATTTTTAAATAAATAAATTTAGGGTTACAATTGAATTTCTATTTCAAATCATGCAAAATATGGAATGAATTAAGGTATGAAACAAAAATAACATAAAAAAATAATTAAAGTACGACACTGCATGAAAAATAATATAAATATGTTATAAATACACGAACGTGTCAAAATCTATATAAAAGAAATTATTAATATGTAAAAATTTAAACAAAGTTATAATACTTTAAACATACAAAAAAAGCACAATATAATCTTTCTCTAAATTTAATCACTATGAGAATTTATGCGAAATATGAGATAAATTGAGATACAATACAAACATCTAATCACTAATTAGGTAATATTTAAATTATGTAGTTATTACTTGACCTCCAGCCCTAACTGAAAGAATTCGAACCCAAAATATTTTGAAACAAAAAAGATCTAAACCTCAAATTATTACTTGAACTTGAGCCTGAAATGAAATAGTCTTAACCCGAAATGATTCGAAATTAAAAAGATCTGAATTCAAAAAGGTATAAACTCAAAAAGGCATCAACTCGATATATCCGGTGCCTAAAATAGCCTAAGGTCCAAAATATTTCATCAATATTAATCAAAAGATAAAACAAAACTAAAAATAATCTAATTTAACTAATTAACCCCAAAATCATATGCAAAAAAATCCAAATCAACCCTACTTTTTTATCCACAGCTACCCCCTAAGCTATAGTTCTTTTCCATGTCTTATATGGCAAAAAGAATGAACTTGAAATCTCAAATCAAACTCATTGATGCATTTGGGATTGCTTTTAACGTAGACTAGAAAAATGCTCGCGCTTTCGTCGCAAGAAATAGATAAGATTTTGGACATAATATTTATATTAGCATATAATAAGTGCAATGATCAAATTCTTAAATAAATAAATTCAAGGCTAAAAATGAATTGTTATTACAAAATGTGAAAATATAAGATTAAGAAAGATGTGACTTGAAAATAATATAAAAAATAATTAAAATATACTACAACATAAAAAATAACATGAATATGTTATAAATACATAAACATTTTAGTATTTATGAAATAAATTATTAATACATAGAAGTTAATACAAATTTATAACACTTTTAACATGCAAAAAAATTAACATAAACACACACAATTTTTTTTTTAATCTAGAAAAACAATAACTGTAATCATCATATGACATTTAACACAAAATTAAGTATCATTTTATAATTAAACCTAGTAAGTTTGGACACAATATGATTATATGACATGAATATAATATGAAAATATAATTAAACATGACAAGACACAAAAAATAAAATGAACATGACACTAATACATAAAATATCAAAATTACATAAAACGAATTAAAATATGTCAAGATTTATATAAATATATAATACTTTAAAAGCGATTAAAGTACTAAAAATAACATGAACACAATATTAATATACCTAAGCTTAATTACCTTAATTACCCTCCATACCCTAATTAATCCCTAAGCTTAGGTGTTCTTAAATCTATAGCTTGATTTCAAATTGAGCAATCTTATGACTAAGGGAAAGCTTTTATATTTGGTTATAGATTATAGATTATAGATCATCAAACTTTCCAACATGCTCACGTGTTAATGAAAGAGGTAACCTAGCATATATAGATTTATAGTAATTGATTAAGTCTGGGTTGTTATGGAATTTGGATAGAATCGGTGGTTTGTAATTATAGTGATGGCTGTTGCCCTTAATCATTAATTTTAGACTAGGAGTAAAGTGGATTTCGATTGTCGTAACCGAACTAATTAATGGGATTGGGATGTGAAATCGCAGCCTCTAAGTTGCATGCACAACACAAGATGATCCCAACAACAGACGGGCCTATTTTGCAATGAACAGAGGCGTCGCCTGCCCATTTTTGGAGTATGAAATTATTTAGAAGGAAATTTCAACATATAAAAGTCTGAGTATCTAATAATTAACATTGGTGATGTTAACATTTTGTATCCTCTCCTATCCCTTTATTTATTAGGAAAAAGAGGCCAAAATAATCTTTATATCGGAAGGGATGGAGTGGAGTGGAGAAAATCTAAACCCATGACATGGCCCAAGATCGGTTGTTGTTGTTGTCTTGTTGATGAAGAGACCAAATAGAAATGATAAGAGAGATCAGCTAGAAGATGGAGGCAAGGCAGAGCATGCATATTAGGTCGTCAGGTGCATGCCCTAGTGCTCAAAACAATCAAACTTACTATTGCCGACAACTGCTGTGCTTAAAATTTATATTTGTATGGATCTGCACTTTCAATAAATTAAATGATAATACCTCATCAAAAATCTTTAAAAAATAAATATACATTTATATAATTTAATGACAATACACATATTTATATTATAATAAAACATCAACAATAAATCCTATGAAAATTGTAAAAAGACGTTACATGGTTAACTAAGCAGGTTCAGTTCAGGCACCGATAGCCAGAAACATAAAGCAGAGCAGAGCAGGGCAAAAGCAGACCACAGCACACACAAAAGAAAAAACATAAAATAAATGTAATCCTGAAAACGAAAAGCAACTCCGAATTGTTTGTGACTGTGACGGTCTGTATAGTATAACACGACTGGTACTAATAAATCCAAATCCAGTGCGGTCATCCACTCCATAGATGTAATCACCAAACATAACTCCATCAATCATCATCTTCTACCTTTTTTTTTTTTCTAAATCACTCGGTCCTACAATACAATTGGTCTGTTATTTTATTATCAAGTCTTGCTGTTCTTAGCCCTCCTCTCGGTTACATTTCATAACTCCTCCCCCCAGTCCCAGTCCCAGTCCCGGTATTATAAATATAGTCTCAGAAAAAAAAAAAAAAAAACAAAAAAGTCCGGAAAAAGAAAACACTGTGCTTTGCATTTTGCATCTCTCTCCAGTCTTATATTAACATTTACAAACGCATCTGCAGGATTCAAGCTTTGGCTTTTTTCTGATTTTCTCTCTCAAGATTTGGAAGCAGAGGAAAGTAATGATGAAGCTTTCTTGGGTTGGGGTTGTTATAGCATTTGTTTTTCTTCAAGAAGCTACTGGGTTCTTAGATTTTAACGAAACAGAGCTGTCTTTTATTGAGGCTTACGACTATGGAGTCTCCAAACTCAATTACAATCCTGTCATGGTTGGACTGACTCTTATTCCAAGTGCTGGCCCTAAAGGAGCTGGTACATTGGTAAATATCTCGGTGCTTGTAACTGTTATTTCTGCTGATTCTTTATATCTTACTTCAGAGTTAAGAGTGCTGGATTTTTTATATTTTCATTTGCCGCCCTCATGTTCTTCTGCCAGTACATCGCTTTTGCACGCGCATGCTCCTTGTTGCCAATTCGATTCATACATCTTTTACAGAGAATCAATGAAATTCATCATACTGAAATTGTCTCGGCATTTTGTCCTAATTTATCCGCTTCTTTCAACTGTGCAGTCTGCCTGGATGGAACCTTGCCGGGTTATCATTGGCATCCTGGATATGGATCGGAAGCAAATAGCTGGCTCATTCACTTGGAGGTCTGTCACCTGCGACTGCGACAGAGAGTACAGAAATGATAGAAACATAGTAGTTATATTTGTTCGCATATTCCAACTTAAATATTCTAGGATGCTATTAAAAAATCTGAGGTGTTATACTATAATGGACAGATAAATACTGACAAAGTTATATGTACCTCTAAATTATTCTTCTTTTCCATTGTTATTTATGTGTTTTTCTTTTCTGTTGCCTAGTTAGCAAGCTGACTATGAAAGCAAGTCCAATTGATCCTTGTAGATAAAAGTTTTGGATTCATGCTAACTTTACTTTGCCAGTTATCTTGTGGAAGGGAGGAGGATGGTGCAATAATATTAGATCTTGTGTCTACCGCAAAAAAACACAACGTGGATCATCTACATACATGGAAAAGCAGATACCATTTACTGGGATATTGAGTGATAAATCTGAAGAAAATCCTGGTCTCTTCTTAAGCTTTATTTAAAAATATATATATATATATATCACTTAAACAAACTCTAAAAATTTTACATTCTCGACCAAACATCTTATTTTATTGCATATTAAAATTGCAGACTTTTTCAATTGGAACAGAGTAAAGCTTTGTGATGGTGCCTCTTTTGCCGGGGATAGTGAAAATACGGTAGAAACCAATTTCTTGCATTTGCTTTCGCCAATAGAACGCCAATTTTTATTTCTTTCTGGTTTTAATTGGATGAAGACAAACAAAAGAAATCTGCACCATTGCCAACCAGATCATAACCTTGGAAAGCCGTTTTTCCTTCCTTGCTCCGAAGAGGAGCTCTGTGTCTTATAACTTAGATTTGCTTGTTTCTTTTTTTTTTTTTGTTGTGGGGGGGGGGGAGGAGGGGAGGGTATTTATCTGCTTGTCAGTCTTTGCTTTTGTTTGAATATTGACCTGCTTAACATTTTCTTCTAACTACCAAGGGTGTTCATGCTCAGAAACAAATACTACAATTTTTTATAAGAAATAGTAGAACTCATGCATGAACATGGATTGCTTCACTTGGATTTGAGCTATTGTTTCCAAGTGATTCAAGTAATTGACTCTGTATTCTATTCTAGATGTTTGACAAGGCTCTTTTTGTGGTTATCTTCAAATTTTTTCTTCTTTATATATAAGACCATATGTTAAAGACAAGGCTATTCTTTGTTCAGGCTGCACAACTGCAATTTAGAGGCCAACGTATATGGTTAACTGCAATGGAAGATTTAATGTCAAAAGGAATGCACAATGCGAAGCAGGTTCTTTTTTATCTTAATGATGACGTTTTTCAAAAATAGTTACGCTCTACATGTTTTTTTTTTTTTTTCCCTGAATTTTGATGGTTGGAGTTCCAATTTGGATGTAAAGTATGGCCAGTATTAGGCTATGTATATATATAAATACATATATATATGTGTATATATATATATATATATATATGTCTATTGTAACAAGGAACAATTAGTTTCAGGCTCTTCCTTCGGGGTGTTCTGCTGGAGGTCTGGCATCAATTTTACACTGCGACGAGTTCAGGAACATGTTTCCGAGAACCACTAAAGTTAAGTGTCTAAGTGATGCTGGTCTATTCCTTGATGTGTAAGTATAATTATCTTTCAGGGTCTTGTTTTAAGCACACAGTAAAACGATTCTTCCATAGTTCTTAATTTTCTTGATATCCTCTCTGGACTGTAGGGTTGATGTCTCTGGTGGTCGCACACTTAGGAGTTTATACAGCGGCGTGATGGGCTTGCAGGTTTGATATTGATATTTGTATTTACATATATGTGGATAAGTAATGCCTAGTTTATTGTATTAAATTTTTATATATGCCCTTTTCTATCTTTCTTCTATTGATGCCAAAGGATTTGATGAAAAGCTCAAGCAGACACATACTAATCAAAATATATATGATTTAAGAAAGAAAATTTTAATCGCTTCACCGGACTTCGATTCGCTCAAGCCTTCTTGTTGATATCACAGGGTGTGCAACATAACCTGCCGCGTATGTGTAGCAGCCACCTTAATCCAACTTCGGTATATCTCTTTTACTGATTTCTTTCTGACCAACAGAATTTGAGTGATTAAGGAGAAACATCGTGTGAATTTGACCCATCATTACTCACTTGACTGAAACTTCTTTCAGTGCTTCTTTCCTCAAAACCTAATCAACCACATCCGAACTCCACTCTTTATTCTCAATGCAGCATATGATTCATGGCAGGTAATATCCTTGCCCAGAGAATAGCATTGTCAATTTATAAAGTAGGATATGATAAGGCATGCTGCTATGTGCTTTATTGGAGAGCTGTACGGACTAGATTAGCAAACTAGATGAATGAACTGGTTCCTTTCTTGAAATCAGATTCAATCCAGTATAGCGCCACCATTGGCAGATCCACATGGTTATTGGCATGATTGCAGACTGAACCATACAAAATGTTCTGCATCCCAGATTAGGTTTTTACAAGGTGATTTCCTGTGGGTGACATTGCTTGAGCTTTCAATTTTTCATGCACTTCAGCACATGGTAGACAATATTTAGTCAGCTTAAGCGAATCTCTTTTTCTATGAATCAGGGTTCCGGACGCAGATGCTTAATGCTATAAAAGGGTTCTCAATGTCTAGAGAGAATGGATTGTTTATAAATTCCTGTTTTGCTCACTGCCAAACAGAAAGGCAAGACACATGGTTTGCTAATGATTCTCCTCAAATTAGAAACAAGGTATGTCTTGTAAATAATTCATATTAGATTTCATGAAATTTATGTCATATGTATTTGTATATTACATTTCAGTGTGTTTTCTTATTAATGTGGGGTTTTCAAATATAAGTACAGTACCATGACCTTGAAGTTCCATCAAAATTCTCTTCCCATGGAGCCATTCTAAGCATTTGCAGTTCGTTTTAGATAGAACACTAGGTATTAAGTTTCCTCAACTTCAAGATTGCCAGTCAAAATTTTTAATCTTTTACCTCTCTCTTATACAAGGTAAGATGAAAAAGTTTATTTCCCTTTAGCCTTTATTAGCACAGGGACCAACTATCATATCATCTCGTCCTTGTTAAGTAGCTGATAGTTACGACGTTAGTTTTCAAGTTCTAATTCGTAATCATTCGAATTGGCGATTGCTCTCCACACCGACATGCAAAATCAGCCAGAAGTTGGAATGGAAAAGTAACACTCTACCAATAAATCACACAGTTGTCAGCTGGCTACATATGGGCTTATTACGCGAACCATAGCCTAACATTTCTTCAACCACTAGAGATGAAACTAATGGGTGTCATTTATAGTAGCTTATTACCAACATTTATTAGTATGGTTCCAGTTTTGTTGTCCTTCATGAAAATATTTAATTAGTTTGATATGTACTGACTTTTTATAATGGATAATGTGGCAGCCAATTGCAATAGCTGTTGGAGATTGGTATTTTTACAGAGCAGGCGTGAAGGCCATCGATTGTCCGTACCCCTGTGATAAGACTTGCCACAATATGGTTTTCAGACGAGCCAATTATACATGTTAGTTGTTTGGTTCGTAATTGTATACATGGTTAGAAGTAGCATGTTATTTGAAGACAATAAAAAGAAAAGAGAAAGGTTGCTGAAAAATGCAAATGCAATCAGCAAATCTTTTTGCGATGTCTGCGCAAAGTAGCATTGTTCAATTTTATTCCCAATCTGAC
>JBBYHL010000006.1:7903191-7934980 GCA_038381835.1 Adansonia madagascariensis | reverse complement strand
AAAACAATCAATTCAATACCAACAACACCTTAAGTCAGAAAAAGAAGGATAATATTTTTAATTAATTAGCAATAGCCAATATCTATAAGATAGCTTGTTGTTTCAATCATCTTAGCTTACTTCCTAAGATAATAATAATAATTAAAAATTTTAAATTATAAGAAAGGAAGATGTAAGAATAATTAGTTCAACCAAAATGGATTAAAAGCATTGTAATACTTTCAAACTAATAAATTATGAATAAAGACTTTAGGATTTAGAAAAAATATTTGTTTGGCGTTTGAATGTTTGTCATTGTACGTCACCCGGCAGTAGCCCCTGAAACCTTTCTTTTCAACATTTAACGCAATTTAATTTAGGATTAAATTAAATAAATTAAATGCGCAACTTGACATGAAAAGGAGAACAAGATTGATATTTACTGTTGGCCTTGGCCCCTTGTCTTTTCATTTAACCAAACTCCTGCACAACGTCAACATTCACTCAATACCCCCTATTCCTGCCCACATTTTCTTTTTTAAATAAAGTTTTTTTTTTTTTTAAAAAAGAAGCAAACATATTAAATTCAATAGCTCTTTCTTTGGTAAATATAATTTAAGAAAAAGAAAAGACATAGAAATGGTTTATTGGATAACAAAGCAAATGTTGGGCTTCCCTTCCACTTATTGGCTTTAGTTTTCTTGTGGGGCTGATGGAATTTGTTTTTATTCTCAGCAATGATTAGTGGGTGATTCACAAATTGAAAAATAATAATAATAATAATAGCAACAACAAAATAAAGGATGGACAAAAGAGTAGCTTATGGTAGTTTTCATAGCACCTTTTTTTTATTTTTTATAAAAAATATTATAATTTAAGTATAAAATAAGAATTATAAATTTTTAAAATTTTACATTCATATATATATATATAAATAAAATGCCAATGCACGATAATAAATTTCTACATTAATATTACATTAAATATAAATTTTTAAACTAAATTCCGGGTTATTTTTACAGTTTTATTCAAGGGTTTTTTTGCTCATCTTCTTCTGTGTGTTGTGGACAGGTTTGATCCACGTTGCCTGCTCACACACCTCTCCCAACCATTTTTTATAATCCCCTCCTATGCACTAAAGACTGCAATTTCTCTTCCTTTTTTTTTTTTTTTTAACTTTTATTTTTATTCTTTGTCATGTTAATTATTGATGCATTTTTTTTTTTTGTCTTGTTCATCTTCTTTCCTTGTTTCTATATTAGCTCATTGCTGCCATTGCTGGCGACCAAACAAATCTACATCTCATTTTGCATAAAAAAATTATCTGTATTTAATTTAAATTACAGGCTTATATATATGAATACGGAGTTTATTTCGCAATAAAAGAAAGTAGGAGTGAGCTTAAATTGAGAAAACTTTTGGGAGGTTGGTGTTGGTGTAATCATATGATTATAGAATATCTTGTACGAGTACAACTTAATTAGTGTTTAACAGAGCACTTTGGATAATTTGATTTATATTAAAAGAAAAGGAAAAACTTAAGTGAAGAATGGGTAAAATTGTTTGTTTGTATATGCAGCAAGAATTACATTTTATTGGTTGGAAAGAGAGAAAATCTTAAGAGAATCAGCGAAGGACCATCACATTTGAAGATATGGCAGAAAGGCCTGCTTCCTTGTGTGAGACAAAACCTAATCCAATGTGATCATTTTTTTTTTTTTTTTAAAAAAAGTCAGTCAATCCAAAAGTTTTTACATCATTTTTAAACTGTGGTTAATGTAAGCAGCCACCAGGATACAATCAAACAACAAATTTAAACAATGAATCCTCAATCTTAGTCTCAGTCTCAGCTTATATAATTAAAATGAAGTATTTTTTTAACTTATTCTTACATTAATTAAAAAGGGGGGGTTTAATGTTGTTGCAAGTAATGAGACATTTTGATTGACCAAAATTATGATCAAATTGATTCTTGCGTTTCTTTTTTTATTATTATTATTATTTCCTCAAACTGCCAATTAGGCCATATTTCAGTGTCCTCCAGCAATTAAGAAATATTTTAATTAATTAATTAATTAATTAAAACCCGTGATTACATAATAAGACAACATACAAGGTTAGGTTTTGTTGAATTGATCCTTATCCCTAACATGGGATTTGGGGTTATTAAATAAAAAATGTTTAATGCAATAATAGTACTACTTGGATTTTGGAATTAATTAATTAATTAATTAATTAATTAATAATCATATATATTTTTATTTAATTATTTTGTTTTTGAATGCATCAAAAACTTTCTTCATTGACTCCCTGTTTTGTTTGTTTGTTTTTATTTTGTTAAATTCACGGACGGAGATTTCTAAGTTGGTAACCTCACTTTTATTGCAGCTATGCTTTAGTTTTGATCAATTTGCTGTCAGTCAACCTTCCATTTGTAATTTTCAATATACAATAATATTTATGATAATAAAATAAGAAAGCTTAAATTTGTCAAAACCCTAATTATATGATTAGATTAGAGCTTCATAAAAATTGTTTTAATCTAATTTAATAATAATAATAATAATAATTTTATGATTACTATTGGGATGCTGACATACGATGTGATGACATCCAATCCTGTTGTTCATCAACAAACCAAAATGATAACACCGCCATGATTTGACCAATTAAAATACAAGTTTGCACGACTCTCTCCCTGCCTTGCTTACCGGTCCTTTGTTTTTCTTTAAGCACCAATCATGATATTAGCAACATTATGTAAAAACATGAAATTATAATTAAGGCAGCTAGCTGTTGCTGTCACCCCAAAAGGGAGCATAACATAAGCTAAGATTATATGCTCAAATCATTAGGGAGGGGATTTTGTTGTTGTACGTTCTATTGCTAATTGTATATATGTGTATCAAGTAAAACTATATCAGCATATTAGGGGGGAACTAGCTGCAACGTATTTGTTGAAGTTTTGGGCTTCACATCATAGACGAGTTTGATATCTGCTGGCTTAGACTGAGGATCTTCCTCTTGGAATGGTACCTCAAATAAAAGTGATTGGTACAAGCAGACTTCATCTTCTTTGCAATAGTACACCTGCAAGGAGAAAACACTTTGATTACATGCTCCAAAACCCTGCATAGTAAGCCAAAATTCCTTTTTTTTTTTTTTTTTTTCCAAATATTTTGACCCCAAAAAAAATTGATTTTCAAAGTTTTTCTATGATTTATCTTTAATGTAATCTACAAAGTACTAAAAACCATTTAGACATCAGAGAACACATGCAGGCGGTGTGCGCACCAACACACATGTACAGTACTCTGCCTGTTCTTCTGGTTTGACCTGGTAATGTGTGGGGAAGGAGGGGGTGGGGGGAGCGGCAACTGAAAAAAAAAACAAATCATTTTTCCTACAATTATTGAGCTTGATTTTCATAGGCTTTGTAAACTAATAAAATCTTCCAGTTACAAGAGTCGAGTTCTGCCTTTAGCAACCCCTTTTTCTTACAGCCTTTGCACTAAACTTTGATTTCAATCTCTTTCAAACACAGGATCATTAAACTTTTAAGGATGCCCTACTGCATTAATGCTCAGAAAATAATTGAAAGGTCCCACAAACCCCCCAGGCTATGTGTTGCCGCTATATGATTGCCAGCAGTGACAAACAGTTATCAAACATCATTGGTGTCTACATCTAAGCATCAAAGGCACTGACGTTTACTGATAACAAAAACAAAGCTCTACATCTACTAAAACTGTTTTTTTTGGTTCCAACTGTAAAAAAATCTATGCTTTAGAATGAGGACTACCTTGCAAGTAATCATCCCTTTAAAGGCTGAACAAGAGGCTCTTTTGAAATGAAGTGTTGCAGATCCTTCTGGACTAAGCTTTCCATCCAAGGGATCGATAGACACAGCATTTTCAGGTTCTATATCCACAGTGAATTTACTCTGTGCTTCCTGCATTTGATATTAGGAGGTAAAACATTGAGGAATATTCCTTGGATGACAATGCTACTATTTTAACGGTACAAAGATAAGAGGATATAAAGGAAAAGAAAGGGTTAGAGCCTTCAGTGCGTCATGTATGCAGAAGTTTGGGGTAATTGCAGCGAAGAGACAGATGGAGAGACCTTTGAGAAATGATACTCTTCAGGTAATGATATTTTGAGATATAAGTTTCCCTCGCTAGAGGAACCGCCATTAACAACAATGGTCTGTGTGTCAGCTGATGGTCGCCTCCTGAGGCGTCTCAAAGATTTGGATTTTGGCGCAGGAGGCTGAACTCCTTTCAGATCTAAGGTAAGGACTTCAGCATTTGCCTTGTTCAAATCTAGATATCTGATCAGACTGTTGTTTGTATCAGCAATAAAAAGTCTTCCTACAAATCAATAGGGAAACACCTTCAATACATGATTATTGCTGAACAAAATAAGGCATCAAAACTGAAAATTAAAGCAGAAGATAATAAAGGATATATGATAAGATTCTATCTCCTCTAATAATAAAATATAATTTTAGGTAGAATTTAAATTATGTCAAGCAACTGGCCAACTTGTCAGGCAAGTTCCTCGCCTTTGCTGAAAATCTTGGTTCAAATTAACTGTAATGCACTAATATAACTCCAAAATATGCTATAAAACTATGTTTTCATTCTTCTTGTAATAATTCATCTAGTTCTGAGACTCTGTTCTAGTATTAAGTGGGATTGCATTAAAGCAATCTGCGATCAGGACATAAGCACTTGACGCTGAATTCCAAGATTAATCATGCTGCACGATCTTCATATGAAGTTCTTTGAATACGAGAATGCATCATTTCATGGGATGTACAGCTCAACCCTAGAACTAAATAAATATTAAGGAAACTAATTCTACAAAGAAAGAAATCTTTTAAATTCCTGTGTGGGTAATGAGTTTCGTTTAAATCAATATAAGTTTAAAAAGATATACTGTGGTATAAGTTGTATGAAAGGAAAAGAGCATCACCATTTTCTGCTTCAATGATCCCTGATGGTTCAGAAAGCTGCAAGACCATAATAAATCTGTTAAAATGATATATTTCCAATTAAAAATGTGTAGAAAATTTCAAACATCAGTCGCTACTGCATAACTTCTTCAGATATAGTTACATGTTCACGTTCTAACCTGAGCTTCAAGGGCCTTTCCATCCTTGAAACCAGCTTTGCCTGTCCCTGCCAGTGTGATAACTCTTTTACTAGCTGAGTCTAGCTTCTTGATCTGAAATTTCAAAACCAAAATGAAAGATGAAAGCGCAAGTAATTTAGCCAGAAGCAAGTCCTATCAGTTATCAAGTCATAAATTTAAATAAAGTGGCTAATTTGAACGTTGAGATACATTACACTGGAAATTTTGGGCTTTATTTCTAAATATAAATATACATGCTATGTTTGAACCACGTCAAATGTTTATTTCAGGGTTTTAAGTTCTATGCAAAGAGAAACCAAGTCCTGCCAGTATTTGTGCATTCCTCAACTGGAAAGCCCTTAGTTAAACAGAAATGCAAAATTGGAGTTAAGATCATGATATTTTCATCACTGAAGAAAGCTGGGTATAATAAGGCCATTAATATGAGATATGTAGGGTTTAACCAAAAAAGGCAAAATTCACCGCCTTTTTCTAGTTGACAGGATGTTAAGTAGCTCTCTGTAATAAACCTGTTCTCTCAATATTTTGCATTTACCATTTCATAGCTTCTAAAATTTGGAAAGCCAGGGTTGGCCAATATATGAGCTTCACCATCCAATCGACAAGGTTCTTAATTCTTAAATACTCCAAATG
Source organism: Adansonia madagascariensis (assembly GCA_038381835.1). NCBI lineage: Eukaryota > Viridiplantae > Streptophyta > Magnoliopsida > Malvales > Malvaceae > Adansonia > Adansonia madagascariensis. The sequence goes on along the minus strand of JBBYHL010000006.1, from coordinate 7,929,208 downwards.
TTCAAAATATACTGAAAGAGTATACATTTGAGGATATAATCAGGATATAGGGACTTTCCTAGTTAATCCACAAGGAAAGGAGCCTTCGTTCCAGGAAAGCTTTGCATGTTAAGCTTTAAACTGTAGAACTGCAGACAGCATTTTTGCAGCCTTTACAAGCATGTGAAGTTTGAAATACTAAATTGATCAGCACAAATTAACACTTGATTTCAACAGGGATTCTTTAACTCTGGAAAAATGAACAAGAATCATAATTTATATGCTGTAAAATAAAGTTCTGGCATGATCTTAGCGTTCATGAAAGGCTAAATGCAGGGATGTACCTTGTGGTTATAACTATCTGCTATATAAATCTGACCATCCTTTGCACATAAGACACCCAAGGGATGCTGAAGAAGTACATCAGACCCCACACCATCATGGTCTCCAAACTGCAATGGTCAGTATGCATTGCAATGATTATCAGCGGAATATAAGGCCCTAAGAAAATTTCATTGATTATAACTTATAAATCTTATTGACTTCTTTAGGTAATGCTTATCTGGTCTGTATTATCTTTTAGCAAACTAGTTTTAAACTAAATACCCGAAACAAATTATCAGAGAAAACTGGATCACCACCAGCTAGCAATCTTGATCCTCCTGTTTTCAGATCAAGAGCTCGAATGGAGCTACTCTCACTATCAGCAATATACGCCTCTGTCAGATCTGAAAAGAAACATATAAGTAAATGTTCCTTGAATTGTTCAAAGATCATCTAAAACAATTTAATAATGTTCAAGAATGATGAAAACTGTCAAAGTATTCCAAATATTACCAGGAGACAATGATATTCCAGAAGGCTGTGCATAAGATGTGTTTGTAGGGCTACCTCAATGACAAGAAAATAAAAATGTTAATGACAAACGCATGTAGCCTATTGTATAGGTATTTGATATTTACATGTGCATAATGTGAACAAAATTACATTATATGCTAGGCAGTTCGGAAAAGTAGATAAACAGAGAAAGATGGAAAACATGAAAATGAAGACTTGAAAGGATGGACTGGAGTAATAGTTGCTCATCCTATCAGTATTTTGGCATTACCTTGATCCATTTAAGTTCCTTTCAAATCCATTACCACTAAATGCTCTAGTAACTCCATCTCGTGTGTTATGCTCCCAAATTTGGTGCTGGCCAGCCATTGCAATGTAGACTTTTTCACTGACAGGGTCAAAGCAGACATCCCAAGGAGAGTTGAGGAGCTGAAAGGAGATGGGTAAAAGTCATTAATTGCAAGGAAAGAGAAAATCCAGCAGATATGATGTGAAGTTAAAGCCATTATATATGCATCAGGAAGAAGATTAGCATTACGTAAATTTAAAAAGGAAAAAATCATGCGTCCAACTTGAGAAAGGACATTGATTATGTAGCCAATGATTAGTGTTTGAAACGCAGGGATTTGTAGTCTTGCCTGGGAGGTTCCCTTTTGTCCTCCTGTATAGTCAGAACCTTTCGTTCCATTTCCAGCAAGAGTTTGCACCTTCTCACGAACAAAATCAATTTCCCTACCGTAACATTCGTTAAACAACAATAATGGATTAGTGCAATTCTTTCATAAAGTTCACATTTGAAGGCAAGCTAATTAACATTTATCATCTTATAGTTGCAACAAATAGGGATCTTGGGGGGAGAGAAAACCTGAAACAATAAAGAAATAATTTCTTTTAGATATTTAGTGCTACAAGTGCTCTGCATAGCAAAATATTTTTAATTTCTTCTTCTTAAAACTCTAAATTCCATGATATCTTTCTTGCACATGGTGCCTAGTACCAACCAAATCATATCACGGTTCAAAAAAGAGGGCAAACTCATATGACTTGTTGGCTTGAATTCCATTATGATGTTTTTCCAGTAAACCAAAAATATGCCTGAGCTGACTTTTAAGTCGCAGACATCAGAGATGGTGGACAATAATGCCTCTGAACATCGAATAATTGAAATCTAGGGATCAAGTATGACACTGGGGTAACCACAGATTGGAACTTTGGAAAGCTGAAATATCTGTCTTTATGGTTAGGTAGCTTTATCAGCTCAGGTACTGTTTGTTTCAATTTTAACTGGTCCATAATCATGATAAGAAATGTCTTAAATTTATCTCACTGACCAAAATAATCTCTGCACTTGATGAAATAATGACAATGTACACAAACAATTAGAAAACATAAGGTCCTCATTCTTTCACTATCACAACAACAGAAAATAGAAACTTTTCAGGATTTCAAATAGTTAAACTATAGCAAGTCACCATGCACCTTAAAGCATGATTTTCTGTATCTGCAACATAAAGAAGATTCTTCTTTGCATTGTAAGCCAGGCCCTACAGAAATACAATGCCACGAGTTTAACAAAGATAAGGCAATAAATCCTCAAGGAAAAAGAAAATGAAAAAAAAAAAAATCCAATGCCCTAAACTGTCAAGACAATGGTCAATGACTATTGCTGTAATATTAACTTGCTCCTCACCTGAGGACGATTAAATGTAGCATCATCAAAGGAGCCATCATGTAAGCCCTCCTCTCCAGTGCTTCCAATTTGAACGATAAATTTCCCATCTAGATCAGTTACTACCTGAAATCATAGTTTATTGGTATTGCTAAATGCTGGTACTTCATTGCAGGCTCACATAGGACGCCACCATTTAAAATTATAAAAGAAAAGATTTTAAATATTTGGATAGCCTGATAATGAAATTGCTATCAGTAACTAACTTTCTCTTTAGCAATATGGAGCACAACAAGACAGAAGAAACTAACAAAACTTAGCAACATAGGTATCTACTAGTATCACTCTTCCTAATATCAAGCACTTTTTTCCATAGATGGCTGTGCATAGGTGTCATGTGTGCATGGGCATGTGAATGAAGCACTTTCCCAGAAACCTGAGTGCATGTCAACTTGCTTGTCATACCAATGAGTGAGACAGACAGAAAACCTACTATGCGGTTATGGTTACTATCTGAGATGAAGAGCCGGTTGTTAAGAACATCTATCGCCAGCTTGCCAGGAAACTTTAAAGGAGATGTAAGCATGCGAAGATCATTGTCTTTTTCCAGGTTTAGTGGAATCGGTTTGTTGTCCAACAACTTCTTTTGACCATAAAAAAGAAGAGCTGCCTCCACTAGATAATCAAGATCCTTGCAAACAAATAAATAAATAAAAAGCAAAACAGTTTAGCTTCATTTCTTGTTTATATACCAATATGTGAAGTAAGTTTAGTCATTGTATAGTAACTTTGTAAGCACAATTAGAATAACGCCATCTGCGTGCCAGAAAGGGAACTCCAACTTTATGTGATAAAACCATGCAAATGCAGCTGAGAAAGCATTGCCATGAATTCAGACATCCAATAAAAATTGAACCACAATCATCCAATTATGATTAAAGTCTTCGTGAGAATTGACTAAACGGTAAAATTTATTTATCAGAATGTCAGATTCCTCCAGTACGCCAATGAGCTCAGGCCAGTAGCGTTGGGTTATCTCTAGTTCTAGTTATTGGCCCATCAAGGAATCAATTCTTACCTTTAAAGAGAGATCAGGTGTCAATTAAGTGATATGCTTTGGAATTATCAAGAAGCACTCTTAGATGGAAACGCACAATTGATGAATAATATAAGACATTAACAAATTATTGAAATTACGCGACACAAGTACAAATATAAGTTTTAGAATAACCCTGCAATCACCGATTCATTGCTGCTCAAGAAGCCTTTCAATATACATAACTTGAGCAACTATATCACCCAGGCTTTGAAATCTTTTCAATCCTTTCCGTTTTTTTAACCTTGTTTAACATCTTTTTCGTTATTGTCAAGATCTCTTGGATAGTATGCAATGATGAAAGCCACACCCTAAGATTAAAGCATACCAGAAACTGCATGCAAAAAGTACATATTTTCCTAAATTTAAAAAAAAAAATGCAATTATCTAAATTTTAGTTAGTTCTTATGTTAATGGATATATGTACCAGCTATTTAAAAGAACCAAATGCTCAAGTTTGTAATTCTGCATTGTTAATTCATCCAAGAAGGATCAAGTCACATGCATGGATATGCGCAAGTGTAACATTTAGATGCTGGTTAGTGATTATGAACATACTTCATATATTTGAAAATCAAAATCTGATATTTAACATGTTTGCTGTAAGAAAAATGTGTCATCATTACCTTTAGGCGGCCTTCACCTGATATTTGTGCCAATAGTTTACCATTAGGTCCAATAATGGCAAATGTAGGCCAAGAATTTACACCTAACTCTCGCCATAAATACATATCTCCATCATTGACAACCTAAATAATAAATCTCCATATGTTAAGCTTCTTTAAACAAAAAGAATTTAGGAGACAACCTATCCAAGAAGATTATTAGGAGGTGAATAAAATTTTACATATATATAAATTATTGATTAGACATCAGAGAAAAAAAAAGGTCAAGACTTGCTCATATTAGTTATATCTCCAAATGATAACTGTCTCAAAGTTCATACAATATTTAATAATTTTTGTTTCCAGCAAGTGTTAACATGAACTTTTGGAGAGAATAGGCCACAATGACCTAATTTTTCTTATGACGTTATGAGCAGGAAAGCTCATGCGATTCAAAGATCAAATTACACTACTAACACAGACAAGTTTCTCAAGTTTGGTATTCTCTTTAACTTAATCCAAAAACCAAAGGTATCTATATGGTCATGACTCACAACAAGGATATCATCAGTTAAAAGAAATAGCTCTTATATGCTGGATGAATAAAGGACTTTGTTTTACCACAAAAAATAACTACCTTAAATTTAGTTCTATATACCAAAGTACTTTGAGAAAGTTTAGGATTCTGCTTAACGAAGAATCCAAATATTCAACTCACAGGATGTGTGATGTCATAGCGCAATACTGCATTACGGATTGCTTCTAAATCCTTCTCATTATCAAACTTCGCTGAATGCACTCCGATAACAGTGAACTGTAGAAATACCCACACAAAAAACAATCTGTTGCAGGAATATAGTTGAACATTTGGCATCCACTAATAACTTGGAAACTAATTATAATTCAGTATTCAGTAGTTACACTGCATACGCTATGCGTGTCCTTGTCTTCTCCCTGTTGTCACTCAAATCTTGATACTTATTTTTACCACAAATGCTTTGGTAGATGCTGATTTAATCCCAAAATGTCAATCTTCATTCTAAAACCTCCATTTTCTTTTAAGTTCCCATTTTCTAGTTTGCTGTTGTTTCACACGCTTTTATTATCAGAAAATAAAATAACATGTGCCCCTCCACTCCCCCGTCTCCCACTTGTGGCCAAGGCACCTCTTTTCTCTCTCTAATTTTTGAGTAATTAGTTGTTTCTCCAACCTTGCTAGAAGAATGGCTAGTCAACCCAGATAAACCAACTTGGTAAATTCATAGGAGAATACGCTAACACCATGAGAAATTCAAAGCAGCCAATAGAAGAAGAAACAAATTAAATTTAATGAGAGCAGAGGATCTTACAGGCTTATCTTTGTATTTCTTCTCCAAAAAGTCTAGATCTGGTAAAACATGCATACAATTTATACAACAATACGTCCAGAAATCCAGCAAAACTACTTTTCCTCGCAAATCCTGCTCAAAATGTTTTAAATTATGGGAATGAAGTTATTTATCACATTAAATTACATTATTCCAAACTATAGGTAAATATTTCTGCTATATTGACCTGTCTTGATATCCCAAAAGGACTAAATATATATGATGTAATTTCTAAAAATGAGTGACAACCATATTAGTTATGAAGATTGCACATCTTTGATGATTAATGGTCATTTTAGTTTCCAATACTGGTTAGCCAAAAAATACTGAGACAAGACTGAGATTCCATAACTTGGAAGTTTGCAACAAACTTATGTATCTTTTCCTTAAACGTTTTCACATTTGAGCATGAAAGTCCTTACATACATTAAAGCCTACATATCATGTAAATCTACAGTTGGAATGGGTCCAAAGAATTTACCCTTTGAAACTGAAGTGGTGCAGTATTCAGCCAATCAAGCTTTGTAGGAAATTCTGGCACACTAGGTGCAGTTCCACTTACAAAGTGAAAGAAGATACATTTAAACAGATTAAGCATAAAATTTAAGACAATTAAAAGAAAAGATGCTTCATGAAGCTTAAAAAAAAGAAAAAAAAGAATGACATAGATGATAAGAGTGCAATATTATCAGTGGAGAAAGAGAACTTCCAACCTGGATTCCAGATCAGATATATAATTCACAAATTGTTGAATTCTCGCAGAACGTGATTCACCTATAACCAATCAAATGGCAGTTGGTTTGAAACGATGGCTTAAAAATAACTTGAGCATATAGCATAAGGACTTCATAGCAATTGATGTTCTTGTTAACTAAAACCAATTTGTAGGTGGAGGGCCCAACTTGAATATAAGATTACAAGAAACCCAAGGATTAACATATGTTGGATAACACCACTTAACACTCCCGTAGCTCAACAAAGGCCTACAAATGGACAACCTCAAATGGGGTAACAACAAAACGAAACCTGGACTCTGATATCATGTTAAGCATCCAACCTAAAGTAATTGATAATAGGTGGAGGATCCAACTTGAATATAAGACCGCAAAAAACCTAAGACTTGACAGATGTGAGATAATGCCACTTAACAGTTCTCATATAGACATATTTAGCACATAAACGAATATAAGACTAGAAGCACAAGAATATGACACAACCACTAAAAAAATTGCTTGACACATACTGTACCTTCATTGGGCTCAGAAAATGGGCTTTTCACTGCAAACAACATATTCCAAATAGCTTTTGGTGATGCATATTGCATTGCCTGTGAAAATAGTCAGAGCCGTTGCTCAGTGCTCACACATAAATCATACAATGACAACAAGAATACCGGAAAAAATAAAACAATAAGATTATAATGCTATTCGTAGGCACTCATATCTCAAAAATAAAACAATAAAGCGACAAGTCAGTTATACCTTCCGGTTTGAAACAGCGAAGTAGAGACAAGACAAAGCAACACCCAAGCTTCCATATCGCAATATTTCTCGCCTAGAACCCTGCAACCTGTCCATAAATTATTTCTGCAATCTCATGCTGAAGTAGTTTCATTAACTCACGTTGCTTATGGACAACAGAAATTCAGTGGTAAAATTTTCATGGCAATGGGTGAAACTTGTTGTATGTTAAATATACTTAGCTAATTACAGAACTTACATGGTGCGAGTTGAATAAAACCCTAAATATAGATTTTTTGGAAGGGTATCCAAAAGTGATAAAGAAAATATTTTCATCTATCAAGCAAAATACACCTTAAGCTGCATGTCAAAATTTTAAGCAAACTAAAAGAACTTGATGATGAAGAAAATTTTAAATTTTAAGTGATAGGAGACAATGTAAGTTCAGAGTTTTGCGCAATTGAGGGTGATATCTTACCCAAGAGAAAAGATCCCATCACTAGGAATATCCACACCAGAGGTTGATCCATTATGAGTTCTTTCATTTAGAATTGTTGATGGATTTTGTTCAGAAACTTGCAGAAACTGCGAATCCTGCACCATCTCATCTGCAATGATATGCTTTTATTAGAACTTTATATGGCAAAATCTACCTGCCTTAGTAATTACCTAGGAAGGAAAAGAATGGCAGAAGGATGCCGCTTAGTTTAAAGGTGAATGCTTTCCCCATTATTTCATCAAATTCAAGATCAAAATTTAGTAATCCTAGCTTGCTGGTGCACAAGGATGGACTTTATTAATAGAATTGAAAATTTTCCACAACATAGTATACGCATTACAAGAGTCTGTATCTTTTGTTTTATTAAAAATGGCACGCTAAAAAGCATCACCATATTACAATATTGATGGTACAAAATGACATTTGCAGCATATTCTCGGTACTACAGACTATAAGCACCTGAGCCACCACTGAGAATATCATCAAGCGAAACACTTCCTATATCATTTCTGATAATTGATGGACCAGCGGCTTTTAGAGTATCTTCCGTCAATGTAGTTGTCACAGCTATGCATCTGCAGGCAGCGGAGAATGATTAGAATTTACTATAAAGCTACTCCATTTCTGTTTGATTAGAGATGCAAATGTTTGACAAGCACGACCTGAAAGACTAATCTATCATGTTAAGAAAAGGGAAAATAGTTGATTTTGATACAACATATTCATCCTGTATGCGAAACATTTCCTTTACCTAAGTTGAAAATGTAAAAAAAAAAAAAGTGTAAATTGAAACCAACATGCATTTATGATCACTTACCTCATTTTTGCTGCGTTAGCAGCCTGTACTCCAGCCAAAGCATCTTCAATAACAATACACTGGCAAATGATAGGCAAAAGTCATATTCTTCGGCAGAAGAAATAGAATGGCAATTTAGAAAACAACGAGTTTTAAAAAACTGAAGTTCTGCAGGGTACTATGAGCAAGTACATAAAATTCTCCAAACAAGTAATAAAGCTGTCAAAATTCAGCTGACAGACACTCAGTGGTAGCACCCATGAGAGAAATGGGAAGTATGATAGAAGCATGAAGCATGGCAACATCAGTAAGCTTTTAATACTTTGGCACATAAATTAGAAACATACATTTCTGTTTCAAAGGAAAAAAAAAAATGCAGCAATATCACCATTCTCATGCAGAGCGACTCTTTTGGTCATATGAGAAGGGAAGGAAAATCCTTGCAATTGATAGAGGGGAGAGAATTAAGTATACCTCCTCAGGGGGAACATTCAATATCTTTGATGCAGCTAAGAAAATATCTGGAGCAGGTTTCAAATTCTCGAAAGCATCTGCTGACACAATTGCCTCAAACCTGAAAAAAAAAAAAAAAAAAAGGGGCCAGAACCATAATAAGAAGGGGAAAAAAAAAAAAAGCGAAGCTATAAAGCTAAAAATTGAAATATAAAACCAGTAAATGCATCCAAACAACTAGATTAGGTTGGCTTACATTGATAATGGTAATCCAGCAGCAGCTAAGTTAGCATCAACCTTGATACGATCAGCACTAGATGCAACAGCGACTTTTAAGCCTTTGTTTTTACACTGTCAAGCAGAATACTTCATCTTATGATCATAACAAACATCACCTGAGGCGACGTCATCATCTCACTTGTGACAAATTGGTTTACGTACCTGAGTAATTAGCTCTAGGGCACCTGGGAATCCTATTCCAGAATTTGGTTTTGCATACTACATGAAGGAAAGGACTTTTAGTGAAAATTTGTTCACTCAGATTTGGCATTGTAAGATTGTCGTTTCATAATAAGAAAGAATAAATTTGTATATAAAATGTATGGGCTAAATACCTTATCTAGATATATCTCAAAGAATCTCTTTTTTGCTGCCTCAGGATCAAATTCTTTAACACCCTTAACAGAAGCAACACCTCCTAAAAAGTTTGCTTCACCTGGTATATCAATGAAGTAGAAACATGGGGGTAAAGTTAACAGCATGCCATGACGTCAAAATTAATTACTAACAGATTAGGAGAATGGCTTATAATTATCGCAGATTTACATATTTACATAGAACGCTTAGAAGTACAATTACTTTTTAATCAGCATCACACAATTAATTATTTACATTCCTCAAAATTCATACTTTTTCGAATCAATCAAATTTAAGGAAGACTATCCACAACAGAAGAAACTTAAATCAATAGCAAGGAATCAAGGTAAAAATTTTACCCATTCCTGTGAAAGGAACAAAGTCCTCCACGGTAACTTGGACACCCATTTCTGCAAAAACATCAACAGCTGCCTTTCTAGAAGGGTTCTCACTATTGCACAACACTCCATCCATGTCAAAAAGCACTGCAGAAACCTTGCCCCATCCTTGTTTACTAATTTCTTTCACATTCTTTTCTTCCACCTTAACACATGCCTCTACCACCATTTTCCTTGTAAAATCTCTGCAGTTGGATCTCCATTGGAAGAAGGAGCATGTTCTTGAGATGGGTTTTGGTGATGAGAAGAAGAAGAGCTTTGTTGGTTGAGATAGAGAAGTTGGAGTTGACAGTAGTTTCACCGCCATAGCTTAACTGAATTATCTGTTTGAGTGGCGGTAACTGAAGTCTGCCTGTCTGGTCAGGGGTTTTTTAGGACAATTGGCTTTGTGCTGGACCAAATCACCCTTGATGTAATTCAAATAAGCTTAGCCATAGCGATCCATTTGAGGTTTGAGCTTGGGCTTTTTGTCCATGTAAGAGCTTGTTTTGGGGAAGAAAAATTTGTGGTAGCGTTACCGAAAATGATAGGATGGTGTCTATAAATATAAGTGGTGGAGAAAAAAATTTTGTTTGCTGTTGAATTTTCATTTTGTTGCTGAGGCACTGAATAATCGGAGCTTTATCCACTTATAGAGGGCGATGAGACCACTCTTTTCTTTTATCTCTGACTCTGTGGACTTAGTCCAATTCCAGTCTTAAGGTAGAACTTAGAAGTAGAACAACAAAATTCTTGCAGAATTTAGTTTGCAGTGCGCTCAACTTCATTTTGGATCATAAGTCGGCCCATAAAATCGTTTGGGATTGGACTTTGCCATAATGGGTACCATCACAGTCTTTGAAGAACATATTTACAGTACAAAACAGAAAACACTGTAATTAGGAAAATAAATGATTAAAACTGCATTAATGACCTTAGGACATGACATTATCATTGTCATCCAGCAGTTTCAATGCTATTGCTTCCACTGTATGCTAGAACAAGCACTTAGTGTTGAACCTATAATGCAAACATAATCAACATTTATCTATAGTTACCACTATGGCTTTCACTAACCAGAACAGGTGCTTCCAATAATGCCAAAAATTTGTGATTACTCCATTACTCTATCTTTGTCCTCCTAACCATGATCAAGCACAATTTTTCAGGCTATAAATTCTACCCTGAAAGCAATATTTTTCTGGCTTAATCAAATAAAATTGCAGAAGGAAGATAAGGTATGTCTTATTTCGTTGATAAATCAGTTTTTTTTTTTTTTTTAATTCAAGTGACTTATTCGTAATCACATGACCTTATTATAGATCACAGCTTAGGTTAATCATGAAGACGGTACTTCTGCTGGTTCTGTATTTCCCGGGACTGGTACTGTTGCATTGTCAAGCTGATGCTAGAAGATTTTTATTGGAGGTGAAGACGGAGAAAACAGGCAATCAGGTTGCATCTGATGCTATGCCTGATGATGAACTTGCCAAGCCGTGAACTGATGAGAAACCAGTTACTGCTTCAGGGATGACAGTCGATGCCAGAAGTGATAGTAAAACTAGCAGCAATAGTACCACCGGTAACAGCAATGAAGTGGAGAAAAACAACAGCTATAGAAGTTATGGAAATACATCAGGGTCATCTACCTATACACACCACTACTACGTAAGTGACCGTCCGCCAACCAAAGGGAGCTAATTTCCTTTGTTATGAAGCAAACAGTTTGTGTATACATAACTACTAATATATGATGCATCTGTAGTGTGATATTGGCTGCCTTGAATGTCTATTCCAGCTTCAGACAAACAAGCCCATTAATGGTGTCTGATTATTATGTATTCTGTAACTCTGGGAGCTTAAATTTGTCATGGTTGTGGCCTCCTAGGCCAATTGCAGTCCTGCTAAACCATATATTACATAAATAGATAACTGTGACGGCGGTAGGTTGAAGTTTTCGAGGATGATAAGAATAATGATAAGTTATAAAATGATGATCAGTTATCAGCTCTTGAAGCATTCCTAGAGAAGCTCAGGTTCACGAAGGCTCCAAGTAAATATTACTATTCTGGTACTTCCTGAAACTAGCTTCCATAGATTACTGCTCCTTCAAATATATATACAAATATTTATGTTACATGTGTCTATTGAAATGTAAATTTTCATATACATCATTGGGCTTGCTAAGTTAGATTATATGCCAGAAACAGTACTTTGATTAGAAAATTTCTTGGGTGATAAATTGGAATTTGAATTTACTTGAAGTTGAACCTATAAAATTATAACTTTGTTAATATTATCTTTGAAAGGCAAAAGAAAGTGACGTATTTGTAAATATTCTTTGAAAAGTCATAACATGGAGTACTTTTTTCTTCTGCACTTGTGTTTTCCGTTAATCAAAACCACGAAATTCTCCAATAACCATGAAGTTGATTAGCTGTAAGCAAAAATTGTAAAGGCAAAAGCCAACTATGGAAAGATAGTTAAACTTGCCATTATTAGTTATTTTCAGCAGTTTTTTTTTTGAGTTAATATGGTTTTACTCGTTAGGAAAAAATATGCTTTTTTGATCATAGCCTTGAAAGAGATTACCTGGCTTACCCTAGTTGGCTAGTTCCATGATTTCCTTCTTTATCTATCAGAAAATGGTATTTTTCTCACCTGAGTCAGATAAATTGCCAAAAAAAAGATTATTATTAGATGTTGAAACAGTCACAGCTAATTTTACTTAATTGGAATAGATAAAACAAGATCCTGTTACATTGATCTATCTTGATTCTTGGATACCTTCAAAATGGTGGTTTCGTTGCCTTTTCATGTCAACCATGGCAGAATTTAGAAAAATTCAGTATCATAGTTGATCAATGGGGCCATTTGGCAATTTCATCACTATTCAAAAAGCCATTGATTTTATTCCATCAAAGAATGCAGCAAGCACAGCTATCCACGTTAAAAGCGGTATCTACAAGTAATTACTGCTGATATTTTTTTGCTGGTTTCTAGCTCTAATCTTGAAGGAAAGTCAAGAAGAATTAATGACTATAATCTGGTTTGGAGATAAGGGTGATTGTGTATTAAAAGTTTTGCTTTTTGATTGTATGCTAAAGAATTTGTTGCCATTATGGTATTCAAGGTCAAGTAGCATATGCAAAATATGTTTCTTCAAGTCTTAGTTTGCTTGAAAATATTTGAATTCAAGCTGATATTCATTTCCAAACCAAACCAAATCCAAAATTTTCTCAACTTGAGATAATACCAAAGGGCATAAGAAGTTTTATTCAAGGTACTGATATTTGATCCAATGCTGGCTTGGCTTGTTCAAATAACCATCTTTCTCACAGAATACTCATAAAATCTTCAACCTGGAAAGCCAATCACAAGGCCTACAGGAGCAGGACACATGAAAAAGAATATAAGCATTCTAGATGCGTTTGCCAGAGTCAAACCCGGGTCTATTGCCTGGAAGGCAATTGTCCTAACCGTTGGACTACAAACGCGGCCAAGAGCCCTTCAAATATTAAATGATGGTAAAATTGTTACATGCAAAAGAGAATTTACTTGTAAAAGTTGACGCCCCAAAATTAATATCAACCTGACAATAACATTGTGAAAGATAATAATTGATGATCAAACTAATATCACCTCAAGATTCAGTATTTTTATTCAATATAGTTTGGAAAGGTTGGGTGTACAAATCATATCACAATCACATTATTCCTTTTGAATAACTTGCAAATAGTTTCTTTTCTTTTTTTGAATAACTGAATTTGTAAACTCATTAAATAGTAATAATTGCAAAATCCAGGTTCATGCTCTGCTTTTATTTATTGACGTTAAAAAGAATCTGGCTGAAATGGAAAACTTAACTATGCTTAGACTAATTAGTGATTTTTCCATAGGAAATCATCTCCATATATAACCCATGCACCACCTCCTGGCCTTCTTGAAGAACTCAGGGACAGTGCCTGCCACCGCTGAACCAAAATGCAGCACAAAGCACCATTCATTCTCATGTTGGTAACCCTTTCTTTGTGGATCTACATATCTGATGCCGATGATTGCACTAGAAATGGTGGCTCTATGTTTGCTTCTACCATTGTCGTAGACAAGTCTGGTGGTGGAAACTTTTCCTCGATTCAATCTGCCATTGATTCCATTCCTCCAAACAATGATCAATGGATCAAAATTCGAATTAGTCCTGGTGTCTACAAGTAATTTTCTTTTCTAAATAGTTATTAATGATTTTTTCATCAACTCAAGTAATATTAATTACTTGCTTTCAGGGAGAAGGTAACTATTCCAAGAGAGAAGCCTTGTATTGTTCTTGAAGGACAACATCGAAATTTCACAACGATTACCTTTGACGCCCATGATAGAACAGATCTTAGCACTACTTTCACCTTCATGGCTGGAAATGTAGTTGCAAAGGGTATCACTTTCAAGGTCAAGCTTTAAGCCATTTTTTCTTAATTTTTTCCTCAATAGTTTTGCTTTCTTTTTTTGTTTCATGTGCTAAAGCATGAGATGATTGTAATGATTGATATGAAGTCTTTTCCATTATAAGATGGATAATTGCATTATAAAACAGAAATCATTTCCTTTTAACTATTTAATGACTAGATTGTTCTTCAATGTACTCTGAAATTTTACAAGTTTTTGGATAAACCTGATTTAACATATATTTATACATAAATATGGATAACCCAAACTGTTGGTTCTACTTCTACTGCAGAATTCGTACAACCATCCACTGCTGCTAGAACGTCTGTCTATCGAAGGACCGATTCCTGGTGTGTCACAGGCAGTTGCAGCAAGAATTTTAGGAGACAAGTCTGCATTTTTTGAGTGTGGTTTTTTGGGGTTGCAAGATACGCTATGGGACGCACTGGGCCGCCATTACTTCTCCAAGTGCTACATTGAAGGGGCAGCGGATTTTATATGGGGTTCTGGCCAATCTTTCTATGAGGTAACTGATGAAAAAAAAAAAGAAACATCTCGAAACCTTTTGGGAAAAAAAAAAAAAAAAACCTGAATTTGCATTAGCAAATCAAAACATGTTTTCCTCATGGTTTTTTCAGGACTGTTCAATAAATGTTAGTGCTGGTGCATTTTCTCCACAAATTCTTCGAGGTTATATAACAGCTCAGGGACGACAATCCTCGGTTGATCCAAGTGGCTTCGTGTTTAAACAAGGAACAATCTTTGGCACTGAGCAGGCTTATCTAGGAAGAGCCTACGGTCCTTACTCTAGAGTGATATTTCAGGAGACAACAATGAACGCGGAGGTGGTCCCTGAAGGGTGGAATGCCTGGGACTACACTGGAAAAGAGTAAGTTCTTAATTGTTTTTTGAATTTAACTCAAAATTTGTCTCTTAAATTTGATACTGATTAATTGATGTGTGTTTGTTGTGCAAGAGAAAATTTTATGTATGCTGAGGTGAACTGCACAGGACCAGGCTCTGACACTTCCAGGCGTGTTCCATGGGAAAAGAAGCTTAATTCAACCCAACTGGAAGAATTTTCACTATCGTCTTTCATAAACCAAGATGGATGGATTGAGAAATTGCCATTAGAAACCTGAATTTGAATGCACTCACAGAAATTTCCAGTTGCCTTGGGTTTTTTATTTTTATTTTTGTCTCCAATTTCTGGTTCTTCCTAATGTAATTAGACCGTCAATTCCTGAATACCATTTGACAGGGCATTTTTACTTCAATGTTTTCGGTCTGTGGATATAAAGGATTGGAAGGAGCTATCTTCCCAAAGAATTTTCAAAGTTCTATCAATTATAAAGTCATTGAACTAAAAGCTTAGTTTAATTCATTCGTACAATTAAGTTTAGAATTTAATTCTCAGCCTGTTTTTTTCCTACCATTATGCTAGATCTCTTTTATGCTAAAAAATTATAGAGGACATTAAACAAAAAAGGAAAAAAAGACAAGGATTTGCCAATTGAAAATAAATCAGAAATATCACATATATATATATATATATATATTGCTAATAGATTGATGAAGAAAGAACAATGTTTTCTTTTTGGTGTTATTATTGTGGAAAGTCCTGATTATATAAACAAATTATTCCAAAATTTTCTTCCAATGTTCTTTTTTTTTTTGGTATTATTATGGAAAATCCAATGGAGAACTAAGCTTGTCATGGACCCACATCCAGAAGCCTGGTGCCACCCATCAAATCTAATGGCCACACGATTTCTCCCCTTAGAGTCTTAGACCTCTCCGCCCACCGGCGGACTCTTGCACGAAAAATCATACCCGGATAAGCCTCCGCTTTCTACAATTCAACTCTCCAAAACACAATTTTTTTGTGCATCTCTCTCAAATAAAGAAAATCCCATCTTTTACCCGTTTGAAGCTGAAAACCAGATTGTTTTGGTGCCTAGAAACTGAACTAGTTCATTCTAAGACACAAAAGCTTCCACTTTTTCCTTTGAGAAAAGAAAAAAATAGCTTTTTTTTTTTATTATTATTTATTTGGCTCTAAACCCAGATAGCATTTGGTTTCTGAAACACTGAATCCGTTCACGTAGCAGTTAGAAAGTTCCAATTTTTTTTGTTTTTTTTTTTTTGACTCATTTGAAGCTAAACCCAGATAGCATTTGGCATCTAACTAAACCCAAGCGTGGAAAGATTGCTATTTTTTGTGATTCAATTTGTTTTCTTCAAGGCTGCATGAGTTTGGAAGAACTCAAAACTGATTATTGGTGCTTCAAATTTTCGACTAATAAGAAGTTAAATAAGCAACAGCAAAAGCTAGCATGGCAATGGTCGCGGTTACAAACTCTCAGCTCTATTTCAGTTTACTTAACTTCTCCGTTACCAGAAGAGAAGCCTCTATTTCGAGGCAAGCTGCTTTTAGAATTCGCCATCGCTTCTCTTCTAGCCGATGGTTGAATGTCAACCCCCCTTCTTCTTCTACTACTACTCGTAGGTAACGGCTCAATTTGTTTCCCTTAAGTTAAATTTGGCAAATGAAAGATAAACATTTATAATTTTGGTGCAATGTCTTATGGAATTTAGGACTGATGGTTCAAAGTTGAATTAGTTTGTAATGTTTTCTGAATAAGTTGTTTTTAGTAATTGAGAGAATTGAATGAGGCAGCTAATCGATTTTTGTTTGTTTTCTGTTTAGTCATAGTTTTGACAGCTTTAAATCCAGGTGTTCAATAATAAATACTGATGTACAATTCAACCATGTGGCTACCGAAGATGAAGATATATCAGCAACAGATATTGGCTGTTGTTGTACAGCTCCAATAGTTCAGCTTGAATCTCATGTTCTTGAGGCTGACTCTTTGAGTATACTAACTGGGGATACTTATGTAGATAGTCTCTTGACAACACTCCCAGTATGTTCCTCTTTGTATTTATTAGTTTATTTTCACCTCGAGTTCAATATTCTCTAATATTTTCCTATTGTTATATTCTTTTTCTTGTTTAGGTATTATCAGAGGAGGAGCAGAAAGCCCTTGCTGCAACTCCAGCTCACCCAGAGGGACTATATGGTGGGACTTTCTATTTTCATCTAATCAAAGCACAACAGAATAGATCTAATACTCTTTAACACCTAAACTGATTCTATTTTGTATGTTTAAGCTGTATGTGTATAAAAAGTGTCAAGAAGTTTAGTTGTTATAACCTTCCGCCACCCTGTGCTTTAGGGATTGGGTTGCTATAGAGTTGTCACTTAGACCATAAACCTATTTAAATTAATTTTCCTAAATTGTATCAAGAGTATCAAGTTCGATAGAGTTGTTACACTGTGTGATTTGAACACATTATTTCAAATGAGCCAAATTTGTTTATTATGAACTAAAGTGTCTTGTAATTTGTATCTTGTCCTGTCATTTTACAACAATTGTGGTCTTCTCAGCTGCTAACTTTTAAGGACATTAATATTTCAGCATTTTATGCAAGTTGCCTGGCTGGGAATCTAGTGGAACAGCTTTGGAATTTTGCTTGGCCTTCTGCTATAGCATTGCTTCATCCAAGCCTTCTACCGGTGGCAGTCATGGGATTCTTCACTAAGGTACAGATTAGTCGAGCAACATAAATTCACTACATAACAAGAGATTATAGAATAGTTTCTAACAGAATTTGAGTTAACAGCTTGTTATTATCATTGGAGGCCCTTTTGTTGGCAAAGTTATGGATCATTCTCCAAGAGTACCTTCATATATCTTCTTGAATGTTGTGCAGGTACTACAAATGGCTTTTTTTTTTTTTTTTTGGGGTGGGGGGGGGAGGGGGGGTTCAAGATTAATGTAAAATTAGTACTGTCCTAATTTGTTTTCTAATTTTATTCACGCCAGGCTTCTGCTCAGTTGTTGTCGGCAGCAATGATAATCCATGCCCATACAGTTTCTTCTACTACTGCCTCGTCTATTCTTGTACGACCTTGGTTTGCTGTGCTAGTGTTAGCAGCGGCTATTGATAGGCTATCTGGAGTGGCACTGGGGGTTGCTATGGAGCGTGACTGGGTTGTGCTGGTAGGACCCAATTCTATGCATTTTGGTTGTGGTCATCAAACTCTTTGAAAGTGGAGCATGAATTAAACTAGAGTTCTTGTGTTTGCAGTTAGCTGGAATAAATAGACCAATTGCACTGGCACAAGCAAATGCTGTTCTCAATCGAATTGATCTGCTCTGTGAGGTATTTGATAATCTTAGGATTTTTTACATTTTTGGAACATTGGTCTGTGGAATTATCTTTTTAGTTCAAGCCATAATAATTCTCTGTTTGCTTATAATCCATGGAGCATGATTCCTAAAATAAATTCTGGAAATCTTATAAGTTCGCGGCTATCTTAGCAATCAACTTATGGAATGTTTTTCACTATAAATTATCATTCTTGAAATTTCTGAACGGGAGATTCATTATCATCTGTAATTGCAGATAGCTGGCACATCATTATTTGGAATTCTTCTCTCTAGATATGATCCAGTAACCTGCCTCAAGTTTGCTGCTGGTTTGATGGTGTGGTCATTACCTGTTATGGTAATTGCTTTTATGCTTGTTCTGATTATCTATATTGTTTGGAGAAAGGATCTACTTTCTCTTCTAAATTCTAACACCATTCCTCAGATTGCTCTGACATGGTTAACAAACAAGCTGTCTACTGGAGTTCTTGACCGTGCTAAATGTTCACAATCCTGTTGCAGAACGTCTGTAGAGGGGCCTCTTCCAAATTCTGATAACTTTGGTAAATCTTGTTTATCTGATTACTATTGAAATCCTATCTGTCTTCTTGCTCTATTAGTGGATTACATCTTTTCCAAAGGTTGATTTATGCTTGCTAAATTAAGTGATATATGTTGTGTGGATGACCAGTTAATACAGGTTTGGAAGCCATCAAGCTTGGATGGAGAGAATACATACAACAGCCAGTCCTTCCTGCAAGCCTAGCATGTGTGCTCCTCTACTTCAATGTTGTTCTCACTCCAGGAAGTTTAATGACGGCGTTTTTAACTCAGCGTGGTATTTTTCTATCTATTACAGCATATTTAGATGCAATTCTCCTGATTGTTTATAGTTTGGACCTAGTTTTGAGGGGAATTTCCCTTTTTAGATTGAAACAAGCTTCATCAAGCAAATTCTAGCAATAGGAAGTTACTGCACCTGGAAAGACAACAAAAGCAAAAAATGATTACGGAGAAGAGAAGAGTGGCTTACTACCATCATTATTTGGAATACATGCTAATAGAGTTTTTGTCTAAATTGATCTCTTAAAGCATTGCATGCACTGATATGCCTGAAGTCACTCCATGTCATCTAGTTAAATGTGAACTACAGTCTGTTTTTCTCCTCATTTGCTGGATTAATTCTGATAACTTGAATAGATTCTATCTTGTGTTCTTGCAGAAATTCATTTCTGACTCCAAATTGCTATATGGGTTTGTTTAACAGGTTTAAATCCATCTGTTATTGGGGGGTTTAGTGGATTATGTGCTTTTATGGGTGTTGCGGCAACTTTCTTATCTGCGACCTTGGTCAGGAAATTTGGCATTTTAAAGGTTGGTTCTTGTGTTTGATTTTGTCTGCCGGAATTTTCTATTTTGGGCCTGGTTCTAATGGCCATTTTTCCCTTCAAACAGGCTGGAGCAGTTGGATTAATTTTTCAGGCTTCACTTCTCACCATAGCTGTTTCTGTTTACCAGAGTGGATCCCTTTCCCAGAGGAGTCCCCTTCTTTTCTTCCTGTGTTTGATTGTAAGCACAACTTTAACCCCAATGTTTCTTCATGGACTAGACCATTGACTTTTAATATAACCCAAACTGCCTTGGGGAACTAGGAATCTAGGAAGGCATGAGTCAATCTGGTGCACAGCATTGTCATGGTTGTAGATCCACTCTTGGTTATCTGCTAATAGCACCTGAATAGACTAATAGATTCCCTAAAGATCTATGTAACTTCTATTTTTGCAGTATTGGAACTCACTGCAGCCATCATGATCCGTCTTGATGTCTTTAAAGAGTTTGGCTGCTCTAAGGACAAGAAATCTTACATCAGTTTTGGAAATCCCTATAGTAATTATGAGATTGTCATGTAAAATATGAAGAGATGAAAAGATGCCGATCAGTCATTAATATTAGCATCATACCTGAATCATCCTCACCTCCTGTATGCAGGTATTATCAAGGTTGGGACATATGTCATATGATATTGTTGGGGCCCAGATACTTCAAACAGGAATCCCATCATCCAAAGCAAATCTTATTGGGACAACAGAGATTTCTGTTGCAAGTTTAGCTGAGTCTCTAATGTTGGGAGTGGCAATAATCGCAAATGATGTTTCACATTTTGGATTTCTAGCAATACTGTCGCTGTTATCAGTAGTTGGAGCTGCATGGGTGTTCTCCCGATGGTTGTTGAATCCTACAGAAGAACAAAGAAGCCTTTTCTCTTTTGATCCTCAATTTTAGGTCTAATGTATGTGCATTAAGTTTACATTGTGTATGTGGGTATTTTCCTCAGGTTTACATTATCTATTCCATTTGTTTAGCGTTGTGTGATTGTCTAACCTCAGTTTTTTTCTTCAATTATCAATAGCTGCCGTCTTTTCTTCAGTGCCAGGCAGCCTAAAAGTAATGAGCAATGATATATTATCTTCAACACTGCCCACATCCGTTCACTTATGAAATGCCTAAGGCATATAGTTTGATCTCAAATGGTTGTTCAGTATATTTATTTAATAATGGTTAAAGTCGGAAGATGTGCAGCTGGTTGTGAATTTTTATTTTGCTAACATCGGGCGCTGATCAATTCAAGACCTTGCTCACGAACATTCTGGTTTTCTTATTTGTCTTTCTAGTTCAATATGGTTATTCCAGATTGAGGTTAGTGTGCATGTAACATGAATTACTAAATGTATATCCATATATTTATGTTATATTAATCATATTTAAACGTCACTTTTTATTGTTTTCGTAAAAGTTTACCAAGTCCAGAATCTAAGAGAATGGTCTATCTTACATCAAGAATGGATAGCACCACTTTAAGCTTAAAAACAACAAAGTAAAAAAACATAAGCTGTCACATTAATCAAATATGATCAGCCTCAAATATTTTACTGAATCACGAAGATGCGTCATAGCTCACAAAGTTTCAACCAGACATAAATATGCATCAAATTCTCTTTTTAACCCCTAGTTGGTTCTTTAACGTTCTTTTGATACCATAGAAGTTTCAAGAAAGGATGGAACGTTTGCTTCAGCTACCATGATCCTACAGCACCCTGAGCAGGATTCTCGAAAGCAGAGAATTCCCAGTAGGTCTTCAATGAATAGGGCTGGGAAATTGTAACACCTTCTTCAGTGATCTTAGCTATCTGCAATCATCAGATTTCAGGTATGTGAAACATCAATATAGATGAGATTGTCAAATAAAGGACCACAACTGTTTGGCCAACGAATAGACTTGATTAAGAGCCATCCTAAGAAATACATCAACCTAGATTGCATATATAAATATCTAACTGGCAACCATAGAACAGTTCAGTTGTTCACATGTAACAAATGCCAATGAGCAAGATTATTCATTATAAACTGGAGTCTATAAGAATAGGAATATCCATAGAGACAGACTGTTAACTAACAGAAAAAGACCAGAAGTGCTTGCACAATTGTACTGTTTTAGAAATTGCTATCAAATAGCACGAATTAAAAATTTTTTATTTTAAGAAATGGAGTCAAAACGTTGAAGGAGAAAAGAACAAACCTGAAGCTTGTTAACAGCTGATCTATCACGATAGAGGAGAACGCGCATGCATTTCTCCAGTAGTCTTACACCATCTTCAAAGCTCAAGTTCTCATGCCACTCTTGCCGAAGAATTGGCCGTGCAAGGTGATTTCCAAACCCAGTTGCAACATGATTGTCCTCAAAGTTTACACCAATCATACTGACCTGATGGTCATAGTTATAAGAATGGTCAGGTACAATCTTAAAACCGCAAGTAGTTCATTTCTGAACATTAGGATGATATAACATTGAGCCTACCGTTCCAAGATACTTCTGTCCATTTTTAACTCCACCAAGTACAAGGGAGTTCCACAATGGATTGAACTTGTTACGCCTATTGTACATGACTCGAGTCAAGTAACTGTGCACCTCTTTAGGCCCCAAAGAGTTTCCATCATCCCACATATTGTCATACAAGCTACAATAATCAAACATGAAAAGGCATCAATTTTGTCTCAGGATGTTACCAACAAATTCTGGGGAAAAAAGGAATAAGAAAACTCATGAAAGAATAACCAAAACAAAAGTACTTATAGTCTTATTCAATCCTTACATAAGCTCATCAAGATAACGCAAAATCTCTTGGAAATCACTAATTTCACCGCTTGCACCAAGAAGAGAATGCTTGCCAATGGGCTTCATTCGCTCCACACTCTTGTACCGCAGTGTGGACCCATAAGAACCTGTAAATTAACAACTGCGTTCATTTACATAGTGAAATTAGGAACCATTCGGTTAGACAATGGGTATCAGACGAGTGCATATTAGCTTAGAGCAATGCTAGTGTACTTGAAACAGCGGACTTCCAGCTTAAAATGAGAGAAGAAGAGGGAAGAGGAAGGAGAATGAAAACCAAAAGGTGCAGAGCATAAATGGCAATGAACTGTAAGCAAAATGTCATTTTTGTTGAAAGTGCATAACTTGTTTTAAGGGACATCACAGGTTTGAAGAAGTTTTTCTAATAAATAAAGAATAAGGACTTGAATGAGAAAGTGCATGAGTTTGAGAAATACAGAGAGCATAATTGACTTTCAATTCCATTTCTCTCTAAGATAATATAGCAACTACGCAAGCAGCTTCAACCACATCTCTTTCAACTCCGTAAGGGGAATTGTGTTACTGAATTTGCAAAATATAGTTGACAGCAATTAACAAATCTAATAAATGAAGTCCTAATTATACAAATGAAGCTACTATCAAACAGACATATACCACCTCTATGTTATAGCCTGCAAAATGGCATCTATATATAGTGCTGATCACTTAGAGCATACTATCAAACACTACAAAAGGGCCCAAAACTTTTCCTTTATAAAGCATCATCTGCTTCAAATAACAAAACCAATTGGAAAAAATAAAAATTTAGAACAAAAAAAAGCGTCTGAACGAGTACGAGCTGACCTCCCATATCAGCAGCCATCAAAATCCCATCTTTATACTTCAAAGCCACAACTGATGTTCCAGTCACATATGGGTACCTAACAAAAGTTTAAAATATAAAATAAAAATCAAGTAAAAAGAAGGAATACCCAACAACCAAAGAAAACCCTAGTTCAATTTCAAACCAGGTAAAGAACATACAGAGTCCTTTGAGAATCAGCTTCAGGGCCGAGTAAGCTATTTTCAGGTTGTTTTGAAGCCATGAACTGCATTAGGAAAAAAAAATTTAAAAGGGTAAAGATAAGTGCTTTGTTTTGAAGTGGGAAGTGTTAGATTAAGAAAACGAAAAGTGGGTGCTAAAGATAATTAATGGAATGACTTACATTCATTCTCAGTTAAGGGTATAGATCCGTCAATTGAAGAAGAAGATGAAGAAGATGATGAAGAAGAGAAAATGCGACGATCTGATGCTATATAACAACAGTAAGGAAGTTTGCTGTTTCACTTTCCCTTTCCTCAAGAAACGCCCTTTATGAAAACGGGCCCTGCTCCATGGTTATCAGGCTAGGACATGGGTGTTTTCTGTTCTGGGGGTTATCGGTCAGAAAAAGAAATGAAGAATACATGGGACAGCCCATTTCCTCTAAATAGGCCCAATATGGTCCAAATTTATACCTAGGCACAATTGAGAATTTAAAAGCCCAAAGTAACAAATTTTTATAATACATAAAAATATGTATATATATATATATATTGGGCTTCAATTTGGTCTAGCAAATTTGTCCATAAATAGGAGACATATAATTTAAATTTAAATTTAAAATCAATTAAAAATTAATTTAAATCAAATACCCTTTTTTTAATCCAAATATGATCTCCAACAACGAACAAATTATCTCAAATAAAATGGATTGTCTACATATATAACGTTCATTTATTACGATTGTTACTAATCAATGTTTTCATCATATTGTTATATTTGTAAATGAAGTTTTGGGATATAAATAATTTCTTTCAATTTGATGATGAAGATGGAGAAATGTAGGAAGCAAATTATGGAGATGTTGGGTGGCTACCTGACTTTGTTTGTTTCAGTCTGGCCTTTGCTAAGATTCCAAACACACATAATGAAAGTCATTTTCATTTCATGCTTCTTTTATCTTTCATATGTTCCTTTCTTGTTTATATAGAGAGATCCCTTTTTCTTATTTGGATTCAACTATTGATTCTTATCTCCTTTGCTTTGCTAATTGCTACATAGACATTAGACAACAATATACGATAGTGTTTGTTCTGTACATTCTTCTTTTTGATCCATTATGTGTCCCCTACCATTACCAATGTTGAAGTTTGCCTTTAAAAGATATATTTACAACAAAGCACAATTATTTAATTATGCCTCTGCAACATACCATTATATTAACTACTAAGTCTTCCTATTTCCTATTAATTAATTATATGCTTTGATATTTTATTTTATTTTTTACAAAGGAGGCTATAGTTTGGGGATAAGAGAAAGATTGCACATACCAAGATTCGAACTCCAGACTTGGTGGATGCTAACTGACTACAAACTTAATGAATGATTTAATGATATGCTTTCATTTGTATTCATTAATTATACCTTAATATTTGCATTTAATTTTATGACCGAATTTGGATATGAGGTAGGCAACTTTCATCAATCACACATTATATTTAAATGAAGTTAAAAACCATGTGCACTGTTCTTGTTTATATTCTTACTTGTTAAATTTGGTATTAGTAGTTGAGTTGAGTTACTTATCCTGGTTTTCACAGTTTTCAAATGCTCAACTTTCATCACCCAGAGCTTGCTCACCACTTGCCAGACCAGCTCACAGCTCTTTCCACCAAAGCTCATATATAAACATATATAAATATATATTATGTATATTCTCACAATCTAGTTAGTTAATTCCCATATCATTGAAGATCTTCGTCTAGAATTTAATATAGTTTCCCCCATGTGATTTACACGACTCAAATGGTAGGAATCAACGTATGTGTAATTCCTTCTTTGATTTGATGGCAACTCTTTGTAGTTTTCTTAAGCCAAAACTTGATTGCCCACAAAAACCAAGACATAATATATACATTGAGTAAGTAATAACAATTCAATCAGTCAGTCACTGGACTGAACATGCAAGTTGATAAAGCATAACTTCATATTTTTTGCAAGTCAAGATGCTGATCTAAGTAACTAGTAATTGAAATGCCTAATTTCAACATCCATCCATCCAAATTCAGGTAATCTTTTTGTCGAAGCCCTAAATAAATAAATAATACTCCTAGTCCTATAAGAACAGATAAACAAATCCTTGACAAAGAAAAAGAATTTCTTCCCAAACCTTAATTAAAACAAAAAGAAAAAAACAAAAAAGGCTACTTATACATATATATAAGCTTAAGATTCTTGATACAAATAAAGAATTGTGATGGTTTTGTATTGTGGGGTCTTTAACTTTTTCATTCCTAACATTAGACTTGCAGTTGCAAAAAGATCATCAATAATATTGCATATTTTCATACTACAGAGAGCTTCCTTAATTTCTTCACTTCTTTTTTAATTATTATGTGTGAGACTGAG
>JBBYHL010000006.1:7873126-7884747 GCA_038381835.1 Adansonia madagascariensis | reverse complement strand
TCAGAAACAGATGTTAAACGTGGATACATCAGAAAAAATAAGTTAGAATAACATAAGCTACTTGTAGGATTCTGCAGTTCAACATGATTGCCAATTTGTTGTTCCCTTTTTCCTCACCTCCCTGAGTCCCCGACTGTACTGTCATTGAGAAACAAGACTTCATTACATCAAGTTGGTATTTATCATTATCAACATGGATTTTTGTTTCCTTTTTTTTGAGAAATAATTATAGGAAAGCCGTTTGGCTTCATTTTATGATGAAGGTCGCAATCCTGTGGATGGTTTTGGAGGCAGAAAAGCCTGAATTTATGTATAATGACTCATAAACCCCAGAATGTTGTTAATGGCCGAATTTAAGTATGTTTCTAAGTAAATGGTCAACTCTATTAATTTGTGTAATTGCTTCTTCCCTTTTCTTTTTCCTTTTATGTCGAATAGTACTGTAATGAACCAGAAATCAGTGTTTAACTTTGATGTAGCAGTAGCAAACATTTCTTCAGGAAGCGCTTGACATACATAACTGCAACAGCCAACATAGGATATTGCAGGTTCTGTAAATTTTGTTCATCTTAAATACATGAATGGTGAATATGGTTGACTAACTAAATGAAGGTGGAAAGCATGAAGGGCAGTGATATTTGCATGGACCAATCATCTTTAACCCTTGAAAATGACTGAAATCAAAGGTTAAAAAATAAAAATCTGCCCCATAGTATTGTCTGTACTGTAAGCATTTTGATTAAGGTGAAGTAAACAACTTTTCTGGATGCCATACTGCATATATATGTGAAAACGAAAGATGAAACTCAGCCAATTGACTGACCTTGCTTTATTAGATAAAAGAATTGGCTATGAATGTCGTCGTCATTAAGAGATGACATTCAGCGGATCTAGAATTTGAATCTCAATATCGGCAAGTTCTTGTCCTATGTCGAGTCTAACACCCCCTTTGAACTGTCTAATACCTAAAAATTCCCGGTAGAAATTTCAATTACCTGACATATGTTTAGGTTTAACATGAATTTTATTCCATATTTGGCTCCTTAATGGCTTGCCTATTTTAAGGTTTTGACTCTTCTTAGATCTTCAAAATGACTAGGCTTTGTCTTTTATTGATCAAAATTTTTGAAGGAAATGTGGAATTGTCAAAATCAGTAGGTTAGGCTGTTGAACTTCAAGCACAATCCTTTTCTTGTAAGAAGGGGAACAATGCCTTGACAGGTTATCTATAGTGATTTTTTTTTTATTATGCTGACATTGAATGGTGAGAACCGACATTAAAAAGTAATCAAAGAGGACTTTTTATGATAGTTGTTGAGTTAAATTATTTAACAAATCCAACATGTTGTTTTTTAAAATTCACTGGATATTAATTTTAATTATGACTTGTAATCATCCTTCTATCAATGTTTATATAATAATTTATAATTCGGTCAGTTCTCATTTTGAAATTAATTAGATGGAAAATTTGCAGTTTTAAATTCTAAATAGTTGGCAGCCAAAAGTTGAATAAACTCAAGCAAAATGAAGCTTCATGGAAGAGGAAACTGTTAATTTGCTTTCTTAATTAGTCTTCAGTTTCAAAAAAAAAAAGTCTTCTTCATGTGGTGTCATTCTAGAGGTTAGGCTTGCATTATTATCATTGAATTTTATAGCCAAATTTAGATGGAGAAATGCGGCTTCCCAGGCGGACATTGACTGGTAAGCGAGGCAGTAGGCACGGGTGATTTGAAACTTCATGGTTAAGCAAAGTGAAAGTTTTTCAGGGAAAATACATTTTTCCCCATTTCTTGCTCCTTAAATGTATGAACTGTCTTGAGATTGAACTTTTGGCACGTGTAATGAATATCCCAATGGGTAAAAACAATTGATAAGAACATATGAATCCACTAGTTTCCAGGTTTTGCTCAAATTTAATTCAGATTAAATTAGATAATAGGGTGATAATGACTCAAAAGGCAATGATATTGGCAAGTTGGCACATTGCCTGGCTGATGCTTGCGGCAGATCAACTGGAGTTAAAATACTCGGAGGGAAAAGGCTAAAAGAGAGAAAGTTACCCACCATGTTTAACAGACTTTGAATCCTTCAAAACCCATTGATTCAATTCTCCTTAAATATGTACACATCAAGGTCAAGAGATTTAAAAAAGAAAAAAAAGGTGGTCGTTCAATGCTATTGATTAAGATTTAAGATAGCATATAATAAACATTAAAGCTTTGAGTCTTTCAAATAACCATCAAAGAAAATGCTATTGATCCATAATTTAATAATCTCTTAATATAATTATTGAATATTGAATTAAAAAATTGAATCTAAATATATAAGATCAATTATATATTATTATTTTGATCTTATCTCCTCCTCATTGTAAATGCTGGTTTTTATCCGACTTTATCTATAGCTTACAACATGAACTTAATGTGAATCGAAGACTTTGGATAAATATTGACAAAACTCAAAACTGCTGAATCAGAACAACTGATAAACACAATCCAAGGTTTAGAAGAATCCAAGAAGTCCCATCTGTCGTTCAAAACAACCAGTTTGAATATTTCAATAGCCATACATTGTCTCCAAGACCACATTTGGGTTGCGTAATTCTGAGGACTGCGGCTTTTTGAAGCTGTACTTCAAAAAATAGTTACCAGTTTCTGCTATATTTTGCTAGGACAAGCCAAGAAAAAAAGTGAGGTTGTCGAGAGTTTGTGGAAATGGGTAAGTTGAGTGAGGCTCTTACCCAGCTTCTGATACCTATAGCTGCCTTGGTGGGCATTGGTTTTGCTCTGCTTCAATGGTTTTTGGTCTCCAAGGTTAAGGTCGCATCACATGATTCAAGCAATGGATATAAAGAAAAGCTGATTGAAGCTGATGAAGAAGAAGAGGGTATAGATGATCTTGAGGTTTCTACCAAGTGTGCTGAGATTCAACATGCTATTTCTGTTGGTGAGCTCTTATTTTCTCTATTTCTCTCACTTTTATGTTTTTGCATCAACTTTTTAAGGGTTTCTTTGGGACATCATGCCATAAAGGATAATGATCATGTTTCATGGTGTCGGCCAAAAGGAAGAAAAATGTATATTGTTTTCAAAACTGGCTAAGCTATTTTGTTTTCAGTGTCTATCTTATTGTCGTTTATGATGGTTCTTGATTATCAGATGTTTTTAATCAGATAGAATTTTTTAACTTTAGAGCTATTCCTTTCTTCTTGTCTCTCTGTAATTGACAGGTCAAGTTTTACAACAAATTCTTCCTATTTTTTTATTGCTCCCATCAGTTTTTAACATAAATTTCGATTCATATTATCAATTATTTTCTATTAAAAATGCCAGTTTTCAGTAACTAAATGCTTATAAATCTGTATCATGTTCCTAGGTGCAACCTCTTTCCTCTTCACCGAGTACAAGTACCTCGGCATCTTCATGGGTTTATTCGGTGTTATCATCTTCCTCTTCCTTGGTTCAGTTAGGGGCTTCAGCACCAAAAGTGAACCATGCACATACAACCAGGGAAATACTTGCAAACCAGCCCTGGCAAATGCCTTCTTTAGTACAGTTGCTTTCTTGCTAGGGGCTCTTACTTCGGTCCTCTCAGGTTTTCTTGGGATGAAGATTGCAACATATGCCAATGCTAGAACAACACTAGAAGCAAGGAAAGGTGTTGGGAAGGCGTTTATAACAGCTTTTCGTTCTGGGGCAGTCATGGGTTTCCTTCTTGCTGCCAATGGCCTTTTGGTTCTCTATGTATCCATCAATTTGTTTAAACTGTACTATGGTGATGATTGGGAGGGACTTTACGAATCTATTACTGGTTATGGTCTTGGTGGTTCTTCTATGGCCCTCTTTGGAAGAGTTGGTGGAGGAATATATACAAAAGCAGCCGATGTTGGTGCTGATCTTGTCGGTAAAGTTGAGAAAAATATCCCTGAAGACGATCCACGAAATCCAGCTGTAAGTTCCCAGAGTTCCTTTTCCACTTTGCTGAACCTATTTGCCTGGAATAAGTTCTGTTTTTTATTTAGCTTCTTAGATATCTCCATTTATGCTAGAAGATCAGTAGCTGAGCTTTGAACCATTGTTTTAGTCCAAGAATTAGTTGAAATTTGACCGTGATACCAAAGACAAATGCTTCTAAACTCCCTCTATGCAACAATTCTCATTTATTTTAGCTTTTTAATTTTCTTTATTAGAACAGTAGCGGATGGTTCTCAAGTCTCATGCCACTTATATTCTAAAAAATGAACATTTTTTCTTGGACGTAATTATGGCACTCATGCAGGTTATTGCCGATAATGTGGGTGATAATGTAGGAGATATTGCCGGGATGGGTTCTGATCTATTTGGTTCTTACGCCGAATCATCATGTGCTGCTCTATTTGTTGCATCTATATCATCCTTTGGCATCAGTCATGACTTTACAGCAATGTCTTATCCCTTGATCATTAGCTCAATGGGAATTGTGGTATGCTTGATAACTACACTCTTCGCAACTGATATATTTGAGATTAAGAATGTAAGCGAAATCGAACCATCCTTGAAACGACAACTCCTAATCTCCACTGTCCTGATGACTGCTGGGATTGCCATAGTCAGCTTCTTTGCATTACCATCAGAATTCACTCTCTTTGATTTTGGAACCGAAAAGGAAGTGAAGAATTGGTGTGCAACCTGTAAACTGTTTTCTTTTCATTTGAAGGTTTCTTTGCCTTTTCTTTATTTAAGTCTTGTTGATTATGCATATAATGCAGGCATCTTTTCTTCTGTGTTGCTATCGGCTTGTGGGCTGGACTTGTTATTGGATATACGACAGAATATTACACTAGCAATGCTTACAGGTGAGGATCTTTGTGAGTGTAGAAGTGTTCTTACTTCATCTGTGTAATAATTATTAGACTAGAATAAAAATAATGCTATTCATCAATGCCTTTTGGTATGCATTCGTGCATTGGAAGTTTCATTCTCCATCTCTGATGCTTACCAGTAACCACACTCTTCAAATACTTGCAGTCCGGTGCAGGATGTGGCAGATTCTTGCAGGACAGGCGCTGCAACGAATGTGATTTTTGGGTTGGCTCTGGGATACAAATCTGTCATTATTCCCATATTTGCCATTGCCATTTCTATTTATGTGAGCTTTAGCCTGGCTGCGATGTATGGAATTGCTGTGGCAGCTTTGGGAATGCTCAGTACGATAGCCACCGGTCTTGCAATTGATGCTTATGGTCCCATAAGTGACAATGCTGGTGGTATTGCTGAAATGGCTGGAATGAGTCACAAGATACGTGAAAGAACAGATGCTTTAGATGCTGCGGGAAACACCACTGCTGCTATTGGCAAGGTGAGTTTTATGTTGATTCCATGATCATTTTCTTCACATACATTGTTAGTCCTTCCTTTTCTCCATCTCTTTCTTCAAAAAAAACTGAAGAATTTGTGGCATGTTCTTCTGCCATTTCATTTCAGGGATTTGCAATTGGTTCAGCTGCCCTTGTATCTCTTGCTCTATTTGGTGCCTATGTTAGCAGAGCAGGCATCAAGTCAGTCGATGTATTGACACCAAAGGTTTTCATTGGGCTGATAGTTGGAGCCATGCTGCCCTACTGGTTTTCAGCCATGACAATGAAGAGCGTGGGAAGTGCAGCTCTCAAAATGGTTGAAGAGGTTCGTCGGCAATTCAGTACAATTCCAGGACTAATGGAAGGCAGGGCAAAACCAGACTATGCAAACTGCGTGAAGATTTCAACTGATGCCTCACTCAGGGAAATGATCCCACCCGGTGCACTTGTTATGCTTACTCCACTTATTGCTGGAACCTTCTTCGGAGTTGAAACTCTTGCTGGCGTTCTAGCCGGCTCACTTGTTTCCGGTGTCCAGGTATGAGTTACTTGCATTATTATAATTCTTTTGCTATGGTCATCTTCCATGTGCTTTCAACTTAATCGATTCTAATGCAAAGCATTGTTTTGCTTTTGCTACTTTCCCCTTGCCGATCTTAGTTATTTACTCAACAATATTGTTGTCATTTATTTTGTTCCTTAGGTTGCCATCTCAGCTTCCAACACAGGAGGAGCATGGGATAATGCCAAGAAATACATTGAGGTAATCTTGGAAGCTAAAGTTCAAGGAGCTCTTTAGTTAAAAATATATATACATATATATATATATATATATATATATATTCTGAGTTTTGAGTTGAATGTGAGTTTGTGCAGGCGGGTGCTAGCGAACATGCAAAGTCACTGGGTCCAAAGGGTTCAGAATGTCACAAGGCTGCAGTGATAGGTGACACAATCGGAGATCCCCTCAAGGACACTTCTGGCCCATCACTCAACATCCTCATCAAGCTCATGGCTGTTGAATCTTTGGTGTTTGCTCCTTTCTTCGCCGCTCATGGAGGCTTGCTTTTCAAATTGCTCTAAATTCAAACACCACACCCCTTCCCCCTTTTTCATTGTCTGAGTCTTTACTCGGTAAACTACGAATCATATATGTTCAGCATCAGCAGTAGCAATATGTAAAGGAAAATCAACCTTGGGTTTGCTTACCCATTTTTTATATCAACAAATAAATTTAATCCGCATAATATTTTTTTTCATTCTTTTCATCAAAATTTAAATTGTCGGATATCTTCTTTATCAACTTAATCAACCCATTCACAATACATTTACATCTCTAATGAAAACTTTGATTAATCTAATGATTGAATTAAAAGAATAATCCTTAAGTATTTTAATAATGTAAAGATAAGTTTCTAATTTATTTACATTTTATCACAGAATGTGGCCACCTCATTTATTTTGATTCTAATTGTTTCTTCCCTAAACTTTAATTTTCTTTCAATATTTGTCCTCTAAATATATTTCCTCTTTTGTCATTTATTTTATCGATTTTAATATAAAAGTTCCTTGCACTTTTTAAAGTGCAATTCAATAAGTTGCAATTTTCAATATATTAAAAATTACTAATTACAGCAGTTAATATACATTATTATAATTAATAATTTAATTAATTTTAACAATTTTTTTAAGACACTAATTGGTAAAATTTTTTATAAATATTAGATTACATGTATAAATCTATGCTATTTTTTTCCCTTAAAACTATGATCAAATTCACCTTTATCTATCTGAATCGTAAATATTTAAAGAAAATTTCAATATGAATGGATGTTACGAGAAGATAATACCGTAATATTAACGGTCTGCTGCCATAAACTAACTTCTAGGTGGAGCCCTCTACGGTTCTATGGACCACTGCCGACTAGCCACGTGCAAACAGTTCCAACTAACTAAAACGTAACCCATTGCACTCCTAGCAGAACAGAACAAAAGCCTCCTACGTGGCACGAGAAATTCCTTGCCAATAAGTTTTTGCCACGTCAATTTAATGACACTTATGTATGACATGTCATCGAACAATTGGCTCCAGTCATTAACTTCGGTCCACGTCATATTAACCAAGAATAATTCCTCGTTTTAACTGTGACCGTGAAAACCAGTGAAATAAAATGACCATTGTAAGAGGGAACCCGTCACTCTCTTTCGGTCTGCAGTTCTAGTCCTCTTCACTGCGTTCAGCCATGGCGATCAACAAACGAAGCCCTAATTTT
Source organism: Adansonia madagascariensis (assembly GCA_038381835.1). Lineage (NCBI taxonomy): Eukaryota > Viridiplantae > Streptophyta > Magnoliopsida > Malvales > Malvaceae > Adansonia > Adansonia madagascariensis. The sequence continues at coordinate 7,877,139 of JBBYHL010000006.1, read as the reverse complement.
CTCTCTCTAATTCTTGTCTCTTTCTTCGTCATTGCCTCTGCTGAAGTATTCTTCGAAGAACGCTTCGAAGGTAAGCTCTTTCTTATTCATTTCCCTTCCATTTCTACTACTAAATCTAAATGCGCTGTATCTGAATTTTAGATCGGCTTGTTTTTGACGGTTAAATCTGTTCTTTGAGAGGCTTAAGCTTTCAAATTGATCTAATATGAATGGATCGGTGATTTTGATGTGTTAGGTGGCGATCTGGTGTTTTTGTTGGTTCCTTTAGTCAAATGCTTAATTACGTTTAAAAGATGCAATAAATTCGAGTAGATCTGCAGATAATCTGATTCCATATAAGGTTCTAATTAAAAAAGCAATTAGTATTAGAAATGTAGTTTAATTCATCTAAGAAATGGCAGTGAATTAGTGTCTTGTGTTTCAATTGATCTGTAATTGTAGAGGATAATAAAGTGGAATGATGATTAATATTAATATTCTGCGTTTACTTGTATTATTTATTGTTTTTTGATTGATAATTGCGAGGTGAGTATTTATTTCTGTAAAAACATGCATTAAGGGAATGAAAACATTAATTTTCAGCAAAGATAATTGAAAGTTATTTTCCTTCTAAGCAGAATGGATGTTAGAGTCTATCTGAAAGTGTACCTACTAGTTAGTTCCATTCCTAAGATTCTGCCTTCCTATTAACAAATGAAAGCAAAGCTGCTTATGCTTTTAGTGAACGTTTCACTGTTTTCAAACAGCACAGTTTGACTTTTTTTTTTTTTGGGCTGATTTTGCTTTTCTATTGTTGTGAAACTGAAGATGGATGGGAAAGTCGGTGGGTAAAATCTGACTGGAAGAAAGATGAGAACATGGCTGGGGAATGGAATTACACTTCTGGAAAATGGAATGGAGATCCAAATGACAAAGGTAACCTTCTGGAATACTCATAGCTTGGTATTGAATTGATGAAAACTTTTAACTCCTCTGTTTCAAGTTAGTTTCTAATGGCTTTACATTTTGCGCAGGTATTCAAACTAGTGAAGACTACAGGTTCTATGCTATTTCAGCTGAGTTCCCAGAAGTTAACAACAAGGGCAAGACTCTAGTCTTCCAATTTTCTGTCAAGCATGAGCAGAAGCTTGATTGTGGTGGTGGTTACATGAAACTGCTCAGTGGTGACATCGACCAGAAGAAATTTGGTGGTGAAACCCCATACAGGTTTTTTTCTTCCCCTGTGATCTCCTAACCTCTTTGTATCTCTAAAAGATTTTATTATAGATTTACTGATTTTTTCATTACATTGGTTGGTTGCAGCATTATGTTTGGACCAGATATCTGTGGCTACAGCACCAAGAAAGTACATGCTATTCTTACCTACAATGGGACAAACCACTTGATCAAAAAGGAAGTTCCCTGTGAGACTGACCAACTCACTCATGTTTATACATTCATTCTCCATCCGGATGCTACCTACAGCATCCTTGTTGATAATGTTGAGAAACAAACTGGTAGCTTGTACACTGATTGGAATCTTCTCCCACCGAAGAAAATCAAGGATCCCGAGGCCAAGAAGGTAATTAGTCACACCTAATCTCAATTGATGACTTTTTGGTTCATTTTCTCTCATATGAATTTTGGATACAACCTAAGTATTTTGCATAATGGGCAGCCTGAAGATTGGGATGACAAGGAATACGTCCCTGATCCTGAAGACAAGAAGCCAGAGGTAAATAACCTTCTCATTTCCCCCCTTCCTCGGTACCCCTATGCTATATTATATATACTGCCTAAAATGCATAGGCAAGATAACCCCTAGTGTTTTGATTACACAGGGTTATGATGACATCCCAAAAGAGATCCCTGATCCTGATGCTAAGAAGGTAGTCATTTAATTCTTCTGTAATGCCTTTATTATAAAATAGTATGCCTTATTTATAATAAGGGTTAATGGTTAAAATCATTTACACCAGCCTGAAGATTGGGATGATGAAGAAGATGGTGAATGGACACCCTCAACAATTCCTAACCCAGAGTACAAGGGCCCATGGAAGCCAAAGGTTTGTGAAATCATTGTCTAATTGCAGCATTTAATATGGATTTATGTGTAACAATTCTTTGTCTATCTGCAGAAAATCAAGAACCCCAACTACAAGGGCAAGTGGAAGGCACCAATGATTGATAACCCAGGTTTATTGCTATGTCGTGCTTTTTTCTTTTTCTTATCAACAACAAAACTTTAAGTTATTTGTTAATGTGGTTTTCTGTTGTCCACAGATTTCAAGGATGATCCTGATCTTTATGTTTTCCCCAACTTGAAGTATGTCGGTATTGAATTGTGGCAGGTATACTTTTGCCTCTTTTTTTCTCTACTCCTATCCTATTATCATTCCATGCCTTTTTAGAACTATAGCAAGATAAATGTTTGTTCTTGTTAGGTGAAATCTGGAACACTGTTTGATAATATCTTGGTTGCTGACGATATAGAGTATGCCAAGAAACTAGCTGAAGAAACATGGGGCAAGCACAAGGATGTATGCGCATCTCTCTATTTTGAACTGTTCTTTTTTTTTTTTTTTTTTTCATTTGTGGCTGATCTTGTTGGTTTTTGCAGGGTGAGAAGGCTGCATTTGAGGAGGCAGAGAAAAAGAAAGAGGAGGAGGTATATTCTTGACTAGAATGACATATTTCTGTCATTTTTGCACTTGTTGCATTTCCTTTCTGATTGATTTAATATGATCTTCAGGAATCCAAGGATGACCCTGTTGATTCTGATGTAAGCCTACAACATTCCTTCTTAAAGATATGATTGCTTTCTTTGCTGTCGTTCTAGTTTTCATTTTGTTATATGACTGTCCAGGTCGAGGATGAAGATGATGATAGTGATGATGGTGAAGAAGGAAATGAGTCTGATTCTGATAGCAAGTCAGACGCAAGCACAGACAGTGGTGAAGTAAAAGAAAAGACGGAGGAAGAAGTACATGTAAGTAGTTATTTTCTTTTCTGGCTTTGCTGATCAATTTTTATGACTTGTATGTATGCTTATTGATCAAATGATTGTCCCTTTGCATGCAGGATGAGCTGTAAGGCGAAGATCACTGAAATATTTTGCTGACAATTTGGTATAGAGAAAGCACCACACCAGTGATCTTAAAACTTCTCTCTCTCTCTCTCTCTCTCTCTCTCTCTCTCATTTTTTTTTAATTTTATTTCTAGCTGTAGGATTAGGGAAAAACGGAATTTGAGGCTGCTTTGGATTGCGTTGCAATTTGCATGCAAAGGAATTGTGGCTGATTGCTGCCTTATAATCTGATTTTTAACTCCTATGGGTCCGAGTCCTTAGAACAAAGAGATTTTTTTTTTTTTTTTTAATGGTCAGATTTATATATGAAATAGTTTGAACAGTTCTAGTGCATCTTGCAATTTCATGCATCTGTGTTGATGGTTCAGTCTTTTAAGAGCAAAACAACACGAATTGAATGGATGTATGGAAGTAAATGATTACAAAAGGAAGCCTTTGCTTATTATATATAGAAAACACATAAAACTTGATACAAGTGAGAAAAGTAAGAAAGCAGATAACATTGATAACAAATAAAAACAACATTGTTAATAAAACTTGTTACTACCATTCAAACCCAAATAATATACGACCAACATTGTTAATAGCAATCATGTTTTTGTTTTTCCTTAAATCGTTGATAAAAAATTAAAATTCTCAGTAATATGATTACAAATATTAATAGAGGTATCCAAAAAATGGATCGAAGGGTGATACTCTTAAATGTCAATCTCAAATCCGCATCTATCTGTTAGATATGATAAGATTAAAATTTATTTTTATATTTAATATTTTAAACAGAAAGTGCAATTTAATATTGAGCCCAACACAATAGAAGCCCAACAAATTAGTTTTCCTTAATTAAATGAAGGGATCCAGAACTAAACGGCCCAGATTGATCCATTGTCCCCCGATTCAAGCAACCTGAGAATTCACCCAGTCAAAACTCGCCAACTCACCCTTTCTG
>JBBYHL010000006.1:7765528-7817345 GCA_038381835.1 Adansonia madagascariensis | reverse complement strand
CATAACATTTTCTTATCAAAGTGCATAACACTTTCTTTGTCTAGGCCATTAGTAAAATTAGCATCCCCATTCATGTTATGTGTCATCCCCTTGTGTGTTTGTTGTCTCCTCCTTGTCAAAATGCATATTTGATGGCTGATAAAAACTAATTTTTGAAACCCCCCCAAGCCAAGCATGTTAACCTCAAGCAATGAAGATTAGCATGGACTTAACATTTTCCTTAAAGTTAGCAAAATATCTTAGGAAAAATTAAGTTTTTCGGATATGGAATCTTCATTAAACAAGCTTAAATCTTCTGATTTTGAAATAAAAATGGTTTTACAATAATTCCCTAAATGTTTGTGCCTTTTTCTTGAGTCAAAACCTTGAGTGATATGATCAACGGGCTGTTTCATCATCCCAAACTACTTTGGGGCTGTGCAAATGAGTTCGTGATGCTCATGCCACTCTTTCCCTTCAGTCATAGCCATTCGAACGTTGATGACTCGAGTTTGGACCTGTAGACAAAAAAAATGAGAAATATCCCCTGCTTTGCCTTGTCCCTCGCTAGCAGCACTACTATTACAAATTAAAAAATCATTTTAAAATCCAAAATGATATTCAGTGAATTTTATGATATTTTTCTCAGAAAGTGTGTCAAAATACCTTTAAAATGTCTTGTTCATCTCCGGATCAGTCCGGATGAGAAAGTTATGATTTTTCAAATCTAAACTGTCCAAAACCTCTAGAATCTGGACATGTATTCTGGTTGGGCCATTCAAGCCCACCAAATGATTTTTTCAAAATTTTCAAACATTTTTTTCTAAAATTCCCTTTCAGAAAGGTATTGTTCATAATTTTTTAATACCAAATGAGTCCGGGGTGATTTTTCAAATTTTGACACTCCTTGTCCCTCATATGCTCTGCCAGCAGCACTATTAATCCAAACTTGAAAATTTATTCCCCCAGAAAGTTTCTTCTTAGGGTAGTGGGAATATTTTTAGGATGACCCTCATCGAGTCACCTTTCTAACGGTGTCTTGTCCACCTTCTAAATCCTTCGAATCAATTTAGAATAAATTCGGGAAGCAAGATAGTGCGATGCTATCCCCTGTTTTCGATTTTGGTCAAAATCGAGTTGTTTTCCTGAATTTCATCTCGAGACATTCGAATTCTCTATGTCAACCCGATTAGATTCGAGAACATGCTTTGATCTCCTATTGGCTCGTATCAAGGCAGAAACATATTTTACATCTTTATCATCCTCATTCACAGTAAATCTTTTTGCCAAAAATTATCGAATGCTTACCAATTTTCTAAATCATGAAGTTTTGTCATCCACGGGGATACTCCAACCCCGCCTTTCTGAGGGGACACTTCAATCCTATTTTTCAAAATTGTCAAAGTAAAAATCTTCCTTTGTCAAAATTATTTGTCATCCACGGGGATACTCCAACCCCATCTTTTCGAAGGGATACTCTAACCCTGTCTTTTAATTGTAATTAAATTCTCTTTCTCAGATTTCCATGAATATGTCAAACAAATCTCGTTTAATCAAGAAATCCAGATACATCTCAAAAATGATCAATTTGGTTATTCTTAGATAATCGATGCCAATAGCGAGATAAATTCCCATAGTCCGCCTATTTTCTTTATCATTGCATTGAATGATCCATGTTATGGTATTTCATTTATTATCTTACTAACATGATTTCTTTATGATGATTATTTTTATTCAGTTTTCAAAATGTTTCCAAATAAAATTAAAGGTAATGTTTCGCATGGGTATCTCTCCAGTGCCCAAAGTGGAACATTCCATTTTCAAAGTAAAATTCAGAGGTTATTTTATTAAAAATCTCTATATTCCCCATCTCTCCAGGGCATATATGAGATTAAATCTTTTTCATCAAAACCTGGATCATTTATATAAGATTCATGCATTCGAAGAGGGTTAAATCAAAATAGTGTCAAGTTAAAATTAAAAGAATCGAAACTGAGATAAGACATAGCTAGTAAGGTATCGATTTCGGGCGTCGCGAAGAGGTTCATACCTCATCACGAGTAACCAACTCCCAAACCTAAACAGTGAATTTTTGCATTACGTACATCACGAGATTGATCTTTTGAGTTTCATAACTCAAAACATAGGTTTCAATAGGTATCCGATCATGCCTAGCCTAAAATGATCGGTGGTAACTCCAAGCGTTGGCCATTTTGTGATGGTCATACGAGACCAATAAGATGAGTGATTCGTCTTATGGTCCCCCTCACTGTATAGTAAGTTGAGAATCCATATATTCTCGTTCTCATCATATTGCTAAAGAATAGTCTCAGTCAAGAAGACATTTCCAAGTTAGGAAAGTATTTTAAGTCATTCGCACTCTTAAATTCACGAGGATCCACTCTAGGGTACATTACGACAGCTTGGCGACTCCACTGGGGACAGTATAGAGAGTTAGGCCAATAACTAGCCATGTCTTTCTAGGTTCCCGGTTCTTTTGATCTTCGATCATCATTTAACCATGTCCCTTTTGTCATTTTATCATCTAATCTTTTGTTTGACATGATTTTCAGGATTGTCTTATTATTTGAATAATCATTAGCCTAATAAAAGTGGTAATATGGAGGTAAACAAAAAGGTTTGATCGTTTTCCCATCACACACCATGCACTTACATGTGCATTAGTGTCCTGCCAAACTCCATGGTGTGGTTACAACCTAATCATTATGAGGAAGTGAGCTATTCGTTTTCGTGAGTAACCCTCCGCATAGGCATGGCGATAACTTCCCGGATGTAAATTACTTATGTCTCTCATGAGTAACCCTCTGCATTTGCATAGGGAAATACATCCAACGGATCGAACCCATTCCGCTAAACCCATGATGGGTTTAGGATTGGGGTCCCTCGACTGTCCTTACTGGATGGAGGAGCAATTCAGATACCTATTTAGGTGTCAACTTAAACCTCATATAGTAAGCCCTACGAGCTAAACCATGTCAAACCATACCAAAATGCTTCTAGAATACTTGAAGAATAGGGTCACTCAGGGAAACATTCCTAACCTTTGCTTCTAATTACCATAATTATATAGGTGACAATGAGTATATAATTGTCACCCGCATCTACATTTTTATCATTTATCAAGGCATGCCATCGTGCTGCCTGAACGATGGCTAACCTTTGTATAAATAAGTGACGGTGAATAAAAACCATTATTCATAATGTCTTATACTACAAGCCGTTATGCTGTCCGAGTCATGGCTTAACGCACATCTGCACTAGTGGTGATAAACGAATATTACCACTAGTCAATTATTTTTCCATTAAAATGAGATATTGCATCACCTCATGAAGGGCAAATTGCATCCTGCATGTTGACACACTACCCGTTTCTTATCTCACCACCTTGGTTGAGACATGTTATGAGTATTTTTCTCTGATGTTCTCAAATTCTTTAATTTCTTACATTTGCCTTTTATACATTTGACTAACTCATTTCTCTTTGTTTATGTTCTGACGCATGCATTATCTCATCATGATTATCATGACCATCATCATTGTGTTACAATTGTTCTGGTTCGGTGTTCAACAAGGGACCTTTTTGGGACTCTATGAAGAATGTTATCAATGAAGCTGTTCTAGGATTCAATTGTCTCCAATGTATATGCATATTTATTTTTACCTTTTTACACTTGCATCGATCATTCATTATCTTAACTCATCATTACATCATAAACACTCATCAATAAATACATTTCAAGTAGAAGTCTAATACGGGAATTGGGCCATAAAAGTGCAATGGACTCCGGGGTCAATTAGGAAAATGAAACCTAACATCCTGCATCGCTACAACATACGATGTCATAAACAAATTATTGAGAGTGATCATGAAGCTCGTATTGAGCGACTTAAGCTAATGGTTAAGGAATCACAAGACTAGATGCTCCGTCAGCAAAATGAAATGCAAACTCAGATGGTAAGACTTATGGAACTAATGACAGCCTCTATAAGAGAAAAAGGGCAAGCCAGCACTGCTGAAACAAGGAACGATTCTCCCAACGTTGAAGGTCCCCCTGCTAATAATCCAAAACCCGCCCAAGGGGAACCTAGACAAGAACAGCAGCCAGCTCCTACACTTGCTGCTTAGGCTTCACCAGTCATCTACCTAAATCCCATTACGGCAGGTCAATTTATTCTCGGTACTCAAGGGGTGAATACGGGAATCTCATCAACAGATCCGATAGCCCTTGACCATGAGGAACCAGAAAAAAGCAAAGATCAAAAGTCCACCATGACTGCAAAAGAAGTGAATAAATTCCAACTACTGGAAAAATGCCTCCAAGCTATCAAGGGGAGTGACAAGTTCAGAGCTCTTGATGCACAATCATTGTCTTTGGTGTCCAACCTTGTCATTCCCCTGAAGTTCAAAGTCCCAGAGTTTGTAAAAATTTAATTTATTTTATAACTTGTTTAGTTTTTTACAATTAACAAATTTTCATAAGAAGGGTTTTTCTTTTAAAATTTAATAAGTTTGCTATTTTTAATATTTTTTCAATAAATTAAAAAAATTTTGTTTATTATTAGAATAAATTAAATTGATAAAATGAAATTTTATTTCAAATACATAATTTTTAATTCTTACAATTTAGTCATTTCTAATTAATTTTTATGGTATAATTATATGAATATCAAATAAAATGCTCTAGAAATGAATTATTTCATTGATGACACAATCCATAAGAAGACAAAAAATAACATATTTAAATCAAATCAAAATTTCAAACAATAATTAGATGTAATAAAAAATAAAAAAAGAAATTTTAGAATGGTGTAGAAACCATTTGGCCAAGGCATTCTTTTATGCCTTGGCCGACCTTTGATCCCTATAAATAGGGACACTTTTATTCATTTGGGAACTTTGGCTATTTTGGTTCTTTTTTAAAAAAATATTGTTGTTGTTTTGATTATGATTTTGTTTTAGGTATGTTGATGTTTATATTATTCTTTTCATGATGTTTTGATGTTTATATGTTGATTAGTATATTAGTATATTTATTTTTTTATGATTTTAATATTATTTAAGTTTAATGGTAAAATTTTTGCTCCTTGTCATTTTATTTTTATATCAAAACATGTTTATGTTTTATTTTTCTTCCTTAGCCAAATCTGGTAAGTTGATTTGGTAATGATTTTGTGCTCATTTTCTGGTGATAATTTTATGTTTTCTTATTTTTTAGGCTATTTTATAATACTAGAAAATATAGGTATTAAATTCTAAAGTGTATAAACTTCTTGTGCCATTCTTGGTTTGACCAATAGTTTCATAGGCTGTTTGGAAACTGATTTTGTGTGTTTTGGAATATGTTTTAGGTGTTTTTAACATTTTAGGGTCATTTTGCAATTTTAGAATGTTTAAGGATTAAATTGCAAAATATGAAAAATCATGTTTTATGGCTAAAAGTGCTTGGCCAAAACGTCATGTATATTTTTGCTATGATTTGTTTTGTTGATTCTTACCTCGTTTGATATTTTTTACGATGTTTTTTAATTTTGGGGTCAAAATACAAATTTAGGAAGTTCAGGAATTAGTTTGCAAAAAGTTGAAAATTTTTGTTTCAAGGCCAAGCTGTTTGGCCAAATCATCATGAATATATTTGTTGTGTTTTTTCGTGTTTATTTTCATGTGTTTGATGATTTTTATGGTATTTTATCGTGTAAGGACCAAAATAAAAATCTTGAAAAGTTTAGGAACTAAATAGTAAATTGTAGTATTTAAGGGGTAAAATGGTTATCTTAGTCATTTTTAAAGATTTCTATTATTCCTAATGTCTTCCGTAGGGGTATAGAAAATTTCAATACTTTTAGTATTCTCTTGATTCTTCATAGTGTATGAAATGAAATTTTTAAAAGTTTAAGGGCTTAATTGCAACTTTTGCATTTTAAGCCAAGTTTGGAACTTTAATTTCCCTATTTAGGGTAAATCCATCATTTTATGATGATTTTAGTGTCCATTAGGGTGTCAAGATACCTTTACGTCAAAGGTATACCCTAAAGGCATTTTGATAATTCTACCTAAAACCGAGTCCTAGATAGTAACCAGGATGCTTCTATGCCAAAGGTGCATATTTAGGATAGGTTTTTCATTCCATTATCATATTAGTGTCCATTAGGGTACCGAGATGCTTTCACATCGAAGGAATACCTTAAAGGCATTTTGGTAATTTCCTTTGACCCAAGTCTTAGGTAAGCACCGAAGTGGTTTTAGGCCAAAGTGCATATTTAGGATAGGTTCACATTCTTATTATCATTTTCAAGTCCTTGGGATAAACTGTGATACTTTTATATCGAAGGTACACCCTAAAGGCATTTTTGTAATTTCATATTACAACCAAGTCCTATGTATTTACTTGGATACTTTCATTGAAAGTACACATTAGGAATAGGTTTATCATATTGGACCATTTTTAGGTCTTAGGGTTAATAACTTTCATAAAGTCGGATAAAGTTTTTCAAGCTAAGGCAATGTCACCTTATTAAATTAATACGTGAAATTCCTACCAGAATATGGGAGGGGTTCTGTGGATTATTTTAATAACAAGACATCATTTTCAAAATGAAAGTCAGGATTTTTCAATTTTTGTAAAAATAAAACCTTTCGTATTTCACAGGTTCTCCAGCATGGTACGTAAGAGAATGATAAAAAGCTTCTATATCCTCTTGGTCCTTTGGGAGGCTGCGAATGATATTGTGATTTCCAAAAATAATAAAACCTGATTTTCTCAGAATAATAAATACATTTATTAAAATATTATGGGAATTATAATTAAATATTTAATATTGGAACCAAATAAAAAAATTAAAATTTAAGTTAACATATAATTAATAAGGTACAAATTTTCAGACATAACGAGAGGGTTGATCTTTACTCATGATTGTAACCAACTCCCAGACCCTTTCACATGATCTCTGGTATCAACGTAGACCTCAGGTTTTGTTTTTAATGGTTTTGTAACCCTCAAAACATGAACTCTGATAGGTGGTCGATTTCACCAAATAAATAAATTATGGCGACTCCAAAATAAATGGTCGTTTTGTAATGACTATTTAGGTTTGAGTTGATAAGCGATTGATCTAAACAACTTAGTCCCTTGAAATGAAAATAAAGAATAATACAATAGTAATAATATGGCCCCTAAAATATAAGATAACAATAAATAGATATATAGGAATAAAAGGTATATCTGCCATTTTAAGTCGAGCTGGTCAGGATTCGTATTCGGGCCATGTTGCAACAGCTTAGCAACTCCACTGGGGACAAATTAGAGAGTTAGGCCTAAAATTAATTACGTGTTAAATAAATTTTGATTAATTCAGTTTCAATAAATATTTAGTTATAATTCTTGATATTTCAAAAAAAATATCTTTTATTTTCACCTTAATCTGTTTTTTTTTTTTTTGGGATTTAGGATAGGGGTTTTATTTTAATGACATTTTATAAGAAAGATTTATTTATCCTTTCACACACACTGAGCATGTATGCAATAGTTTCTCTTTTGGATCTTTTAAAAGGGCATGGATACCTAATATTTTAGGAAAAGGCGAAGTAGCTCCGCCTTCTAAGGTGTTAGTCTCTGTCTGGGTCAATGAAAAGCCTACCTGGTGTAAATTTCTACGCCTACCCAAGGTGTTAGCCTCATTATGGGCGTGGAAGATAATCCCACTCGAATTAAAACCTTTTCGACATAAACCTATGATGGGTATAGATAGGGTACCTTGTTAGTCCATTTCGAACTCTGGGAATAATTCGAGAACTAATTTAGAGGTCCGACCTAAACCTTATGTAGTGAACCTTAGCGATCTTCCAATTAAAACCATGCCCTATTCTAGACATCACTGAAAAATTAGGAACACAAGAAGGGATAAACATATCTTTTTCTCCTTTTCTTTTACTTGGTTGTCGTGTTTATTTAGATAATATTTTTGTTGTATTTTTCTTCATGTTAAGTTTTATTGTTTCTAGGATTTATTATTTTTTGTGTATATTATTAACTTCGTTATTCTTTCTTTTTAGCTCATTTCCCAATTTCATTAGGGACACTTGCTTTAGATTTGAATTTCAGCTTAGTTTAATTTCCATTAGACTCTATGGGTGAACGAGCATATGCAGTGGTTATTTTCAAGACATTTGATGAGGTTCGTATCGAGTCAGAATCAAATCAGAATATCAAGGGATTTTGTGTCAAAACTGTCAAAAATCACACATTTGGATCTCTAACAAAATAATTTGTTAGAGTTGGCTGATGTATGGGATAACTAGGATAATGCGAAGCAGGTTTAGTTCACAAAAAAATATGAACATATTGCCCCTTTACTCAAAATACCAACGGATGAACAATTGGTCTATGCTGTAATTGAGTTTTAGGATCCTTCCAATAGGTGCTTATCATTTAATCAGCATGATATGAATTTGACAATAGAAGAGATTGCATTTTTGCTTGGGTTAGGGCTATTGGAGTACCTATCTATTGTAAAGAGTGTAATCAGGCAAGTTTCCAAAAGAAATTGGGTAGACTCTTGATTTATCACTCTAGTCAACACTTCACCATATCGAGCATAAAGGTAGTATGAGTGTTATCTTGTGGAAGTTTCTAAAAGAATCCATCAAAAAACACTCAGACATGGAAAAAACCCTTAATGCATTTACCTTGGCTATATATGGATACTCGAGCATGTTGAAACAGCTGTGGTAGATCTTTTTTATCGATTAAAGAGGAACCTACATCCCACTCTTACCATTCTAGCGAAAATCATTTGAGTGCTAAACGAGTGTTAAAAATCAAGATGAGGTAGGTATTTTGGGAGTGCATTATTACTCTACATTTGGGTGCTAGTAAAGTTAAGCCATACATTTTGCATTTTGTTCCTCTTTAACAATTTCTCAAGAAAAGTTTGCCCAAGTCAAGAACAAAAAATTAATATTTGGAAACATTGAAAAAATTGACCTATAAGGATAAAACATAGCAGGGCCCTTAGTTAGCACCTAAACTTTTCTGTATCGATGTGGTCAGTTACTTTTTGTGCCTTTGCTCGATTTGGGGGGCATAGTGGAATACGCACCATTTTTGGTTCATCGACAATGTGGATCTCAGTAATTCCCATGATTTTTGGGTTGGCTAGCATGGATTTAGACTATTATGGAGAAGGCCATAAGAGTTTACTTTAATCGATGGCTTTACAGTGGAGAGAAAAATATGAATCAAGGTTACATGCTTACACGAACCAAACTAGTCTTGGATATGATGCTTGGAGGTGTATTCGAGGATGCAATTTGATCATCTTGGGTATAGATAAAGTTAATCCTTGAGTATCTATATGACTAAAACCCCTTATACCTTTTGAAGTAGAATTGATAAAAGAAAATGCAGAAAGTGATTGAAAATAGATTACCTGTTGAAAATCAAGCTCTCAGTAGGAAGTACGTATTTAAAATAAAAAATGGAAGCTTAGGAAAAAAATCTCTAGAAAATGGAAGAACAACAAAATTTAATGAAGCAAGATTGGGTGGAACAAACAAGAAGATAAAACTTACCGGTATATTCAAGAGTTCGAGTAAATCTTCCAGTCAGTTGTCTGAAGAAATGCATAAACTTCATGAGGAGCTAGAGGTATGGAAAGCCAAGGCCTTGAAGAGAGAGACCAAAGTTGCCATCTTTGAATGGGAGTGAAAGGCATATACCGAAAACTATATTCAATTAAAAAGATCTATAGAGAAGAATGAGCAACTCAGGGCTACTCTTGGGGAAGAACGAGAAAGAATGTCTAGATTGCTCTAAGAGAAGGAAATTCTTGCCATTACTATTAAAGAGATAAGACAAGTGCCGCTTCACCAAGAACATGATATCGATGTCTAGGCTCAAGCTTCTCAGAAAAAGTATGTGTATTGGGAAAACAGACTATGCTAAGTCTAGAATGAATGTGAAAAATGGAAAGTCAATTCTCTAGGTCGGCAGTTTTACATTGATCACATTGATCACCTCATAAAGCTGATGCACTTGGTAGTCATCCAAGCAAGAAACATGGTGGAAAATATCTATGTATTAAAGAGTCAAATTAGTCCAACCAGTGAATTTAGTCCCATTATACTTAAGTTTTTGGAGCAAGTACAACAATAGTATGATTAGATTAGAACTTTCCTTGGATGTAATCCAAATATGATTGACAATGAGTAACCTTTTATAAAGTTAATGAAAATTTACAAGTTCAGAATTTTCCACTAAAGCAAGCATTCCTACAAGTGCATTTATAAATTCACATCATGCATTTATACATACATGCATCGATACATATACATACACTTTCATACATTCATCAATAAATTTATAATTCAATAAAATTTGGAATCCTCCTTTTAAGGTTTCAAACATTACAAATCAAGAGAGATCCACCGAACAGTAATTTATTGATTGCTATTACTCTAGATCTAGAGCAAAGAAAATGGCTAAAGATTAGTTAGCGAGCCTAGAAAGGCTCAAAGAAAGTTAACGTTAATCTTAGGAGACTATGATCAATAGGTAAGAGGAAATGTAGGCTCAGATCACCAGATTAATGGAGTTACTCATGGCAAGAGAATCAGTATGTCATCCTGAAGGTATCACTGCCATTCTTGCCATGACATTCGAGGGGTATAGCTTGAGACACAACCAGCTAATACTCAAGAAACTCAAACTTCGAATGTACAAAATATGCAAGAAAATGTCTCTAGAGCTACATCGCCTTCAGTACTTGTTATCAACCTAAACGCTCTCTCACAATGAGTAGATACTGGAATAGCACTTGCATGACAAGAGTTAATAACTCTTGCTGTTGAAGAAGAAGAAAGAAAAAAAGCAAAAAGGCAAAACTAAAGTAGAAATCTAGAAAGAAAAACTACAGTTTTTGGAATGGAGACTTAAAGCCATCGAGAAAGATGAGCTTTATACTAGTGTGGATGTTGAGGATTATAGTTTGGTTCCTAATTTGGTCTTGCCACTGAAGTTTAAAATGCCTGAGTCCCAGAAATATAAGGGCACCACTTCTTTAGAAGCTCATATCATGATGTTTATATTAAAAATGGCATGTTATTTTGCATGATGACAAGCTTTTCATCCACTGTTTCTAGGAAGGTTTGACTGGGTCAGCATTAAACTAGTGTAAAGGTTTAGCCTATAATCAAATCTAATGCTAGTTGAAACTAGCCAATGCATTTTTGCAATAATAGAAGCATATGCCTAATGGGTTACTGATAGATTAACCTTTCAAATTATAGAGAAGAAGTCAATGGAGTCTTTTAAAGAATATGCCCAAAAGTGGAGAGACATGGATTCTCAAGTGCAGCCTCCTTTAATTGAAAAAAAACAACTATGTTGTTTATAGATACTTTACATCCTCCCTACTATGATAAATTAGTAGAGAATACAACCAAGAATTTTTTCAATCTTTTCATTTTCGGAGAAATGATTAAAGCTGCCATAAAGGCAGGAAAAATCGTGAAAGGTGAATCTTCCACTATAAAGAAGACTGAATTTGTCAAAAAAAAAAACTTTACCCACCAACTGTGTCAACTAACCACTCTACTAGGAATCCTAGCCCTTTTACTAAAACCAAGGTTAACAATCCTAAAACAACCTATCTTTTAATACACCCCACCCTTCTTCCTCTTTGAGGCCACAAACCATCACCTCAAATCATCCTTGAAAACTAAACACGGACCAATCCAAATCAACTAGCCCGAAGAAACAACCAGTCTAAACCTCGTCATAAGCCCCTCCCTTATTCTTATAAAAAATATTTGATAAGCTTTTAGAGGTTCGATTAGTGGCTCTGCTTTTTACGAAACCGTATAAAGGTAACTTATTTAGCTGGTATGTCTCAAATACTTACTGTGAATATCATGCAGTAGCAGGTCATCCAATTGAAAACTATACTACTGTTAAAAACCAAGTCCATAGTCTTCTTCAAAGAAGAGCTTTTAAATTTGATACTACCCCAGGACCTAATATAGGAGCAAACCTTTTACCCAACTATCTTAAGCTAGGGGTTAATGCCCTGATTACCAAAGAAGAGCATTGGGTGAAAAAGATGTCTAAAAAGTTAAACACTAATGGAAAAAGTTTAGGCTAGTCTGACTGAAGGCAAAATCCTTAATTAAAATCAAAAATATATAAATTGCTAATCAAATCCTAGCTTAAACTTTTGCAAGTTTAATATTGTTCAAGGGCATAGTTTACAAAACTGTTTAGATTTTTTGGCTCTAAAAAGAAGAGTTTTATACAAAAATTGCTGAACAGGAAGAAAAATTAGTTATTATGGTTGATCAAGGGTCATTAATACTGCCCTATGGGGTTTGTCGTCTTTTAGTGATTTATTGTAATCAACCAAACCTACACCTCCTAAAAGTGAAATTATTCCAAAGCATATTATTTAGACTCTTAGACCATTTTCATATAAGGACAACAAACAAGTGCCCTAGAGATATGATGCTGGAGTAAAAATTCTAGAAGCTTTGGCAAGTCAATTAGCAACGGTTGATGTTATTGGGTCAATCATGTAACTCAAAGTGGACATGTTTATAACCTCAAAACTAGCAAAGTTGCTGCTAGTTCAAAAATAAAGGGGCAAATGTCTGGGAAGGTAGTAACTACTGAAGAAAATCATGTGAAAATTCAGGAACCTATCAAAGAAAAAAATGCTACTTAGTTTTTGAAATTCATAAAGCATAGTGAGTATAGCATCATGGATCAATTAAAATAACAGCCAAGAAAAATTTCTATATTGGTATTATTGCTCAGTTCTGAGACCATAAAAATGCTTTGTTAAAGGTGTTTATTCAAGCTTATGTCCTGTAAGACATTTTAGTCAACAAGCCTAACCGTCTGGTGAATAATACTATTTTTGATAATTTTATTTGCTTTGGCGATGATGAAATTCTACTAGGTGAGACTACTTCCACTAAAGCTCTTCATACAATGACTAATCACAAAAGAACTATACTTCCTAAAGTGCTTATTGACAATAGTTCAGCTTTGAATGTTATACCATGAATTACTTTGCCCCGGTTGCCAATAGATTGTAGTCAACTTAAGCATAGTCAAATAGTGGTTAAAGCTTTTAATAGGACCAAAAGAGAAATCAAAGGAATTATTTCAATTTCCTTAATTATCGACCTATGCCCCTTTGAAATTGAATTTCATGTATTAGATATTACCTCCGCATACAACTATCTCTTGAGACAACCTTGGAGACACTATGCCAGTGCTATACCATTTTTCTTTCATCAAAAAGTCAAGTTTATAGTGATGATAAGTTGGTCACCACATCCAGAAAGGAAAATATAATCACCATGACTTCAACTGATGATCTTTACATTGAAGTAAATGCTGATGCAGATGAATGCTCATTGAGAGCATTTGAAGCTGTCAATGTTTCTTTCATTGCTGAGGGATCTCTACTTTTGAAGCCTCATCTTTCCAAAAATACTCATATGGGTTCAAAACTCATGGTACAAAAAGATGCCTGAGTACGAAAAGGCTTCGCAAATGCCTACAAGGGATAGGTTGATCTACCAAATGATCGATAAAAGAGATAGGTATGGATTAGGTTATAACCCCTAAGCAAACCAGAAAAAAAAAAGATTGAGAAGAGAGCTAAAGGAAAGAACTTGAGTAAGGATTTTGTTTTTTATCCTTCTTTGAAGGAAACCTTTTGCTACGACAGAATCATCAATCCTACTACTCAAGGGAAAGAAACAAGTGATTTTATGTCGATAATCATTCCAAGTTCTGAGAATTTTTAACTGAATACAAAAAAATAAATGATGAAGATTGAGGAACGATCATGGAATCCATCCATGCCCTCCGAGATATGTTTGTATAAATTGGATTGTTATTGAGAGAACTGTAATACCTAGGCTTAATCCTAAGTAATTCCAAGAACTCACCTTGTTTATTTTGGCTTAAACATATGAGGATCTTTTTGTGAAGGGCATAAAAATGTCATATCATCTTTTTTAGAAATGAAATGCATGAACTTTTGTATATATTCAATCTTTTTCACATCCATATTCTTTTTCACTTCCACACACTCATATAAGAATCACCTCATATTTTCTTGTTTGCCAATTTTTGTTTTGTTTACTTTTACAGATCTCTTGATCGAAAAGAAGAGGATGACCATTTTTAGGATTCAAAAGTAGATTTTGAATGGTTTATTTGTTCAAACGAGGATGATCTTAAAGAAGATTTCAATGATTAAACTTTTTTGCTTGATTTGTTAAAATTAATTGAGCAGGAATATAGATACCTCATTTTGTCTAGGCCAACTTTTAGCCATCTTAAAACTTAATTGAAAGATGATAAAATTAGAATATAAGAAATAAAAATTAGGGGACGATTACTGAGTACTATGTCATCAGGCACAATTAGGTAACAAAGTGCCAGGTGAAAAATTTTGTTTAAAAAGGTATAAAATACCTATAGGTCATATTAAAGAAAAATGTAAAATGAGGCATTAAAGGCCATTTTTTGGTGTCACTAGAGTCATTCAAATGAGTACACGGATCAATTTCCCACTATTTATGAACAAGTTAAGGTAAATCAGAAAGCCACAAGTACGTGCGAGTTATATTGGTGCATAAGTATTGATATGAGGCCTTTACATCACTAAACACTTGAATTTTCACATATAGTATCAATACAAGAAGGTTTGATATCGATACCTAGCATGTTTGTATCAATACAGACCTTGGCAGTACTTGGCAGTAGCCAAAGCTGTGATTTTTGGCAAAATGTATTAACACATAACCATGAGCATCGATAAAATCCATAGAGTATCAATAGAGGCCTCTAAGTCTTAAGACTGGAAATAATTTTTTACTTTTAGTATCGATACACACCTTGTTGTATCGATACTCATTGGTAAAAATTGCCTTTTGTATCGATACAACATGTTTTTTATCGATACACCAAGGCATTCTTGCCTGTTCGAATCATTTTTTAGCCTTCAAAAATCTAATTCAAACATGTTTTTGCACTAAGAAACCATCATAAATCATTGCAAAACTAGACTTTGGGCCTATGATCGAATTTAAACAAATTTTAAAGCCTAAATAGCCAATGGTAAAGGTCACTTGCATAAGATATATAGTTGTAAGAGGGCATGTTAGGCATATCTTCAACTTGGAGGCTGTTGTAGCCTTTTTGCCCTATTTCTTAGTATGACAAAACCAATGGGAAGAAGACTAGCTAAGCATCGTAGCTGGAGATGTCTCTTAATACAGGAATAAAAGATAAAAAAATGCCCTTGCTTTGTCTCCTAAAAGCATTGGCTGAGCATTGAATTTAACAAAAACTTTTAGCAATACTAAAAAAAAAAACCAACTTTCAGCTACCTTTAAGCCAAAAAAAAATCTCTCCAATTATTCCCAAAAGGCTCTTCAAGAATTTAAAAAAAAAATCTTCAGATATTCCCAAGAATCCCCTACCAATCTCTAGCCTCAAAACTATCTCAAAAACATTGTTCCTTTATCTTTCACCCTTAACCTTCTTCCATTACCATAGTTTCCTTAAACCACGACCAAAAAACCTTTAAAAACTTAACCTTTCACACACTTTCAACCTCAAAACACCCACCATGAACCATATTGCCAGAAAACTTCTTTTTTATATCTTTTTCTTGCTAAATATTAGCAAAAAGAGGAAATAAACTGAGCTTAAGGTCACTAATTTAGGGAGGAAGAAAAGTTCAAGCTTTTTGATACATTTTTTACTTTGTTCCATACGCTTTCTATTTAATTCATCTACATCATTTTAAGTGAGCCCTTTATGCTGCCATGACCATCATAGGGCTCTCATGCATTCTTGTTGCCTTCATTGTGGTAATCTTAGGATCTTGATGTTCTTGTGATGTCTTAATGTTGTTTGGTAGGCCAAACTTCTATTTTTTCATTCTGTCATCAAAACAATCCCTTATTTATGCATTCTCTGACATATTTCATCTATTTTTACATGCCTACCATATGCTTAAATGTTCACCTTAACACGTTTTATGCATGTTCATGCATTTTTTTATGTTTTAAGGAGTTTTATGACATAAAAATGTTGTCTTGACAACTCCAGCCTGTATTCCTTTGTTTAAATTTGTTCATATCATTTCCATACACCTTCTTGATCATCTTCTTACATTTTTGTCACCTATTTCAATGTTAAAATGTCATCTTTATGCATTTGCATGTTTAGTCCAGGTGCATCTTTGTGTGTGTTGTATTTTGTTCATGACATCTCTGTTAAAATGCTTGGTTGTGTCCTAAAAACTAGATTTTCAAAAAATTCCCCAAGTTAAGTTTATAATACCTCTAATAGATGAAGAATAGCTTGGATTTAATGTTTTCATAAAATCGATCTTCTAATCTTGGGGACAAATCAAACATTTTAGTTCTGGATCCACGGTAAAATAAGTTTAAAGATGCTATTTTTCAAGCAAAAATGGCCTTCTTTTAGTTGAAAAATATATTAAACCTTGATCTTGAGTCTAATATTCCCTTTAGTAACATGATTAACTGGTTGTTTCATCATGCCAAACTACTCTAGGATTGTGGAGTGAATTTGTGATGCCTATGTTACTTTCTGTCATGGATGTTTAGATGTCTTGGACTTGAGCCTATCTTTGAAAAGAAAACTTAAAAATATCGAATAGCCCCTGTTTTGCTCTGGCAATATTATAGTCTAAGTTTGGAAAATCAATTTCGAACCATAAAATATTTTCTTTGATTTGTTTTGATATTTTTCACTTATAGGTTATCAAAATACCTTTCCAATGATGTCTTGTTTGCCATTAGATCATCTCGGATGAGGGAGTTATGATTTTTTGAACTTTTCCATCTAAAACTCTTAGAACCAATGCATGATACTCTGTTTGGCCCATTAGATGATTTTTATGAAATTTTTAAATATTTCTCCTAAAACTTCATGAAATCCTCTATCTAGAAAGGTATTGTACATGATCTCACAATTTTGGATAATCCCAAAATGATTTTTCAAATTCCATCGTGCCTTTTTCTTTATACAAGCTGCCAATGTCAAGATAGATCTAACTTCAAAAATTAATTCCACCTAGAAAATGATTTTCTAGGATTTTTTGAATATTTTTGTATTAAACCTTATCGAGTTATCTTTCTAACGGTACCTCATTGGTCCCCTAAAGCCTTCATATGCCCCTAAAATAAATTCAAGAAAAGAGATGACATGATGTTGTCCCCTGCTTTTAACTTAACTTTCAAATCTCTTTTTATCAGGACATTCAAATGTCTAAAAATGCACCCGATTGGTTCCCCCACAACAGAAGCCTTTTAGGCTTAGATCAAGGCCAAAATACAAAAAAAATGATTTCATACTAGATATCTTTTTCCTCTACATTAAAATTTTCGCTAGTGGAGATACTCCAACTCCACTACTTCGAGGGGATATTCCAAAACTTGAATTCTCCCTTTATTCCTAATTATTACCATAACTTTATCTTTAGGGATACTCCAACCCCACCTTTTTGATGGGATACTCCACCCATGTCTTTATCTAAAAAAAATCAAAAATTTTCTCTCTTTCGGATACCCCGGATTGTTTTGACTAAAATCATTTTTTTGTCCCACAAATTTCCATCAACTACAAATCCATCTCTAAGTTGTCATCCTAGTTATTCTTCAATGATTGAAGATAATTATGAGATATATTATGCTCTTCCCTTTTTTATATGCTTTGTTGTTTGTGATTGTTTGTTTATGATATTATTATATTCTTTGTCGTCTTACTAACATGTTTTTTTAGTGATTATCGTGCATTCATATTTGAAATTTGGTTTCCAATAAAATTTACAAGGCAATGTTCTATGCTAGTATCTCTTCAATGCCTAATACGGAATATTCAAATTTCAAGATCCAATCCAAACATTATTTTTAAAAAAATCCCTATGTTCCTCACACCGTCGAGGCACATAGGTGATCTAATTTTCTTTAAGAAACTCGGATCTACAATTTACAAAACTTTTTGCATTAAAAGGGATTATTTCTAAATAATGACTAAATGGAACTGATTAAGCTTAAACCGTATGAGAAATAGTTAGTAGGTATCGATTTCGGGCATTGTGGGGGTTTTAATCCTTCTCCACATGTAATCAAGTCCCAAACCAAACCAATGAATCTCTGGACTATGTAGACCTTGAAATCGATGCTTTAAGTTTTGTAACTCAAAATATTGTTTTCAATAAGCATCCGATCATGCTTAGCCTGAAATGATCGATGGCAATTCTAAGTTTGTGGCCATTCGTGGTGGCCATCCGAGACTAGTTGGGTGAACGATTCACCCAACGGTCACTCCCCCTTCATATTATTACACCTAATCCAAATCCTGATGATGGGATAACTTAAAGGCTCGACCACCACCCCTATCATATATTTTTAAGTTATGCGCGCTAGGCCCTTTGGATCATCCTAAGTTTTAAAGGAGAGCATGTGGTGATAGCTTGGTGACTCAACTGGGGACATAGAGAGTTAGGCCTATGGCTAGCTATTTTTCATTTGGTTCTTGGTTTTTTTATCTCCATAATTTTTTTAGATAATATTCCTTTGTATTTTATCTATTAATCTCTATCTTTTATGTTTTTTTCTTATGATTGTTAGGGATTATTCATTCTCGAATAAAGAGTGACTTGAATAATTATGGTAATATGGGAGTAAAATAAAAGGTTTGATTGTTTCCTTGACACACACTATGCATTTACATTTGCACTAGATTCCCACCAAATACCATGGTTTGGTTAATACCTTAATTATTAGGAAGAAGTGAGCCATCCACCTTCGTGAGTAACCCTATGCATAGGTATAACAAGACTTTTCGAGGTACATAGGGAAATACCTCTGCATGGCGAGACCTTTCTAATTACTTATGTCTCTCGTGAGTACCTCTCTGCATTTGCATAGGGAAATAAATCCATTGATGGGCTTAGGATGGCGCCTCGACTATCCTTACTGAATAAAGGAATGACTTGAATACCGAACTAGGCATTAATTTAAACCCATATAGTGAACCCTATGAGCTAAACCATATCAAACCATACCAGATTGCTGCTAGAATCACCCGAAGTGTATGATAACTTAAGGAAACATTTCTTACCTTTACTCCTATATACCATGGTTATGTGGGCAATGATGGGCAAACATTGTTACCCACATTTATCACTTTTATTTTCCTAATCAGTCCTTTAGGATATGCTATTATGTTCAACAACAAATCCTCTTTAATAAGTGGTTGAGAATAAGCAAATGCCATTACCGGTAATGCTATCTCAAAATAGTTATATCTGACCGAAATAAGCCATCATGCTGCTCGAACAATGGCTTAGTAAGTACTTAACATAGATGGTGATGAATGATCGTCACCATTTAAATAGTTAGTTTTAGTCTTCGGGAGGTATCATGTTGCTATTCTTTCATTTCTTTATTTTTTGCCTATTATTTCACATGGTTACTTACTCATTTCTTTTTTTTTATTTTTTTTGGTCATGCATGCATCATTTCATTATAATTGTCGCCACATGCCTGGCCCTTAAAACTTTGGACGATCCGAAAGGCATAGTGCACTCGACTTAAAAGTAAATGATGGTTAGTTGTGGTCAAGCCTTTAAGCTATCCCTTGATTGGGATTTGGATTAGGCATTATAATATGAAGAGGGTAAGGACTGTCAAATGAGTCGCTCATCCAATTGGTCTTGGATGGCCATTGCAAAGTGGCCATAAACTTAGAGTCACCATCGATCATTTCAGGCTAGGTAAGATCGGACACCTATTGAAAACAATATTACGAGTTACAAGACTCAAAACATTAATTTTAAGGTTTACGAAGTTCAAAGATTCATTAGTTTGGCTGGAGAGTTAGTTACGCATGAAGAAGGACTATTATCCCTATGACGCCTAAAATCACTACTATTAACTATGTCTCACTTTGGTTTCAATTAAATTAGTTCTATTTAGTCTCTACTTAGATATAATTCTCTTTAATGCATGAAGTTTTGGAAAATGGAAATCTGAGATTTCTTTTAAAGAAAATCAGATCACAAATGCACCTCGGAGATGTAAGGAACATAGGTTGTGAAAACGATATCCAGATTGGATTTTAAAAAATTGGATGTTTTGTATTAGGCACTGGAGAGATACCAACATGAAGCATCACCTTGTAAATTTTATTGGGAAAATGAATTTTAAATATGGATGCATAATTATAATATCATAAACAAGCAATCACAAACAAAATAACGTAAAAAAAGAAGGGGTTGCCGAAATGTATCCCGTAATTGCCTTTGATTATTGAAGAATAAACGAGATGATAATTTTAGAGACTGGTTTAGCTTCGGTGGTAATTTGGAGAAGAAAGAAAATTTCTATCAAAATAGTTTTGAGGCATCCAGAAAGAGACAATTTTAAGTTTTTAAGGTAAAATCAGGGTTGGAGTATCCCCTTGTGAGGTAGGGTTAGAGTATCCCCTAGAGTTATGAAAAGAGTTAAGATTAAAGTGAAAATTTGAATTTTTAATGAGAAAATGAGGTTAAGTATCCCCTTTGAGTAGTAAGATTAGAGTATCCCCAAAATTAGGAAAACATTTAGGAACAAAGAGAAAATGTGAATTAAAAAATAGGGTTAGAGTATCCCCTTTGAGTAGTGGAAGTAAAGTATCTCCACTAACAAAAATTTTAATATAAAATCATACTTTTTGTATTTTAATCTTGATCCAAGTGAAAAAGTGGTGATGTTGTGAGGGGGACCAAATAGGTGCATTTCGAGACATTAAAACGTCTGGATAAAAGAAGATTCGAAAATTAGGTTGAAAACAAGGGACAACATTATGTCGCCTCAATTCCCATTTTTTTTGGTACATCCGAAAGCTTCAGGGGTTAAATGAGATATCGTTGGAAAGTTAACTCAACAAGTTTTAATATAGAAATATTCCAAAAGTTCTAGAAAATCATTTTCTGGGTGGAATTAATTTTTAAAGTTAGGTTCATCTCAGCACTGGCAGCATGTATATTAAAAGGGCATGTTGGATTTCGAAAAATCATTCTAAGCTTATCCAAGATCGTTAGGTCATAGATAATACCTTTCCAGAAAGGGAATTTTGTGAAACTTTTTGAAAAAATATTTAGAAATTTTGTAAAAATCAACTGATGGGCCGAAATGGCCCAAATAGAATATTGCATGCTGGTCCTAAGGGTTTCAGACAATAAATGTTGAAAAAATCATAACTCCCTCATCCAGGATGATTCGAGGGCAAATAAGACACCATTGGAAAGGTAATTCTATGCCCTTTAACAAAAAAATATTAAAAAAATCAAAAGAAGTGTTTGTGGTTTGAAAATGATTTTTCAGTTTTAAACTAGAATGCTGCTAGAGCAAAAATAGGGGGGATTATTCGATATTCCAATTTTTCGAAGATAGGCTAGGGTCTAAGACGTCCGAACATTCGCGATAGAAAGTAACATCTGCTTGACAAGTTCATTCCACAATCTTGGAGTAGTTTGGGATGATGGAACAACCCGTTGACCATGTCACAAGAAAGAACACGAGACTCGAAATCAAGGATTAATACTAAAAATGATTTCTTTTTTTTTTTTTGAAAAATGAACTTGTTTCACCATGAATCTAGGGCTGAAATGTTGGTTTTCCTCCAAGATTGGGAGACCAATTTGATGAAAACATTAAGTCAATGCTATTCTTCATCTATTGAAGGCAACATCAATTTAACTTGGGGATGTTTCTAAAATCAGTTTGTAAAAAACAAGCAAGCATTTTTATAGAGATATCATGAACAGAATACAGCACATACAAAGATAAACATGGATTAAAAATGCAAACATGCAAAGATGAAATTTTGACATTGAAATGTGACATAGATGCAAGAAAATGACAAATAGGGTGCATGGAGATGATATAAACATGTTTATCTAAAGGAGTGGATGTTGGAGTTGTCAAGATAGCATTTTTATTTCATGAGCCTCCTTAAAACAAAAGAAAAATATTTGAACATATCTAAGACATATTAAGGTGACCATTTAAATATGAAATGAATATGTGAATATGGAAGGAACATGGTAAAAAGTGCATGAAAAGAGGCTATATGATGATAAAAATAAAGTATGGTGAGTTTATATATCTAACAACATCAAAGTGTCAAGAGGGTCATAAGATCCTAGGACTACCATAACCAAGGCAACAAAGATGCATGAGAATATTGGAAGGGTCATGGTAGCATGAATGGCTCACTAAAATGAAATGAATGATCAAAACAAAAATATGTGGAAAAAGGTAAAAAATATACCAACAAAAGCTTGACTTTACTTCCTTTCTTAAAGCAATAACTTTAAGCTCAGTTCCTTCTTTCTTTTGCTATCGTTTAGCAAGAAAAGGGTGAAAGAAAGGAGCTTTCTGGTAATATGGTTGCTGATAGGGTATTCTGAGGATGAAAGTGTGTGAAAGGTTGAGTTTTTGAAGGTGTTTTGGTGGTGGTTTTAGGGAGCTATGGGAATAGAGGTTAGTTAAGGGTGAAAGGCAATGTAATAGTGTTTTGGTGAGTTGTTGGAGCTAGAGTTGATGGAGGATTTGTGGGGATGGATAAAGAGTTTTCTAAGATTGCTAGAGAGCTTTTTTGATAGCTGAGAGTTTTTTTTATGGAAAGGAGTCCTCCTTTTAATCTAATGCTCAGCCAATGCCTTTAGGAGACAAGGCAAGGGCATTTTTGATTTACAACTCCTTTTAATCAAATGTGCACCACTCCTTTACATTTGGCTCGTCAGTCATTTATCTCAAAAAAAGTAGGGTGTCTTAAACTTCTTACCTAACTTTGGCCCTATCTCTAAGGTACATGAGAAGGAATGGCCTCAAGATAAACTTGAAGAACAATGGGTCCAGAAATTTCAAAACCTAAAGGGGGAAGAGGTAACATGGAAGGCCTTTTGGTTTTTCCCACAGACGATCATATATCAATATGGAGATTATAGTTGTGTACCGCTTATGGGACTATGGGGAAGCACTAGCTACACTTCCATTCTGGTACTCTGACAATTTCAGTGCTAACCATTCATCCCTTTTGTCCAAAACTTAAGAGTTATGGGATTTCTACTATGGTGAGCTTGATTATAATCAAAAGTCTAGCATGGCTTTCGTGCATGAAGATAAACCCAATGCATGGAGAGGTATTGGAGAGTGAGCTGTATGACACTGGGATATAATGAATGAAGGAACCATCACATTAATGATGCCTTATCCTTGTCTAGTGTTGGGACATTACAAATACCAATTGATGAATTTCCCTCTGAGGTTGAATTGCTTAAGTGAGAGTTTGAATAAGAAAAGGCAACCTTAGCCAAGGAGATTACTCAAAGAAAATAATCACTTGGAAATGGACCTTGACCTCTAGAATGGCAAGTTAAGCAGGGTTGTCAAAGAGAAAAACCACCTCAAGGAGGATCTCGAGAGTTCTTGAAGACTTGGAAAGTCATTAATTGAGTGAAGGATAGAAATTACTACTCTCGAGAGGGAACTACATCAATAGAGAGAAGTAGCTAGGGTCAATAAGGAAAAGCTTGTTAAAATGTGTGCTCTTGCATCAACTTACCAACAAAAGAATAAAGGACTGGAGCTTGAGTCTAAGATTTGAAGGCAAACTAAGCTAAAAATAAAGCTCGGACACTTAAAATTCATAATTTATAGCATTCTATTCAACCTTGCCAAGACCAAGTGAATGCACTGGTGAGAGCCTCCGAATAGCAAGAGCAAGAATGGCTTCAAGTGATTGATCACCTACACCAAAACCATCAAGACCATTATCGCTATCTCACAAAGCATACTTGGGTAGCTCAATTAGAGGCTGAGAACATGGTGGATGTAGCTCGATCCCTGACACGTGCTATTTTACCCACTAGAGCCCATGAATAAGATTTGTTGTATTTCTTAGACCATGTAATGAGGCAATGCAACCATGTCAAGCATTTTCGAATGTAATCATGTGTAATTAGGACATTTTGTTGCTGCAATGAAAGACAATACTGGTGGAGCTACCCCTTAATCCAATTTTTCTTTTTGCATTTGCCTAACTAACCTAATTCTTTTATTGTTTTATTCAGTCATTTATCTTCATGATCACATATTCACTCTCATTGTATCAAACATATGCATGAACAGACATAAAAGCCTAATCTAGTAATAATTTAAAGTGAAGATGCTCTAAAACATGAAACCTCTAGTTCGTTATCGGTGTAGCACTCATAATTATCAAAAAGCAATGGAAAACGATCACTAAGCCTACATTGAAAGACTTGAACTCATGTATAGGGAGTCTCAAAAGCAATCACTTTAAAGGAATAAGGAACTCTAGCTTAGATTGCTGAACTAAACAAGCTATTGTTCGAGATATTGAAGGAGAAAAGACAGACGAGCACAGTCGATGCAGGGAAAAAATTGGCCAATCCTAAAAGCAGTTTGAATGGTGGTACTAAAGTCACCAATGTTAGGAAGAAGCATTGCCTGGACAACATCTTTGGGCAATAAACATCCTATGAACTCAGCCATTCATTTACATCAATCATACAACAGCATCCCATTTAATTCAAGGATTTCAAGGTGCTAGTTTTATAGTGGCAAGCAATATAGGCCCAGACCTCGATGAGCAAATGGTGCAAGAGAAAGAAAAAAGGTTCTTAAAAAATGATGAAGACTTAAAAAGTATTAGTAACTGGACAAGCGACTTTGAGATATTGAAGGAAGTGACAATTTTAGGATCGTTGATGCAAAGTCATTAGGGCTTATTTCCAGTCTCATAATCCTACCCAAATTTAAAGTGCCAGATTTTAAAAAATGGGACTATTGACCTTACTTCCTATTTTCGCATGTACTATCAAAAAATGGTTAGGTATGAAAAAAATGAGAAACTACTAATTCATTGCTTTTAAGACAGTCTGACTAGGGTAGCTATCTGATGGCACATAGGGCTTAACCCTACAAGAATTCATACATGGGTAGATCTAGCTCACGCTTTTTTTTATCAATATAAGCACATGTCTGATTGGGCCTTAGATCTTCTTTCCCTTATAAACATGGAAAAGAAAGCCTCGAGAGCTTCAGGTAATATGCTTAGAGGTGGAGAGAGAAGGTGCTCAAGTTTATCCCTTTTTTATTGAAAAAGAAATGACAATCATATTTGTCGGCACCCTATGAGCTTTTAACTACGAAACGTTGGTAGGAAATGCCACAAAAAATTTTGTTGATATGGTTATATCGAGCAAAATTATCGATTCCGCTATCAAAAGTGGCAAGATATCCATTGAGGAATCATCTGAGTTGGTCAAGAAGTCAATAAATAAGGGGAAGGAGAAGGAGGTGAATGCCATTAGTGAAAGTCATGCCAGATTCAATCGACATCCATATCAGGCAAAGCCTATTTACCTCCCGAACATGTTGAATCCAGGTTTTACCCCTTACTCATCAGCACCACAACTAGTTCATGCTATTAGGTTCGCTCTAATAATGAGCTTTGCATCAAATCTTGCTCAAAATTTAGCCCAGAGTGCACAATATTGCAATATGAACAATGCAAGAGCTCCAAATAATTAACAAGCATCTCGAAAAAAAAAGCACTTTGAGCCACTCCTTTACTCTTATAAAAAGATCTACCCTCGTCTATTGGTAGGTCAACTAATGGCCCCAATATTCATAAATCCAATATCACCACGTACCCTAGGTGGTACGATAAGAATGCCTACTGTAAGTACCATGCTAGAGCACAAGGTTATTCTATTAAGAAGTACACCTCATTTAAGAAAAAGGTACATGGTCTGCTAGAAAAAAGAGTGATCAAGTTTGAATAAAGGCTTGGGCCAAATGTTGGAGCCAATCCACTCCCTAATCATGTCGAACCAAGAGTGAATGTAAAAATTAATGAAAAAGGTTATTGGATCAAAAGAAGCATAAGAAAAGTCAAAACCCCGATGAGCAAGGTATGGCAAGCTTTCATGAAAGCTAGAATAGTGTCAAATGTTAAAAATCAAAGTATAAATGCCACTAAAACATTCTACTGCCACTACGGTTAAGAGCATGATTTGCAACACTATCCATCATTCCTAGAAATGGTCAAAGGGATGATGGATCGATTTCAAATTGAGTTTATGAGGAGTGGGATGAACACATCAATCCATTTATTAATGCCAACATATGAGGAAAGCCTACCGACGAACAGATCTTAAGTTATCTATCTCTTATGGGCATGAAAAAAGAGAGCTAATGAAAGTTTTAAGCAGTATGCTTCGAGATGGATGGAGGAGGCCGCCCAGGTTCATCCCTTATTGACAGAAAAAGAGATGATTATCAAATTCATTGATACATTGCAAGCCTTTTATTATAAAAAAAATAGTGAAAAGCTTCCCAAAGAGCTTTGTGGATGTAGTCGTACTCTGTGGGATGATCGATGAGGCCAGGAAAAATGAATCAAGTAGAAAAAATATCTATAAAAACAAAGGGAAAAAAAAGTTAAGGCTATTCAGCAATACAAATTTGGCTCTAAAGCCAGTTTATCTCAAACTGGTGCTTATTGGATTTAAGTAGAATGGTATTGAAGAGAATTGCGAGGTTGTAAAAAGGCTAGAAGAGGTCAGAATGCCAATGAATTTAGTTTGGCAAATCCTGGTGCAAGATAAATTACTTAATACAGCTAATAAAACAAAGGAACATATTAATTATTTCTGTGATTTCCATACCATTTGCAGCCACACTCTTTAAACATGTAAAGAGTTTCATGCCATGGTTCAAAGGATAATGTACAAGGGTAGTATCGAATTCTATGATGAAAAGTAAACCTAGCATACCGAGTCTGCAAATGCAATGTCATTTATTAACACTATGAAAAAGGAAGAGGGCAATCCTCCTTACGAGGCTGAGAGGCCATTGATCTTTCTCAGTAATCGACCAAAAGTCAAAGCTCCCCCTATTCAGCTTGCACTGAAGATAATTATTCATATTCAATCCCTATTCCTTTATAAGGACAACAAAGTAGTTCCTTGGAATTATGAAAGCAAAACCTTGATCACTGATGAATCTAGTCAGCAAACTCAAACGTTAACTTTTTAGGGGTAAGCCACTTGACTCGAAGTGGTAGATATTACACCCCAATAGCATCAAAAAGTGAAACTCAGTAAGGGAGTACTAATCTAGCACCTTAAATACGAAAGCTTGTAACCAAAAACTCAAACCCGCTAGCTATCAAAGAATTGGTGGGTTTAAAAGAAGCTATGAAATTCTTTTAAGTTCATCAAGCATAGCAAATACAGTATCGCCGATCAGTTGAACAAGTGACCCACCAAGATATCTACGTTGTCACTATTGTTGAATTCTAAAGCTCACAAGAATGCCCTCCTCGAGGTTTTGAATAAGGCCTATATCCCTCCCAACATCTCTATAGGTCAGTTGGAATGCCTAATGAGTAACATCACTACCAATAGTTACACATCTTTCAGTGATGATGAAATCCCACATGGAGGAAGTGAAAACTACAAAGCACTTCACATCACCACATATTGTAAAAGCACCATGTTACCCAAGGTGCTCATTGATAACGAATCACTCTAAATGTAATACCCATGTCATGTTTGAACAAGCTCTCATTAACGCATCTCATATCCAAAATAGTCACACAGTGGTAAGCGCATTCGATGGAAATTGTAGAAATATTGTAGGAAACATCACTATTTCACTCTAAATTGGCCCATGCATTTATGAAAAAGACTTTCATGTGATGGATATTGCCCTATCATACAACTACCTATTCAGAAGGCGTTGGATTCACTTTTCAGGGACAATACCATCATCTTTGGATCAAAAATTAAAATTCGTCATTGAAACAAAGTTGTCAGTATCGAAGGAGAAAAAGATATCATCATTGCTACCTTAACTAATGCCCATATGTCAAGCCTGACAAAGATATCCCAAAATCTTCTTTCCAATACTTTAAGTTCATCAGTGCAACTTATGTCAAGGAAAGGTTGCCAATGGTTGAGCCTCGCCTATTGAAAAGTACTCATATGGGTCTGAAGCTAACTATAGGCAAAGATGCCTAGGCTGGAAAGGGACTCGAAAAATGCCTTCAAGGAATTGCTAAAGACTTAAAAGTAATCAACTAGAGTGACAAAAGATGATCAGGATTCATGCCCAATGCACAGTAAAAAAGAAAAGAAGCTCATAAGAACTATGAAAAAGGATGGTCGAACTGTTAGGATAAGGTATAGGATATTAACTAATGATATTCCCACCATTTAAAAAAAGTTTTTGCCCAGGAGGACATGTGAATATGAGCTACATTAATGTCATGCTCATGTTGAACGAGTGTTTGAGGATCTTTCCATTAACACAATTGATGAGCCAAGGATGTCAACAATGGATTAAGAGATTGGCCTATGCCCTTTAGAATTTGATCTAAGTATTTGGACTAAAATTGAGATTCCTGTACTATTCAAGTCTATTTTAAAGTAATGCTATGAACTAAATATAAATGTTTTCGCCTAAAAGCATTGTGGGATCCTTTGTATGGGCATTTTTTATTAAGCATTATCAATGAAAATGACTAAGCATCAAGAAGGTTGAGTCTGAAGAGAATTTTGAAAAGAACCCCATACCTATGATCTGCTGAGAGTAATTGAATAGGAAAAAAATAGATATTACCTCATGAGGAACCTACTAAAACCATAAACCTTAAAATGGAAGAAGACCTAAAAAAGTTAAAATCAGAACCTTCATAAAACCATCAACTCGAACCCAACTAATAAGTCTCTTCTAAGAATATTGGATGTGTTTGATGGTCTTACCAAGGCATGCTTGGATTAGACACCAACATTGTGGTCCATAAACTTCCCCTCAAATCTGAGTGTAAGTCCATACAATAAAAGCTTAGAAGGATGAAGCTTGAAATGCTTATGAAGATCAAAAAAGAAATGAAGAATCAATTTAAAATAGGTTTTCTTGAGGTAGTCAAATACAAAATAGGTAGCCAATATAGTCTCAATTCATAAAAAGATGGTAAAGTGCAGATATGTGTGGACCACAGGGACTTAAACCAAGCCACCTCAAGGGTAATTTTTCTCTACTTCACATCAATACCTTAGTAGACAACACTGCCAAAAATGCACTATTTTCCTTCATGGATGGGCTTTTAGGCTATAACCAAATCAAAATGGTAGTTCAAGAATGGAAAGACCACCTTTGTAACCATGTAGGGCACTTTCCCTACAAAGTGATGCCCTTTCAGCTTCAAAACGCTAGGGTAACCTATTAGAGGGCGATGATAACATTGTTCCATGACCTTATGCATAAAGAAATAGGGGTTTACATGGATGATATGATCGCCAAATCACCAAGGAGAGTGAGCACATCGCCAATCTGTGAAAACTCTTCAAACGACTGTGCAAATATCAACTTAAGCTGAATCCTACCAAATACATATTTAGCGTCACATCCAGCAAACTATTGGGCTTTATTGTGAGCAAGAAAGGAATAGAAGTTGATCCCGACAAGGTCAAGGCCATCCAAAATTTACCACCACCTCCAAAAGAAGTAAGAAGTTTATTGGAAAGGTTAAACTACATAACTTGATTCATATCTCAATTGAGAGATAAATATGATCTAATCTTTCGATTACTTCGAAAACAAAATTTGAAGAGGGGAATGAAGAATGCCAAAAAGCTTTTGACAAGGTCAAACATTACCTTTTGAATCATTCGATACTTGTGCCACTAATGCTCGATCGATCGTTAATCCTATATCTATTAGTTTTTGACAAGTCGATAGGCTGTGTATTGGGTCAACCTGACGAGTCAGGCAAGAAGGAACAAGTTATTTACTAGTTGAGTAAGAAGTTCACAGAATATAAAAATAATTATTCATTTGTAGAGAAGCTATGTTGTGCTCTAACTTGGATGGCCCAGAGCTTAAGACAATCCATGTTGTACCATACTACATGGTTAATCACTAAACTCGAGCCCATTAAGTATTTCTATGAAGCTCCCACCTTATTAGAGAGGTTAGCTAGGTAGTAAGTCCTACTTTTTGAGTATGAGATTGTGTATGTAAATTAAAAAGCCATTAAGGGTAGCATAATAGTAGATTTCTTGGCAAGTTAAGCAACATATAACTATTAGCCTTTAAACTTTGATTTTTTTTTATGAAGATTTGATTTGCATATCTAAGGTAGAAAACACTGTTGAGTGCGGTTTGTCTTGAAAAATTTACTTTGATGGAGCTTCAAATGCATTGGGGCTTGGAATTAAGGCGATTCTTATCTCACCTGATGGAAACCACTACCCCTTCCCCATAAGGTGAACTTTGATTGTACCAACAGTATAGCTAAATATTTTGATTCTACCACTACCCCTGCATCATGGGACTCCTAGCAACCATTGAAAGAGGCATTCAAACACTACAAGTATTTAGAGATTCAACCCTTGTCATTTACCAACTAAAAGAAGAATGGCAAATATACAATGTTAAACTGATCAACTATGGGAATCGGATCTCAAAACTAAGAAAAGAGTTTGATGATACTAGCTTTCAATGTTTACCTCGAAAAGAGAATCAAATTGTCAATGCCTTAGCTATCTTATTGTCCATGTTCAAAGTCAATTGAGAATTGGACATTGCTCCTATTTAGATGAGTATCTAAATAGCGGTGGCATATTATCAGAATGTTGAAAAAGAGAAAGACGACTTGCCATGGTATCATGACATCCTTCAATACATCAATGATCAATGATACCTAAAAAATGCCATCGAAACTAACAAGAGAACCATTCGACGATTAGCTGCAAGCTTTATTTTAGATGGTAGGATTTTGTATATGAAAGGTTAAGATCGGTGGTACTCCAATGCATGGATACTTCTGAAGCCAAAAGAATACTTGAAGAAGTTCACAAAAGAATTTGTGGTATGCATGCTAATGGACACTTAATGGCAAAGCAAATAATGCGATCAGGCTATTATTGTTGGACTCTTGAATAGGGTTGCATGGACTATGCCAGAAAGTGCCACAAATGCCAAACCTATGTTGACAAAATCCATGTCCCACCAATGCCTCTACATGTAATGATAGCTCCATGGCCTTTTTCTATATAGGGCATGGACATGATCGATCCGATTACTCCTAAGGCTTGTAAGGGGCACCACTTCTTTTTAGTTGCTTTTGATTATTTCACCAAATGGGTAGACGCAGCTTCTTATGCCAATGCCACCAGATCTATTGTATGCAAATTTGTGAAATAGGACATCATTTGTAGATATGGTCTTCCTAAATAGATCATCACAGATAATACGTGTAATCTGAAAAAATAAGATGATGCAAGCAGTCTGCTCTTAGTTCAAGATTCAACATCGAAACTCTATCCTATACCGTCTAAAAATGAATAAGCAATTAAAACAGTCAACAGGAATATCAAGAAAATAGTTGAAAAAATGGCTGAGACATACAAAGATTGGCATAAAAAAGTTATCTTTTGCTTTACATGCCTATCGTATGACAGTACAAACTTCCACAAGTGTTACCTTATTCTCTTTGGTCTACAGCATGGAGACTATCCTACCTATCGAGGTTAAAATTCCTTCACTCAGAGTTTCAATGGAATCACAATCTAAAGAGGCCGAATAGGTTAAAAACCAATATAAGCAGCTCAATCGCATCGAAGAGAAAAAGAATCAATGCCATCTATCATAGGAAGATGTATCAAAAGCACATGATGAGAGCCCATGATAAAAAAGTCCATCCTTGTCAATTCTGAAAAGGTGACTTGGTGTTCAAACAAATTCTCTCCATCCATAAAGATGCTCGAAGAAAACAGACCCCAAATTGGGAAGGGTCGTACATGGTGAAATGAATATTTTTTGAAAAAGCCTTAATTTTTATCGAGATGGATGGTAGTGACCTACCTAACCTTGTGAGCATTGATTCTGTTGAGAAATACTATGCCTAAAAGGATTTTAGAATGAAAACCCGAAAGGGCATCCTATTTCTCCTTCTCCTTTTACTCTCTAAAAAAACAAAAAATAAAAAAAAAAAGAGAACTAGTGTAAGTTGAAAACCTGAGAGGGCTGCTTAAGTGACCAAACCTCTTTATTCAAAACAAGCCAAGCCTTCTCAGGTTCTGGGCTGATGATAGTTTGGGCTTGGCTTGTTTTGAATAAAGAGGTTTGGTCTCTTAAGCAGCCCTCTCAGGTTTTCAACTTATGCTAGTTCTCTCTTTTTTATGTTTTTTGTTTTGTTTTTTTAAAGAGTAGAAGGAGAAGGAGAAATAGGATGCCCTTTCGAGTTTTCATGTCTAAAGACTAAGGATAAACTCTTCGGGCCATAATCAGTTTAGCCTTGGGATCCCATATCCTGAAATTTTGCTTAAAATCTTCTTCCACTAAATTCCAGCCTCAAAATAAGGGGCCAAAGTTCTTTTCAAACTATCATCCTCAACTAGAATTTAGAATAGCCAAACCAGACTACCAAAGACACCTTTTGAATCATAATTAGCAAAGTGGAATCCTTTATACTCACTAAATTCAATGCAACAAAGTTCCCATGCATGAGCCATCCAAACTTAAGTCCATCCCTCCACATTCACGAACTTCTTATACCTTCAAAAGATAGCCTTTACATTTAAAGCCTCTAGAAATCTAAAGCAAGATTGACTAACCCGAGGCAAAAGGCCATTTCACTGAGCTCAAGAAAGAGCAAACAGTCAAAGAAGTCCAAAATCAACCACAGGATTAAGCTTTAAAAAGTAATTATCCTTGCATCATTTAGACATGTACTTGCATCCCCATGCATTATGTAACATCCTACAAGTACCAACTCATATATATAAAAGTCAAATTTTTAAGGAACCTAAGGTACAAATTTTCATTTCTGATAAACCTCGAAAGGCCTCAAGTAAGTATCTTTGACCTTTTAAGTTCATTGGAAATCATCTAAGAGAAGTATCCAAACCCATTTTCCTCCAGTCCTTAAAGAGCAAGGCGTCTTTTCTTACCTACCACAAAGCCTACATAAGCTGATGGCACTTGTTTACCTTAGTCCACAAAAAGTTGGATGCTTTTTCTTACTTAGCTCAAAGTCCACATAACCGATGGCACTTTGTTACCTTAGTACATGAAAAGTTGGATGTCTTTTCTTACTTACCACAATGCACACACAAGTTGGTGGCACCTATCTACCTCAATCGATAAAAAGCTGAACGCTTGTCGACACAAAGCCCATGCAAGTTGGAGGCACCGATCTACTTCAGTCCATAAAAAGCTGGATACTTATCGACTCAAAGCCCACACAACCTAGTGGTGCCACGTTAACCTACATTAAAGCCTACACAAGCTAGTGGCATCTGTCTAAGGATAAATTGAAAAATCCCTAATAGAAAGGCCAATCCCTACGACACTCATCAAAATTTTTTCTTTGTAAGTATATTCGGCCTACCTTAACGTAATACTAAATAGCTCTTTACTTCTTTACAGGCACACGAAACCATCATCCCAAACAAAATGGTGTCCATTTATCTTTGCCCTATTCCTAATGCTTAGCAACGGCCAAAGAAGGACAGCTGCAAACATCTCATTTTATCCAGGCCAATTTTTGGGCATCCAAAAACTTAAATTGAAAGATGATAGAATCTGAAAATAAGAAATAAAAACTAGGGGGGCCACTGCAGATGCTGTGTCACCAGGCACTATTAGACAATATAACACTGTGCGAAAAATTTTTTTTAGGAAGGTTTAAAATGCCTATAGGTCATAGTAAAGAAAAATGTAAAATAAGGCATCAAAGGCCATTTTTCATGTGTTATTAGAATTATTCTGATGAGTACATGAATCAATTTCCCATTGTTTATGATCAAGTAAATCGAGAAGCCACCGGTACGTGCTAGTTATGTTTGTGCATAAGTATTGATACAAGGCCTTTACATCACAAAAAACTTGAATTTTCACATATAGTATTGATACAAGAGAGTTTGGTATTGATATCTAAGGTGCGGTATTAATACCTAGCATATTTGTATCATTATAGATCTTGGCAATAGCTAAAGTTATGATTTTGGCAAAATGTACTAATACATAAGTATGAGCATCGATACAAATCCATTATGTATTGATACAGGCCTCTAAGTCTCAAGATTGGAAGTAATTTTTTACTCTTAGTATTAATACACACCTCATTGTATTGATACTCATGCGTAAAAATTGCCTTATGTATCAAATACAACATGTTTTGTATCGATACACTAAAGCATTTTTGTCAGTTTGATCCATTTTTTCAGCCTATGAAAATCTGATTCAAATATGTTTTTACACCAAAAAACTATCATAATTCATTGCAAACCTAGATTTTTGCCTATAAATTAGATTTAAACAAATTTTTAAAGCATAAACAGCCAATAGCAAAGGTCATTTACATAAGATATATGGTTGTAGAGGGCACGTTAGGCAAATCTTTATCTTGGAGGCTGTTGTAGCCCTTCTGCCCCTTTTCTCAGCATAACAAAACTAATGGGTAGAAGACTAGTTGAGCATGGTAACTGAAGATGTCCCCTAGTATAGGAATGAAAGATAAAAAATGCCCTTGCTATATCTCCTAAAAGCATTGGCTGAGCATTGAATTTAAGAGAGACTTTCAACCATTATAAAAAAAAAGACTTTTGGCTACCTTTAAACCAAAAAATCTCTCCAGCTATTCCCAAAGAGCTCTTCAGGAATCTTTCCAGCCAAGAAAAGTTTAAGCTTTTTGGTTTTTTTTTACCTTGTTCCATACAATTTTTGTTTTAATCATCTACATCATTTTATTGAGCCCTTTATACTGCCATGACTATTCTAGGACTCTATGTATTATCGTTGCCTTAGTTGTGGTAGTCTTAGGATCTTGATGTCCTTGTGATGCCTTGATGTAGCTTGGTAGACCAAACTTTTACTCTTTCATTTTATCATCAAAACAGTCCCTTATTTATGCATTCTCTGACATATTTCATCTATTTTCACATGCTTAACACATGGTGACATGTTCACTTTAACATGTCTTATGTATGTTCATGCATTTTCTCATGTTTTAAGGAGTCTTATGACATAAAAATGTTGTCTTAACAACTTTAGCCTATATTCCTTTGTTTAAATATGTTCATATCATTTCCATACACCTTGTTGGCCATCTTCTTACATTTTTGTCACCCATTTCCATGTCAAAATTCATCTTTGCGTATTTGCGTGTTTACTTTAGTGCATCATTATGTGTGTTGTGTTTTGTTCATGATATCTTTGTCAAAATGCTTGCTTGTTTCCTAAAAACTTGATTTTTAGAAAAATTCCCAAGTTAAGTTTATGCTACCTCCAACAGATAAAGAAAAACATGGATTTAATGTTTTCATAAAATTGGGCTTTCAATCTTAGGGACCAAACATTTTAGTTTTAGATCCACGGTAAAATAAATTCAAAGATGCTATTTTTCAAGCAAAAATGACTTTTTTTAGTTGAAAAATATATTAAACCTTAATCTTGAGTTTAATATTCTCTTTAGTGGCATGGTCAATCGATTGTTTCATCATCCCAAGCTACTCCAAGATTGTGGAATGAACTTGTGACCTCCCATGTTGTTTTCTATCGTAGATGTTTGAATGTCTTAGACCCGAGCCTATCTTTGAAAAAAACTTGAAAACATCAAATACCCCCTGTTTTGCTTTGGCATCATTATAGTCTAAGTTTGGAAAATCATTTTTGAAACACAAAATATTTTCCTTGATTTTTTTATATTTTTTGCTTAAAGGTCTCAAAATACCTTTTTAATGTTGTCTTATTCACCCTTAAATCATCTTGGATAAGGGAGCTATGATTGTTTTGCACTTTTATTGTCTAAAACACTAGGAACCAACATATGATACTTTGTTTGGGCCATTTTAGCCCATCAGATTATTTTTCTAAAATTTTTAAATATTTTGTCTAAAAACTTCACAAAATTTCCTTTCCGAAAAGGTATTGTACATGATCTCATGATGTCAGATAATCCTAAAATGATCTTTCAAAGTCCATCATGCCTTTTTCCTTGTTCATGCTGCCAGTGCT
The DNA here is from genome assembly GCA_038381835.1 of Adansonia madagascariensis. NCBI lineage: Eukaryota > Viridiplantae > Streptophyta > Magnoliopsida > Malvales > Malvaceae > Adansonia > Adansonia madagascariensis. Next base: position 7,781,185 of record JBBYHL010000006.1, on the reverse strand, counting down.
GAGATAGACCTAACTCCAAAATTAATTCTTCCTAGAAAGTGATTGTCCTAGATTTTTGGAATATTTTTATATTAAACCTTATCGAGTTACCATTCTAACGATACCTCATCAGCCCTCTGAAGCTTTTGGATGCACCCAAAATAAATTCAAGAAAGGAGATAACATGATGTTGTCCCCTATTTTTAAATTAATTTTTGAATCTCCTTTTTTTTAGACATTCGAACATCTCAAAATGCACCCGATTGGTTCCCCACAACACAAGCCCTTTGGGTTCGGATCAAGGCTAAAATACAAAAAAATGATTTCATACTAGATATCTCTTTCCTTTATATAAAATTTTTGCTAGTGGAGATACTCCAACTTCACTGCTCCAAGGGGATATTCCAACCCTATTTTTCATTAAAAACTCAAATTCTCTCTTTATTCCTAATTATTATCATAACTTTATCTTTGGGGATATTCCAACAGCACCTTTCTTAGGAGATACTCTAGCCCCGTTTTTATCTAAAAAAATCCAAAAAAATTTTCTTTTTCGGATGCCCTAAATTTTTTTGATTAAAATCTATCCTACAAATTACCATCGAATCCAAATCCATCTCTAAATTGCCATCCCTATTATTCTTCAAAGATCGAAGACAATTATTAGAAACATTCTGATCATCTCTTTTTTTAAGCTCTTTTGTTTGTGATTGTTTATTTATGATATTATTATATTCTTTGTTGTCTTACTAATAAGCTTCCTTTTTGTAGTGATTATCTTTCATTCATATTTAAAATCTATTTTCCAATAAAATTTACAAGGCAATATTCTGCGTTGGTATCTCTTCAATGCCTAATAAGGAATATCCAAATTTTCAAAATCCAATCTTAACATTATTTTCAAAAAATCCTATGTTCCCCACACCTCCGAGGTACATAGGTGATCTAATTTTCTTTAAGAAAAACCCAGATCTACAATTTACAAAACTTCATGAATTAAAAGGGATTATTTATAAATAAATGACCAAATAAAATCGATTAAGCCTAAACCGAAGTGAGATATAGTTAGTAGGTACCAATTTCGGGTGTCATAGGGGTGCTAGTCCTTTTCCACATGTAATAAACTCCTAAACCCAACTAATGAATCTCTAGACTTTGTAGAGCTTGAAATCGATGCTTCAAGTTTTATAACTCAAAATATTATTTTCAATAGGCATCTTATCATGCCTAGCCCAAAATGATTGGTAGCGACTTTAGGTTTGTAGCCACTTCGTGTGGCCATCTAAGACTAGTTGGATGAGCGATTCACTCGACAGTCACTCCCCCTTTATATTATTATGCCTAATCCAAATCCCAGCGATCAAATAATTGTCTAAGTTCCCAAGAAAGATAGGAAAGTTAGAATGTGTGTAGACTATCGAAATTTGAATCGAGCAAGCCTAAAGGATAATTTTTTCCCTCATATTGACACATTGGTTGATAACACTGCAAAAAATTGCCTGTTGTCTTTCATGGATGATTTTTTGGGTTATAATCAAATTAAAATAGCCCCTGAAGACATGCAAAAGACAACTTTTGTCACTATTTAGGGCATTTTTTGTTTTAAAGTGATGTCATTCGACTGAAGAATGTAAGGGTGACTTATCAAAGGGCAATGATCACTTATTCCATGATATGACGTATAAAAAAATTAAAATATATGTTGATAACATGATTGCCAAGTCTCCCCAGGAAGATAGGCATGTCGCAAATCTATGAAAATTGTTTGAAAAGCTTAAAAAATATCAATTAAAATTAAACTCGACAAAATGTACTTTTAGTGCAAGATCGGGAAAGTTATTAGGCTTTATTGTAAGAAAATGGGGATTAAGGTCTATCCTAATAAAATCAGAGCCATTCAAGACCTATCACCCCTACACACATAAAAAAAAAAGTAAGAAGCTTCCTAGAAAGATTGAATTACATTACTTGTTTCATTTCTCAACTCACGGACAAATGTGATCCAATCTTTCAACTTTTTCAGAAACACAACCCGAAAGAATAGTATAAAGATTGCCATGAGGCATTCGAAAAGGTGAAACAATATTTGGTAAATCCTTTAATCCTCATACCACCAGTCCTAGGGCATCTCCTCATATTGTACCATTCAATGTTTAAATGATCAATAGGATATGTGCTGGGGTAACATGACGAGACTGGTAAGGAAGAAAAAGCAATTTTTATGAGGTAAATTATTCTTAAATAGAGAAAATATGTTGTGCCCTAGTTTGGAATGAAAAAAAAGGCTCAGGCAATATATGCTATATCATACTACTTGGTTGATCACAAAAATCGATTTGATCAAGTATCTTTTTGAAGCTCCAGCATTCTTTGGAAGAATAGCAAGATGGCAATTCTTATTACCAAAATATGATATAGTTTACGTAAGCTAAAAAATAGTTAAAGGAAGTGTTATTGCCAAATTCCTAGCAAGTCTAGCACTTGATGATTATCAACCATTAGATTTTGATTTTTTTGATGAAAATTTGATGAATGTTTTTGTTGAAGAGGAGGGTGATCAAACAAAAGAACTAGAACGGAAAATGTATTTCAATAGTGCCTCAAATACTCTAGGTCATGGAATTAGAGCAATTCTCATATCCCTACAAGAAGATTACTATCCTTTTACCACTAAGTTAGATTTTGATTGCACAAATAATGTGGCAGAATATGAAGAATGTGTCATGGGACTTCGTGCAGCCATTAAAAGAAATGTTTGAGTGTTGAGAGAAATGTTTAAGTGCTGAAGGTTTATGAGGATTCAGCCTTAGTGATCTATCAGCAACGTGAGGAGTGAAAAACTCAAGATTTGAGGTTGGCTCAATATAAAAAGTTAATTCTTGAACTATTACAAAAATTCGAGGGGTAAATTTTATTTATTTAACTTGAGATGAAAATCAAATGGCGCTCTTTCCACCCTAGCCTCAATGTTTAAGGTGAATAAGAAAAAAAAAGTAAACTCGATTAAGATGAGCTTGTATGAGTCTTCTGCACATTGTCACAATGTTGAAGCTAAATCGATTGGCCATCCATGCTATTATGATATTAAAAGGTATCTTAAAAATTGAGAATATCAAAACATTGCCTTTGAAAATGACAAGAAAACCTTAAGAAGATTGGTAATGAGCTTCGTTCTAGATGGTGAGATCCTTTACAAGAAACACTATGATTAGATGTTATTAAGATGCGTGGATGCTCCTAAAGTATAGAGAATTTTGGAAGAAGTACATGAAAGAGGTTATGGAATTCATGCCAGTGGGCATAAAATAACTAGACAAATTATGAGATTAGGCTATTTTTTGGATGACTATGGAAGGAGATTGTATCAAGTATGCCCAAAAATGTCATAAATGCCAAGTATATGCATATAAGATTCATGTGCCGCCTTCGTCACTACATGTCGTAACTACTCCATGGCCCTTTTCTATATAGGGTATGTTATTAGGCCAATTACCCTTGTAGCTTCAAATCATCATCATTTCATCTTGGTGGCTATAGACTATTTCACCAAATGGGTTAAAACTACTTCTTATGCAAATGTGAAAAAGTTAATAGTGATAAAAATTTTTAAGACTAATATCATTTGTCGATTTAAAATAGTTGAAAAGATTATTACAGACAAAGCCTCTAATTTGAATAATTAATTAATGATGGAAGTGTATAGCCAACTAAGATCTCTCACCATAATTCAATAACATACCATCCAATGATGAATAGAGTAGTGGAAGTGGCCTATAAAAATATTTGAAAAGATTATGGTGAAGATGGCAGAGACTTATAAAGATTAGCATGAAAAACTCATTTTTGCACTTTTAACATATAGAACTTTAGTGTGGACCTCTATAGGGCAACACCTTACTCATTGGTATATGGCACAGAAGCTCTTCTACCAATTGAGGTTGAAACCCCCTTGCTCCAGGGATTGATGGAGACCAAATTGTAGAAAACTGGTGGTCCAAGATCACTATAAACAGTAAAACTTTATTGAAGAAAAGAGGTTACGAGCAATCCAGCATGGGCGGATGTATTAGAAAAGAATAATAAGAGGCCATGATAAGAATCTCTGCCTAAGGCAATTTCACAAAAGAGAGTTAGTATTAAAAAAATCCTTCATAAAAAGATCCATGCGGTAAATGGGCTCTAAATTGGGAAGGGCCCTATGTGGTTTAAAAAGAATTTTCTAGTGGGGCATTAATTCTGACAAAAATGGATAGACACATTCTACCCAATCTTGTCAATGCTAATAATGTAAAGTATCATGCGTAAAAGGCAATTTTCAAAATAAAAAATAATAAACAACTTAAAAAATAAAAAATACAAAAATAAAAAACCAATAAAAAAGAGACAAAGAAAAAAAAAGGTGTTAGAAGGGGGAGGCCTTGAGTTAAAAACTCGAAAAGGACAACTTAGAGGCAACAGAATATGTGAAGTGAAATTTGTTAAAAACTCAAGACCAAAAAAGAAGGCACTATGCAATTAAAGACATCTTCAAAAAGATTGATCCATGTAAGAGCAGTGTTTGTTCAAGAAAGACTTTTGAAAAATTAAATGAGAGATTCCAACTATCTGAATATTACCTGATTTACTTCTATATTTTATATATACTCTTATTAAAAACCTAAAATTGTATTCTTTCCCTCTATGGGAATATAATTACACATCTTTATTTATACCTTTGTCACTCTTTTATTCATACCTTTATCATTTTCATTTGCACCTTTGCCATTTTTACCTTTGTCATACGTTTGTCGTGCATATATTTTCGATAAATAATGATTGACATCTTAGTAATAAATAACAAAAATATTTTTTTGCATTACTTTCAATTGAGGTTAAACATTATAGGGACTTAAGTTACTGTTTCAATTATTTGGACATTTTAGAAAAGGTAAAAATGAATTGATAACATGGTTGAGTATCATCAAAGAAGAAAGAGTTTGCAAATCATGATTAAAGGACATTTCAAATAAGAGGAAAATAAATCCTTCACAAGAAGCTTCAGCTACAAGCATCATCAGCCTTATTCACCGTATTTAATTATAATAAGCTCCAGACTCGAGCATCATTAGCCTTGTTTCCTTTACCCAAGAAAAGAGCTTTTCACAATAGTTTTTTAAAATGCATTCAACTCTGAGTATTAGAGTAGGTTTATTTTACCCACACCATCTCCTAAGGATACCATTGAATTGAGTTTCAAGCACTGACTCTCTTAGCCAAAAAGAAAAGCGATTTCCACAACATTGTCTAAAAATGCCTTCAAATTCCAAAATAAGCTAGATCAAAAATAATGAATGATGATCGAATTCATAAGCTGTATAAAGGAATCATATGAATTTATCATATGCATTCTGCATGCATTTGCATTCAATAATTCATAGGAAAGTTAAGCGTGATGCTAAGAATAGCAATAATCATGCTTATTTCCTCATCATCGAAATAATCAACTTTATTGAATAAGTAATATTAATAATATTAAGTTATAAGATTCACCAATTTGAATTAGCAGGTCCAATATGTTGGAATCTATATCATGTTTTCAAAAACATAAGAAATCAAAGTATATTGGTCCTTTCTTCTAAGTTGATCCTGAAGGAAATTGATTAGTAAATTTTTGATGAATCATTAATTCATCTGGTGTTTAACTATAATAATTCATTTACAAGTTTACTAGATTAAAATTTTATAATGTTAAAAAATTTATAGATCCCTTGTCACATTCAATAAAGATTTATGATACATGTATAGGGTGTACTCAATGTGTCCGAGCTTGCCCACCGATATGTTAGAAATGATACCTTGGGATAGATGTAAAACTAAGCAAATTGCTTTCGCTCTAAGAACAGAAAACTGTGTTGGTTGTAAGAGATGTTAATCTGCGTGTCTAAGATCATTTCAAATTTACCAAGCATCAAGTGTTATCCCAACCTCTTTTATTTGTTGACATGTTAGTTTTGTCTTAATCAACCCCTAACTTGTCAATTTTATCTCGACCAACTCTTTTCATATGTTGACTTTTTAATTTCATCTTGGTTAACCTCTTTCATTTGTTGACTTATCGATTTTATCCTAGTCAACCCCTTTCATTTATTGACTTATCAGTTTCATCCTAGTAACCCCTTTCTTTTGTAGACTTGTCAATTTTATCCCCATCAACCCTCACCTATGTTGACTTATTGATTTCACCTCAATCAACCATTTTCATTGGTTGACTTATCGATTTTATCCTAGTGAACCCTTACTTATGTTGACTTATCAGTTTTGTCTCAGCAACCCCTTTCATTTGTTGACTTATCGATTTTATCTCGATCAACCTTTTTATTTGTTGGCTTATCGATTTCATCTTGATCAAACACTTTTATGTGTTGACTTATCGATTTTGTCTCGATCAATCCCTTTATTTGTTGACTTATTAGTTTTGTCCTGGTCAACTCTTTTATTTATTGACTTGTTGGTTTCATCTTAGTCAACCTTTTTATTTGTTGACTTATTAGTTTTGTCTTGATCAACCCTTTTTATTTATTGACTTGTCGATTCATCTCAATCAACCCTTTTATTTGTTGACTTTTTAATTTTTTCTTGGTTAACCTTTTTATTTCTTGGCTTGTATATTTTGTCTTGGTCAACCTCTTTTGTTCTTGGAATCGTATGGTCTCGGTTAATTTGTCTTTTCATTGACACGTAGGTTTTGCCTCTGTCAACCCTTTATCCTTTACCTTTGTTGACTTGTATGGTTTCATCTCAGTCAACCCATCTTGTTTGTTGACTAGCATGGTTTTGTCCCAGCCAACTCCTTTTGACTTAGGTCTCACTCAAGTCATCATTTTAATTTAAGGATTTGCCTTTGACTAATTAGTATCATTATTAGTTTATTTTTCAAAGTGTAATGACTTGAACAAAATTATGTCTATTTGGTCTTTGTCCTGTTCCTGATTCTCAACAATAGTCAAAGAGGGACAGCTATAGATACTTAATTTTATCTAAGCATCTTTTTTAACAATTATGAATATCTAAGATTGAAAACTTAATGGCCACCTTCATTGGGAACGGTCTTTTTTTTAGATGAACTAGATATTTTCAATACCTTTTTAGTCATATTTAAATTCCGTAAGTTCACCTAACAGAAAAAGTCATATTTTGATCTCTAATTTTATATATATGGGACGAATATATAAGAGAAAAATTATTTTTAATTGTTTCTTCTCAGATTTTGAAAATCTATCTTAGCTAGTCAAATTTTCCATTTTTAGGAATTTTTTTAGAATTTTTCATAAAAGTTGAGAAATTGATTGCCACATATTTTTACCGATACTAATGTAGCATTTATGCTGATAATCACTTTGAAAAATCAAAAATATTCAAAGAAAAAAAATCATATTGTCATTTTATACTACAAGGTGTCAAGTTGCCCATTTTAGTAATTAATTTTGAATTTTTTACACTACAGCAAGTATTATGCTCGTAAACTTTTCAGTAAAATTATTTCAAATTTCAAATTTCAAATTTCATCTTTACCATTTTGTAAATTAATATTTTGGATTATATGTTTTATTTAATTGATTTTATATAAGTTTCAATGAATTCTTTAAAACTTTTGTAGTTCTAAAATACGAACTTTTCCTTATTTGTAAAATTTTTGGTGGAATTTTCTCAATTTTTGAATTTCAAAATTTTTTAAATATTCCAATTTAACCACCATTAAATTAGATTTTAAATTTTCATTTATTTGTTATAAATTCTAGTATTTTCCCCATTTTCTAAATATTAAGCTTCTACATTGTAAATTGTTTTGGGTGATTTTACTAAAATTCTTTAAATATTATTATTTAATTCATATTAAATTGGCTTTTTTCAAAATTTAATTTATTTTATGATTTTTTAGAGTTTTTTTGTTTTTAAAATATGGAGTTTTCTACTCCATAAATTTTTCATGGGATTTTATCATATTTATAATTTTTAAATTTTTTTTAAATATTCTCATTAAATTCATCTTAAATTAGTTTTTCAAACTTCAATTTATTTGATAAGTTTTGCCTTTTTTTAGAATTTTTTATGTTTAAAAAATATGAAGTTTTTAACTCCGTAAAATTTTTTGGTAGGATCTTTTTTGAGTTTATAATTTTTAAAACTCCTTAAATATTATTGTTTAATTCATATTGATTCAATTTGTAAAAATTCAATTTATTTTATGACTTTTGCATTTTTTTACAAATAATAATTTTTCTAGGAAGGGTTTTTCTTGTAAATTTTTACGAGTTTGCTACTTTTAATTTTTTTTTTGTAAATTAAACAATTTTTTTTATTATTAGATTAAATTAAATTGATCACATGGAATTTTATTTCAAATACGTAATTTTTAATTTTTACAGTTTAATCCTTATAATTAATTTTTATGGGATAATTATATGAATATCACACAAAATGCTATAGAAATGAATTTTGTCATTGATGACATAATCTTTACGAAGACAAAAAATAATAAATTAAAATCAAATCAAGTTGTAATAAAATCAAATAAAAGATTCAAACACTAATTACATTAATAAAAATATAAAAAATAAAGAGAAAATTTTAGAATGGTGTAGAAACCATTTGGCCAAGGCATTCTTTTGCACCTTGACCGGCCTTTGATCCCTATGAATGGGACACTTTTATTCATTTGTGAGTTTCGACTATTTTGGGCAAAAAAAATCACATAGTTTTCTTAAGGTGTAAGCCTTAATCTCTTTGATTTTCTTCATTTTCATTTGTTTTCCTTCTCATTTATGATTAAATCCATGTTAAGGGCCATGGATTTTCATCCATGTTGAAAGGCTAAACATGGTGATAATAAATATATGTGATATTTGTTGTTATTTTTTATTTTTTAGTTAAATTTTGGCTCCTTTTTTTTTAAATATTGTTTTTGTTGATGTGATTATGATTTTGTTCTAGGTATGTTGATGTTTATATTATTCTTTTTATGATTTTTTTATGTTTATATGTTGGTTAGTATATTTGCATATTTATTTTTTTATGATTTTATTATTATTTAAGTTTAGTGGTAAATATTTATGTTCCTTGTCATTTTATTTTACATCAAAACATGCTTATGTTTTATTTTTCTTCCTTGGCCGAATCTGATAGGCTGATTTGGTGATGATTTGGTGCTCATTTTTTGGTGAAAATTTAATGTTTTCTTAAGTTTTTTAGGTTATTTTATAAGACTAGAAAATATAGGTATTAAATTCTAAAATACGTAAACTTTTTGTGCCATTCTTGGTTTGACCGAGAGCTTCATGGGCTGAATGGAAACTGATTTTGTGTGTTTTGAAATCTGTTTTAGGTGTTTTTAACATTTTAAGGGTCATTTTGCAATTTTAGTAAGTTTAAGGACTAAATTGCAAAATATGGAAAAATCATGTTTATGACCAAAATGCTTGGCTGAACATTCATGTATTTTTTTTTTATGATTTTTGTGTTGATTCTTAGTTGATTTGGTTATTTTTTGTGATGTTTTCTGATTTTTTTTCATGTATGGATCAAATTGTAAATTTAGGAAGTTTAGGGATTAGTTTGCAAAAAATTAAAAATTTTTGTTTCAAGGCCAAGGTGTTTGGCCGAATCTTTATGACTATATTTGCTCTATTCTTCATGTTTATTTTCTTATGTTTGCTGATTTTTATGGTATTTTTTCGTGTAAGGACTAAAACAAAAATTTTAAAAAGTTTAGGGACTAAGTACCAAACTTTAGTATTTAGGGGTAAAATGATCATTTTAGTCATTTTTAAAGATTTCTATTAGTCCTATGGTCCTCCGTAGGGGTATAGAAATTTTCAAAACTTTCTGTATTCTCTCGTTTTTTTCTTAAGGTACAAAATGAAAATTTTAAAGTTCAAGGGCATAATTGTAATTTTTGCATTTTAAGCCAATTCTAGAACTTTAATTACCCTATTTAGGGTAAATCCATCATTTTATGATTATTTTAGTGTCCATTAGGGTGCCGAGATACTTTTATGTTGAAGGTATACCCTAAAGGCATTTTGGTAATTTTACTTAGAATTGAGTCCTAGATAGTAACCGAGATGCTTCTATGCCAAAGGTGCATATTTAGGATAGGTTTGTCATTCCATCATCATATTAGTGTCCATTAGGGTACCAGGATACTTTTACCTCGAATGCATACCTTAAGGGCATTTTGATAATTTCGCTCGAGCCAAGTCTTAGGTAAGCACCGAGATGCTTTTAGGCCAAAGGTGCATATTTAGGATAGGTTCACATTCTTATTATCAATTTCAAGTCCTTGGGATAACCATGATACTTTTATGTCGAAAGTACACCCTAAAGGCATTTTTGTAATTTCACATTAGAACCAAGTCCTATGTGTTTACTGGGATACTTTCATATCGAAAGTACAGATTAGGAATAGGTTCATCATATTGGATCATTTTTAGATCTTACGGTTAATAAGTTTCAGAAAATTGGATAAAGTTTTTCAAATTAAGGCAATGTCTCCTAATTAAATTAATACGTGAAATTTTTACTAGAATATGCGAGGGGTTTTGTGAATTATTTTAACAATGAGACTCCTTTTCAAAATAAAAGTTGGGATTTTTCAATTTTTGTGAAAACAAAACCTTTCGTATTTCACAGGTTCTCCAGCGGGGCACGAAAGAAAATGATAAAAAGCTTTCGTGTTCTCTTGGTCTTCCAGAAGGATGCAAATGATATTGTGATTTCCAAAAATAATAAGACCCAACTTTCTCAGAATAATAAATATATTTAATAAAATATTATGGGAATCATAATTAAATATTTAATATTAAAGCCAAATAAAAATCAAAATTTAAGTTACCTTATAATCAGGTATCGATTTTTAAGCATCACGAGAAGGTCTGTCCTTACTTGTGATTGTAACCGACTCTCAGACCCTTTTACGTGATCTCTGATATCAACGTAGATCTCAAGTTTTGTTTTTAGGGTTTTTGTAACCCTCAAAACATAAACTCTGATAAGTGGCCAATTTCACTTAATAAATAGATCGGTGGTGATTCCAAAATAAATGATCGTTTCACAATAACTATTTAAAATTAAGTCGAGTGAGCGATTCATATCGACAACTCAATCCCCATAAATGAAAAATAGTATAGTAAAATAATAACTATATGGCCCCTAAAATATAAAATAACAATATATAGATAAATATAGGAATAAAGGGTATATCTATCATTTTAAGTCAAATTGGTTAGGATTCGTATCTGGATCATGTTGCAACAGTTAATTATATTTTTACATAATTTAAATATTTAAATCTAAAATATATTTTAATACATTTTTAAGTAAACTTTTTAGTGCGGATTCATTGTACATGAACCCTAGTTACCAATTACTTATTTTGGATGAAGATAACTATATATCTCATATACTTTATTTATTCCACTCTTTCGTTTTGACCGACTGCATTTCCACAGTCATTCAAAGATGATAGGCTATTATTTTTATGTTTCTTTAAGCTTTAATTAATGAATTGGATTTGCAGCCTTTGACGTTGCAGAAAAACCCAAATGTGAAATTTGATAGATATCATTTTCAAACTTTCCGCAATTGACCGTTTGGAATAAATTTTAATAATTTATATATTTATTTTATATTTATATTATTTTTATGTTACAATTAGAGTTAAAATATTATAAATATAAGTTCATTCGGTGTATATGTTATTTTGTAGTGCAATAGTTTTGTGACTAAAATTGTTGTCTAATTCTGACCGTTTTATTAGAGAAGAAGAAAATAACAAGCAAGCAATGACGTCATTTTCGTTATCAAGAACTACAAATAGGCTCAGGTTACTGCACTCAAGTACTACAACTGTCAATACAGTCACATTGTTTCAATAATTTACATTTTTAATAGCAAATTTTAAATAGTAACGATTAATGAAAACAGGATTTATAATGATTTATTGATATAATGCTTTTAGATACATACAAACAACATCATGATAAATTAATTAGATGGTAATTAAATAAAAAACTTACTTCAGAAAAGGAATTTGTGAATTCTAAGAGAATAAGAAGTATTTATAAATTAAGTCTAAGCATGAAAAAAGCAAATAATTAGTAATATAACTATCATGTTTAGGATATCTTAATTAAGTTTTTGATTTCTTTTTTTTTATTTATTTCATTATTTCGGATAAAATTATGAGCATGATTAATTTCCTACACTTTCAAGTGTTTCTAACGTGTTAGGGGTGATGTAGGGCCCGTAAGGATGATTTGAAATGCGAAAGGTCACCCGAATTTGCGAATCGAGCCTCGAAATGCCCGCTCATAGAGGGAAGGATTGATCCTTTATAGGAAGGGATTGATCCCTACACTCACAAAACAGGCTAAATTGAAGGTAGGGGATCGATCCTTCACCTGCCTAGAAATCCCATTTAACTATTGTGTGGGCAGCGATCGAACCTGGCTGGCAATTTTGACCTCGAACACCTTTAAACCTCCCAATTAGGCCCCATGCATCAGAATTTAGTGGGGGAAATAAGACCAAGGCGTTCCCCTCATACATTAGGGGCCAAGTACAGTATGTTTTAAGAGATCGAACAAAATTAGATATTTACACGTATAATCTAATTACATTTAATCATGCTTTGAATCTCATATTAATTAAGTTTCTTATTTCTTTATTTTTATTTATTTCATTATTTGTTAGTATGATTATCGTAGACTTTTGATTAATTAGTTAATCGTATGACTATTATCTTATTATTTTAAATGACTTTAAACAGATACAAGTATATGACAGAAAATAAATAAATTAAACTTTTAAATGAAAATTTAAGAACAATGAGATATATAAAAGATAATCAACATTTTATATACTTTCAACTTTATCCTAAAATATCACTTTTAGAATGTTTTTAAAACATAATCAACATTTTATTCTTTACAGTTTTAAGAAAAACACTTGTATTTTATTCACAACTTAATTACTTACACATAAATTAATTACCAACACAAATTTTAAATTAATTGCTAATAATTAGATGATAGACGAACTTGTTTAGATGGTGGATTCATAAATATATGAGAGGTTAAAATTACAAATACAAAATACAATATTTTTATAAAATTATTATTTTAATATATATTAAATTTAATTTTTAGCTAAATCAGTAAAAAAAAATTAGAATAAAATGGTCTGTTTTAGAAAAAATTATTTAATTACTTTTAAATAACTATTATTTCCAGTATCAAATTTGGTTTTTCAATTTTACCACTCCAGGGTTTGGTTTGGCCTTGGAGTTTGTTCAAGTTTGTTTTTTTTTTTTTTTTTTTTTTTTTTTTTTAGATTTAGGTCATTTCAAGTTTAAGTATTTTAAGCTTGAATCATTTTGAGTTTAAGTTTTCTCAAGTTATGGTTTTTGACTTTTTAGTTAAATTAGTTCTAGATAAGTTTAAATTCAAGTTTTTTAAATGGATTTCGAGTTCGAATCCATTTTGCCATTACAAGATCTCAAGTTGAATCTTTTTACCTACTAAATAGATTAACTTGCAATTTCATAACATGTGATTTGTGAGATAGAATTTTGGTTTCTGTGGTTGTCCACATTAGATTCTATTTGGATTAGTAGAATAAAGTTAATTTCAAATTTATCATGGCTAATACTAGTCATTTATTTAATTGTTCACTTTCCATTTCATCATATTTAATATTTATCTTGTCATAAATTTAATTTTTAAAAAATTTTTGAAATGACTTTAGTGATTTGTTTATACCGTTCAAATTGTTTTATACTTATACTTTTAATTATCCTTATAAGTTGCATATACAAAATACAATTGTCTTCTTGATAAAGTTGTTATTTTATCTTAAATATTAAATTTTAACTTTTGACTAAAAAAGCAAAAAAGAAATTCAAATAAAATTGATAATTAAATTTTTTATATAAAAATCATTTAATTAATATTTATCACTATCATTATTATTTTTAATATTAAATTTAAGTTATTATAGGTTCATGATAGGGTAAGTTTTGACTTTGTATCGTTTCGAGTTTTGATAATTATAGTTTCAAATCATTTTAGATTTAGTTCATTTTGAGTTTAGATCATCTTAAGCTTGAATCAATTCAAGCTTGAACCATTTTGCATTTAAATTTTGTTGGGTTCAGTCTCTGACTTTTAATTAAATCGAATTTAATTAGCTTTAAATTCAAAATTTTTAAACTAATTTTTGGATTTCTGTGCCACCTCTATAACAAGGAAAGGCAAAAGCCTAAGCTATTGCCATCTAGCAGAAACAATATGAAAGGTGCATGTAGAGGTGGCAATTTGATTGAATTCAAGATATTTTGAGTTTTGATCATATTGTGTTTGTGTCTTTTTAAATTTAAATATTTTAAGTTTAAAATTTTTTCGATTTTATATTTAGATTTAGACTCAAATTCAAGTTCAATATGCTTTAAGTTATTTTTTATTTTATTTTATTTTATTTTATTTATAATTATTTTTTCATAATTTAAATGTTGAAATTGAAAAATATATATATATTATTATATTTTAAGTAAATTTTCATTTTAAATTTATTTTGTCACTTGAAGTAGGTGAAGCAGAACCGAGTTACTAATTAATTGTTTTCGGATGAGGATGGCCTTTTATCTCATATATTTTATTTATTCCACTCTTCCATTTTGACTAACTGCATTTCCACGGTCGTTCAAAGATGATGCGCTATTTTTTATTAAAATAAAAAAGAATGAAAAGGGTGTGGTCTGCATCAGCAGCAGAGCATAGTAGAATATTTGTACTCCTTTGGTCAAAGGAAACAATGAATTGGATTTCAGCGGATTACATTTAATAATTTTAATATTTATATTATATTTATATTATTTTTTATTTTATACTATTTTTAAAATTTTATATATTTAAATAAATTTTAACATAATAATAATTTTTATTATAAATCTAAATATATTCATATATTCATATCATATTATTATTATTATTATTATTATTATTATTATCATCATCATCATCATCATCTGCCCAATGATGTTGTGTCCAAAATTGTTGTCTAATTCTGACTGGTTTATTAAAAAAAGAAGAAAATAACAAGCTGGCAACGACATCATTGTTGCTATCAGCCAAGTACAAATAGCCTTAAGCCTCCTGCATACACCAAATACAACCACAGTGTTTCGACAACAACAAACTAAAGATTAAAATGGAAGATGAAGTAGTTCTTCTTGATTTTTGGCCAAGCCCTTTTGCAATGAGAGTTAAAATAGCCTTGGAGGAGAAGGGGATAAAGTATGAGTGCAAGCAACAAGAGTTACTTAACAAGGGTCTTCTGCTTCTAGAAATGAACCCGGTCCACAAAAAGATCCCTGTCCTCATTCATAATGGAAAACCCATTTGTGAATCTCTGATCATCGTTAGATACATCGATGAAGTTTGGAGTCATACATCACCTCTGCTTCCTTCCGATCCTTATCTGCGATCACAAGCCTTGTTCTGGGCAGATTACATTGAAAAATATGTGAGTGTTTATATTTGTTACTATCATCAGCTATAATCATTACATATATATATATATATATATATTGTCTTTAGTTCACATACCACCGAAGACTGAAACAATAATTTTCTGAATCTAAAC
>JBBYHL010000006.1:7702781-7760346 GCA_038381835.1 Adansonia madagascariensis | reverse complement strand
TTTCCCTTGGACGCTCTCCTAATTGTTTTGGAAGTGCTTGCTATTGTATTAAAAGAAGAAGAAGAAGAAGAAGAAGACAATAAACAAAAACGGAAGGGAGGGATTTTAAGATTACCCATTCCATGAAGATTGGAAAGAAGGAGAGTTGATTTCCGAGGCTTCCACTTCATCATGCGCTTCTTATTCTGCTTCCAACTTCAAAAATTATGAGGCGGCAGGCACTCGGCAGAGGCAGGGGTTTTGGGGGTTCTGCGGTTTTTGGTTTTGAAAGAGTGTATTTCATAGATACTCCTATTTTATATATTTTTTACCCAATTACCTCCGAATTTTTATTTTTTCACAATTTAGTCATCCAAATTTTTTTTTAAAAAAAATTTATAAGTCATTCAAGTTTTGAAATCAATATATAAAATTATAATTGTCTCATTGTTTTACCCAATCACTTCCAAATTTCCATTTTTTTCTCCATTTAGTCATTCAATTTTCTTTATTCTTGTCACAAGTCATTGAAGTTTTTAAATCAATACATACAATCAGAATTATTTATTTTTTATCTTGGGCTTGAAAGGTAATATTTATAAATTTAAAATTTGAATTTTAATATCTTAATCACTTTCTTTTATCTTTAATTGCCGTCCTTTTTTTATTAAAAATATTATCTTCTTTTTCTAAGCTTTGGATAGAGAAGAGAGAAAAAAACAAAAGGAGAAAGAAAATAGAGAAAACATGAAGAAAAAATATTTAAAGGTTTTTATTTATTATAAATAAAACAATTAATATTCCAATAATTATAGTAAAATATTTAAAAATAATAATAATACTTTTAAAGGGACATAAAAACCAAAAATGTCAAAAGATTAAAAATATTAAATAAAAAACTATTTCATAAAAATCTCAGAAAGCAGATGGTGGATAAAAAGCAAGCCTAGTTGGCTAGCCAAGCCCAAACACCCAATGGACTAGTGGACTGGTTGAGAAGGAAAATTCAGATGACTTACCTTTCAAGTTCTGGAAAAATCAAAAAGACGAAAAAGCCGAAAAAAGGCCCTAAATTATTAAATTAAATAGAATGCTGCAAAACATCCAATCCATTCCAAGCAACCTTGCTCTTGCTCTGTAGCTTAGGATAAAATAAGAAAAAGAAGAGGAAGAAAATTACGCAAGGAGTTAAGAGAAGCACTAGAACTAGATCTTGGATTGAGTTTTGAAAGAAAAAAGAAAGTATATTCTTTAAAAAGCAAGTGGAAGTGGAGTGATTTTTTTTTTTAACTTTAATACTTGGGAAAGGGAGATACGAACTCGGCTTTTAAAGTAGAGGAACAAGCATTAATCATTGAATCAAATGCTCAAATGCAAGTAGAGAGATTTACTTAAGCTAATGCAAGGAAGTGTAATAGAAGATCACATTAATCAATGTTAAACAAAGGTTACACTATGATTATGAAGTTAGTTACTTGCATCTTAATTTTTTATATTTTTTGTGAATTTTTAAAATTTTCTTTTGATTTTCTATGAACTTTTATTTTTTTCTATTCTTTCAATTTTTTATAATTTTATGATGGTATAGCATTGATAATGCGGCTTTGATATAGTATATGTCCACATGTCTTGATGTTATTGCTACATCAACCATTAAGTTAATTATATTAGTCAAAGGGGCTAACAATATATGACAATATGAGAGTCTAAGTATCAAGCTGGCAACTTTTTTCTTTAAATATCAAACTAAAATCATATCAAAATATGAGGTCAAATCAATATATAATTTTTTCTATAATCAATTATTTAATAAATTAATTTTATATAATAAATTTTATATCATTTTGGTATGAACAAATATTAATATTAATATACAAATATAATTAAAATGTGCATATTAAATACCAAAGCTTACTTTTGAAAAAACAATGGTAATTTATTTTTAGATTTGTTCATTTAAATAGGTAAAAAAAAATTACGTTTAATATAAAATTCATCTGAAGCCAAACTCAAACTCGTAATTGGACTTAAAAGCTTGAACAAAAAATAGTCTAAACCCAAAAGAATATAAATCATATATATTTATAAATATGAAAAATATATTTGTTGAGTACTAAAGTTCATCAAATTAATTATTAATTATACGAAAATATGTTGTACTTTCTATAATTATTCAAAATCACTCTGGCCAAACTGAAATGCAGCCCTTCTCCACGTCAAATACCCACCAACCATCAGTTGTGTGATTAGTAAAATAGACACAGTTGCTTCTAAATCCTAATCTGCTTCCAGGTACTGACATACAAGAATTAGTCCCCAAGAACAAAATTGTATCTCCGAGGCTTGCCACCTTGACCCATGAAAGTTTTGCTGTATTAAGCTGGAACACTTCTACATCATCCACAACGTTGATTGATTTTCTAGAGAGAAGGAAAACCAATAAGATATTCCCCTCAGATTCAACCAAATATTCTCTGAAATACTTTGGCAAAACAGAAGGAACGGCTCCTTCCGAGCTAATAGCTGTGATTATTGGATAAGATTCAGTGGCATCGATCACTGCAAGGGTTCCCTGCAAACTCAAGACATAGAATCTCCCATTAAAACCAATTGCATTGGTAAATGTCATGAAATTCTTCCCTTTTGATTTCATCAAACAATTTGGGTCGTTCAAGGTGCAATCTTGCTTCACCCATTCCATGTCTCCTTCTCACTTAGTCGACAGAACACGAACGCTGGTTGACTCTTTCCCGTCAAGACCATCACAATACAATTCTTATTACCCAAATTCTTTGATGATGAGGAAATCACCACACGCATTAAAGGAATTCTTTCATCCCATTTTGGAAGTGTAGAATATGAATGCCCTTCAACTGGACACCAAAGATAAAGCGGGATCTCTTTAATCGCAATAGCATCATTTGAGTAACCAAAATAATGTTTCCAACAGCTACGGATCGGTGGGCTTGCACACGTTGAATAGGACCAATACCAGAACCAGTGTCGGTAAAACGAAGCATTTAGAGTTGGCTCAACGTAATATTCGTCATTGTTGCCATTATGAATTTCATCAAACAGTTGAAGACATGGTGGTGAGTTTTTGTTACGATTGCATTTGCTTGTGGTTGCTCTGAATAACTTGGTCAAGCCGCCATAACTTATATGTTGCATCATAGCTGGCTGCTTTGCGATTATGTCGACAAGAGTTTGAGGAAGATCTGGCCATGTGATCACTGTGCTATTGGCTCCTTTCATGGGAGGAGCTTGCTTTTTCTTGTTCTTCGTCTTCACTTTTAGAGCCATGGCTGTAGATTTTTGTGCAAGAGGGGTTTGAACTTTGAAGTTCAAGCTCAGGGAAAGACCCTTAAATATATATTTTATTGGCACAGTTCTGTTATACTATTCATCAGAGAATTCCAACTGCTAGGAAAGAAATGTAAAAAAAAAAAAAGGGGGGGGGGGATCTAAAGATATGGGTTGGCTTCAAGCCTTGGGCAACACGGTTGAATTTCTTATTATTATTCTAATGAGAGTTAGAGTAGTCCAGCTTTCAGGTTTGGAGGGCAAAAATTAATGAGGTCGAGAGCAAGTAACAAAATATTTCGATACTATGGGCTCGGATCTAGCTCGAAAAGAATCTCCGGCCTTTTCGTGGCACTGAATTTCTTGTTATTGACCGACAATAATGGAACGTTAGGTAATTAACGTTCTGTTTTATCTCGATCAGTTGGATGAATTGAATTGGTTTTGTATTAGATTAATTTAATTTTTAAAATTTTTGAGTATAAATTATTTTGAATTCAAATAATTTTGAGTTTGATTATTTATGTTCGACACTCAAATCAGACCATTTCATATTCATATCATTCGAATTTGACATCGAGGTATTTAGTTTTAGGTAATTAGAGTTTAATTTATTAATTTTAAAATCAAATCAGATCAAATTTAAATAAATTATTTGACTAAGTTAGATTTAATTTGAAATAATAAATAACTTTTAAAATAAATATAAAAATTTAATTTTTAATATAAAAATATATATATCTAACCACTTTTTCTGGATATATGCATCCAGTAATTTTTCAAATTCAACTATCTATTTATGGTTGAGCATTAATTTATTTGAACTGATTTAACCAAGTGGTCCAATCTAATTTGGTTAATTCTATTTGGTTTATTTAGTTTTGAAATGAAATAGTTTGTTCGATTCAGTTTATTCTATTAGTTTGGTCAGTTATCAGTTTTTTAAATTGATAACTAAACAAATCGAACTAATTGATCCCTTTAATTTATTTTTAACTATATTTTATATGTAATATAATAAATAATTTATATTGACTATTATAATTTTATATAATAATATAAATAATTTATCTTTTAAATAGTTAAAACCAATTAAATCAACCAAACCAACCAACTTAAGTAGACTTCAATTTTTTCAATTTATCAACTTAATTCGACGGATTCAAGCTATTCGTCAAGTTTATTCAGTTTATTTTGTTTTTAAAATTTTAATACCAATCCGATCGAACTAACTAAATGCTTATCCCTATCTTTATTGTACTTAAAAGCAGTGGTGGAAGTTCAAGGGAGGTTGGGGGGCCATAGCCAACCTAAAAATGTTGAAAATTTCCTTCATATATATGTTTATATGTAATTATATATTAAATATAATTAAATTGATCACCCAAAATAAAATTTATATTTATTTAGTTTTCATATGTTTGTCAATAACTTAATTTTATGCATTAAAATTTTAGACAAATATAATTATTAGTCTCGTAGCCCTTCAAAAAAATTTTAATACATTATATGTTTGTCTTTTAATAGCCCATTAAATAAATATATTACACATTTTTCTTTTCATTATTAGTTAAGCTTAACATATAGTTTTAGCTTTTTTATCTTTACATTTGGCCCCAAGTAGTCAATACTATATTGGTGGATGCATTGTTTGTTCTAGTGCATACCGGTATTAAAGTGTTTAGGTGTACTATTTTGGATTTACCAGTATTTTTCAAATATTTTTCATATATAAATTCATATATATATATATATATATATATATATATGCAAATATACCCTCATTACATACAAACAAAAATGTTTATATGCTATACAATTTTGAATTATAAATATTTAATATTCAAAATTTTAAATATCAAATAAATAGAGTATAAACATATTTTAAAATATAGTAAATTATTATTAATTAGAATCAATAGTCTAGTTTAATGAATATATTTTATCTTTAAATGTAATTATGGAAAAAATAAAAATGATCAAGATAGAAAAACATTAGAAATTAATTAAAAATAAAATAAGTAAATTTTTTTTTAAATAAAAAATTCAAAATCTTGTACCAACTAGTACAAACCAATATGTGTCGATACTCACCAATGTTGACCATTACAGATAGACATGGACTAGTACAAAAGTCATAATGATAAGCTACTAGTAATGTTTTGTTTTATCTTAAAAATCGATTAGTATCAATTGATACGACTGATGCCGATATTGTCTCAATTACATTATTGCCCACCCCAAATATTTTTGCCTAGCTTTACTCTTGCTTAAAAGATTATCATTTATAACTAAAATTGTTATTCCAATCCATTAACAGATTTGTAAATGTATTGTTATAAGGCAATATACAAATCATTATAATACAATACACATAACAATGACTTATTTTAAATACTTTTAAAAGTCACATGATTAGACTTAAGAGATTATCAATATATCATAAACACTTGAAAACTAAAAAGATTTTTCATAAGATATTTATAAAAATCATTGTTTAAATTTTAAAAATAAAATTCAAAGAAAATGTCACTCACATAATGTTTATTAAATACAACGAATTTACACATTTATGAGAAATAAAGATTTATTAAAGCTAATGTTGATTCTCTAAATAAAACGTATCTTTGAATTTATATGTAACTTGATGAAACTTTATTATGTTACCTACTTCAGATGCATGAATTCGATTATTTTCTATTATTGTCTCGAATTAAAAAAAATTATAATTCTATTTTTATTATGAAGGAAAGCAAATCAAGTCAATTGTTATACCTTTAATTATGGTAAAACCAATTAGCATTTTTTATAATTTATTGAAATTCTATTAATTATGATAAAAATTGATCAAATAAAGTGATGTTAAACTTCTGAACTATGAAAAATTCTAATAATAAAACTTTTATTCAAAACTTGTTTATACTCTTTTAGAAAAGGCCTAATAATCAAAATGTATATTTTTGGGGTTAGAGTACAAAAAAATGTTATGGTTTAGAGTTTGTAACACTTAGCCTTGTGTTTAAAAACTAACATTTATTTCTCTTGTACTTTTATTCTATCTACAATCGTTAAATTTACTAATTATAAACTAATTATAAATGGTTTATACCAAAAAAACCCTTCATTCCATTAGATGATCATTAATCAGAAGCCTTGTAGTGTAAAATTTTTCTCATTCTAAACACCAATCTAAAGAACAAGAACCTCTCTTCGTCACTAGTCATCAAATCAAACCTCCTCAGCCAAAGGAAAACAAATCATCAAATCACCTATTCTGTTGTAGTTTTCCACCTCAGCCACGCTGTTGATAGTTCTAGGAAGAAAATTAAGAAACCTTACACCATCACCATGTCAAATGAGAGCTAGACTGAAGAAAAACATGGTAAGTTCCTTGAAATTCTTCAACTATAGGTTCTTATTCTTCTTTTAAATCTTCTTTATTTATTTGTTTATTTATTCATTTTTAAGATAAAACTTTTAGTCAAATTTTTGTTCATTTTTGAGAAACAAAACTGAATTGGAAGTACCCATTAGTTTAATTTACTATTTTCATTATTTCCAACATTTTATCTCTTTCTTTTATGGAAAATTTTCTCTTTTCATGTTGTTTTTTAGTTTCAAGTCTTTTGTTTTGTCAAGTTTAGAAGATTTAAAATCTTGATGAGTCATTTTTTTTGTCAATTTGATCTGTAAGTATAATGTTATTTTATAATAAAAAACATTTTTATTAGCTTTTTTTATATGTATAATTAGTGGTTTTTTTCTTTCTTGCTTACTTAGATTCCATAGTGATTGGAAAAAAATTGAAGATTTTGTTGGTTCAAATGTAGTTATCTAGGTTTAAAGAAAAAGATTTGATGTTTTGAGCTGGATTATTTAACTTTAATCTCATTTTGCTTTATTTTTCAAAATGAATATTTGTTGCCTTTTCAGATATCAAAACCATACTCTTGATGCCATATTTTCTAGTAACATGGGAAAAATTGATATTTCGCCTAATTTTTTAACAAGTATAATAGTTTTAGACAAAATGAAAGCACATGGCAGGTAAATTTCATCTTTTAAAACATAATGGCTAAGTGTTATTAGCCTTAAACTACAAGTGTCTTTCGTATTTTACCTTATTTTTTGTCATTATGTTTACTTTTTTTTCATTTTTTTTCTTTTTAAAATATATTTTTTTTAAATAAAGAAGAAAGATAAGTGACTAAGAAAATAAGTCTATATAAAGATTAAAATTCTTTAGAGGTATAAAGATTCATAATAGCTTATTAAAAACGTATGTAGTACATATAAAGTGTAGTATTAGAATGGTGAGTTCAACAATGAAATTTGAAACAATGGCTATGATATTTGTTAAACAAAGTCAAACATGATCTCTTATATTTCTAGCTTGGCTGATTCAATCAACAAACATTGAAGTAAGATTTGAACTTAAATTGATGAAACTCAATATCTAATCATGTAAGATCAACCAAATATACAAGAAAACCTAGATCTAACATGATCAAATCATGAAATCATGGAAACCTAGTTGATAGAACCTAAGCTCATCAAAATGAGCTTGATTAAATGCTTCTAGCTAAAATCATGTAAGGAATTATGCTTGGAAATCAAAGTAACTAAGGATTTAAGGAGAAAATTATACCTTTAAACTATTCTTCCATAGCTTTCATTAGCTTTTCCCAAGAAAGCGTAAGAAATTCTGAAAGAGAAAATCTAAAATTTTTTAGAGTGTAATATATGTATAGTAATGTGTGTTACGGGATAGCTATCACTTGTTATTTATAAAAAAATGTGTGGTCATTTAATGACTAACCACCATTAGGTGATTTTAAACTTGGCTATCATTTACCTAACCACCTTTATCCAACTTCTTTTGAAAAGACATATTTGCCCTTAATGCTTAAAAGAATTTGTCCCACATGTTTTAATCCATTTAGCTGTGAATAAATTCTATGCCAAACTTATACATTTTTAATTTCCATTCAATTAACCTTGGTGTGATCTTATATAAATACAATTGGATGTTCTTTCTTGCAGTAAAAATGATCCCTAATGACTTTTTCTGAAAAATTCAGAATATCATATCCCGAACCTCTCGGATTAACCTCTTAAAAATTTAATTTCTAAGGTCTCCTCCTGACCCGATCTTTGTTGCATTTTTTGAGCCTATTTTTCATGCTCAATTTCATATTGGTGCAATAAATTTCAAAATCTGAGTTCTAAAACTTTACCAATTTGAAAATCAAAATTCTTCATCATATAGTTGACTTTTGATTGTTGACTTTACTTATGGTTGACTTTTGACTTTTTGATTTGGCTCTTAAGCCAAGCCTTTTTTTTACTCTAAATGTCTTTAATACTCATTCTATTTCTCTTAAGAGGCACAAACTAGCCAACTTTATCATACTTGGATTTAAAGACTTGAGTATATTTTCCAAGTTGACATTTTTTTTCTCTAAATTAGTTAGCTAAGCCCAAATGCATTTTTTTATCATATTAACCTCTTAAAAATCACCCCAAGACTTGGGTTAGATCTTTTATTAAAAAATTCCTTATTCAAGAGAATCGAAACTAAAAAAATACTAGAAATTTATAAAATTGAATAAGTCAATTAAAGGGCTCGAACTAAATCAAGTATCTACAATTGCAATAAATTTAAAATTTAAGTTGATTGAGAATTAATAAATGGAAATAATAGAGTAATTTATGGAATGTAATAATAACTATCATTTAATAGTATATAATACTATTAAAAATTTTCTAAAAAGAAAATGATAAAATGGAACATTAAAAGTATAAATGAGTCAACATATATTAGAGTGCTTAAAAGGAAAAAAAAATATTTGAGCGCTTTAATTTGAAGTTATGATGATTAATTTGCATTTTGTTGTAAAACATGCATGCATGTGGTGGATGGCTATGTACATTCTATGGCTAGATTCTTGAACTTAGTAATTATATACATGGAGACAATTATAGTGTATTGTATTAAAGAATAAATCCTCATCATACTATATATATTTGAGTCCTATATAATAACATATTTTTAATTAAGAACATATAGAAAAATACAAAATAATTTAGTGGCATAATTAATTTTTGAAAACCGAATTGTTGAACCTCAAAATTTCTTTTGTTTTGATCTCTTTGTTTTCTTTTTCATTTTATTTACAACACATTATTAAAACAAAGCTTTAACCAATTGGTATTCCAAGAAAATGAAATTCTTTTTCCCACTTCTAGTTCATCTATGAATTCAAAGTTATTTTCTCTTATGTTTCTTTGTTCATGATGTCAAGGCATATATATTAACCTCTTGAAAAGGTTGTAAATTTAAGATGCTTGATCTTCTATTAAGGTTATAATTTTACACCTAATCTCCTAATGAGATTATATTTACCTTTAGAAAAAGTTAGGAATTTTTATTTTGTTTAATCTTCTGAAAAGGTTTTGTTTTTTGTCACCCGAAACCCCTGAAGAAGATTAATATTGCAATGAATAATTTTATTATTGAGACCTTTAATCTTCATTATGAGAATGAGAGAAAAACAAGTGAAGGTTTGTGTTCATCATATTTTAATAGTTTCTACAAATTATCATTTGATTTTTTAGGTAAATTATCATTTGATTTTTTTAATTCTATATTACATATATTAATTTCTTTTCACATGATTTATGTTTTTAGTCAATTGACATAATTACGTTGTAATTTTTTTTTATTATCCATTAATTTTATAATGTCAAATTTTAGAAAGTTAGAATTTGTTGTAATTGATGTATTGAGTAAAATCTATTCGCCATCGTCATTTAACACTAAATTTCACTTAGATGCTATGAATCTTGAAGAAACAATTAAAGAAGCAAATGAAGCATCCTTGTAAGATCTTGCAAAAAGAAACTATGTTCTTTCGATCTCCATGAAGGATTAAAAGTCAAAATCTTAGAGTAAATGATAAATATATCCTTTAGTAAAATTTAAATGAAAAATATGACTACCACGAGGCAATGATTCTCTTAAAAGCTCACTATGATTGGATTCACCTATGGTTGCAGGATTTTAAATTAGTAAGCAAGTATAATTCTGTAGTATTTAAAATTAGTTCTCAATTGAAGTTAATGGAAGACGTGATGAAAAAACTTATTATGTTTTCTAAAATGTTCCTATATTTAGCAATACCATGACCGTAGATTCTAATTTGATATCATGTATTCTCGCTGCTAAAACTAAATAATGAACTTTTGATGAAAAGCCATCAATCGTGGCTATCAGATCCATTCCTTGAAGTGAATGCTATCTCATATAATTATCAGGGTCATGGATGTAGACGTGGTCACAGCTTTATCCTTGGTTGGACATCATAGTGGTCAGAACAATATATCAGAAAACTATGCTGAGAAATATAAAAAATGCAAAGTTTCACAAAACTCTCAAAAAAGACAACAAGTGATTGTTATAGATGCAACATGAAAGGTCATTGGTCATGTACCTTTATACGTCCAATCATCTTGTTGATCTTTATTGGGCCTTTTTAAAAGAAAAAAGAAAAGGTGCAAATGCATAAACAAATTTTGTTGAACAACATACTCTAACTAGCACCATGCATCTTGATTTTTTTTATTTCTTTGAAAATATGGATGGGCAAATTAATCATATGAGTAATGAGGAAAATGTTCATCTTGACTAATTTTTTGAATATATCGTGTTTATTTTATTAGCCCTTTTTCGATGACTTAGTTTAATTAGTATATTAGCTTTAAATGTTTATTGATAATATTATATTAAAAATATTGACAATTTTTTTCTTATATGCATTTTAGTTGTTTATTTTAAAGAAATATGGATATATCTGAATTCAATGGATATCTGCATCTAGCTAAAAATGCAAGGATGCACACCATTTCTAAGATAGGATGTATTTTCATTAATTGAAATTAGTTGAAGTAAAAGTCAACACAATATCTGGAGTTGCAAATATAATTAAAGGTTCCAGAAGAGCCTTTTTTATGCTTTTTGACGGAATAAAATTAATAAGCAATGCTTTATATGCTAGTAGGTCACAGATAAATCTATTAAGTTTACAACATAATCATTATCATACTGAAACCATGAAGGAAAATGAGAAAGAAAATTTTTGTATAACATCGTTTATTTTAGCTAAAAAGCAAATAATAGAAAAGTTGCTTCCATTATTTTTTAGATTATATTACACTTATATCAATCTTACAGAATCCAGCATTATGTTAACTAGAAGTTATCAACCCAAAAACTTTTACTCTTTAGCATGATTGTTTGGATCATTGGGAGGCAATAATGATAAATGAATTATTGAGAATGCAAACGGACACCCATTAAAGAATCAAGAAATTCTTTGCCAAATGAATTTTCATGTGATGCTTGTGCTCAAGGTAAAACGATTGCTAGGCCATTACAATCTAAAATTAAAACTGAATCTCCTTTATTTCTA
This sequence comes from Adansonia madagascariensis, assembly GCA_038381835.1. Lineage (NCBI taxonomy): Eukaryota > Viridiplantae > Streptophyta > Magnoliopsida > Malvales > Malvaceae > Adansonia > Adansonia madagascariensis. The sequence continues at coordinate 7,748,593 of JBBYHL010000006.1, read as the reverse complement.
GAATAAATTCATGGAGATATATATGGACCTATTATTCCATCATGTAGGCCATTTTTATATTTTTATAATATTAATAGATGCCTTAACATGTTGGTCACATGTTTGTTTGTTATCTATAAGAAATGTTACGTTTGCAAGACTACTTACACAAAAAATCCAATTAAGAACACAATTTCTAAATTATACAATTAATAAAATTTTATCTTGATAATGCATAAAGATTTTACTTCCCCAAGTTTTAATAATTATTGCATGTCAATTGGAATTATTGTTAAGCATCTAGTTACCCAACTACATATAGAAAATGGTTTAGCAAAATCCATAATTAAATGCTTGTAGTTAATTACTAGACTATTACTTATGAAAACAAAAATTTACTTATTCTTTTTAGGGACATGCTATATTACATGCTACAACACTTATTCTTACCAGGCTTTATCACAAATGTTCCCGGTTACAATTAGTTTCTAGTCAATCCCAATTAAAAAGATTTGGTTTTGCTGTATATGTTCTTATTGCTCCAGCACTACACATAAAAAATAGATTCACAAAAAAGATTGCAAATTTACGTTGGATTTGAATCTCTATCAATTATAAAATACCTTGAATTATTAACTTCTTCATTTATGAAATACCTTTAACCATTAACTATATATGTCTTCACAGCATTTTTAGTTGATACTCAATTTGATAAAATAATGTTCCCAACATTAAAGGGAGAAAAATAAGTTAGAAACACAAAAAATCTCATGGCATGTATCATCTTTATCTCATCAAATGAACTATAAGTTCATAAAATTATTCAATGTAAAATATTGCAAATTCGTTACTAGATGCATTTATTGATGCTAAAAAAGTAACTAAATCAAATATACTCCTTTTGAATAATCTTGTTCAAATTGATGTTATAAAAGAACAATCTTTACCAATTTTATTTGGCGCATGCTTGAAGTGTAGTACTTTTATTGATTTTAATTATTAAAATCCTAGAAAGAAACTTTACAAAATAAGTGTGTTGGTAGCTTTGTAATTTTTATTTTATTACTCTTGTAGAGATTATCTCGACCATATATGAAGAATAAATCTAAAAGAGTGTTAGGTATTAGAAAATAAATGAAAATGAGAAGATCTCAATAAGTTATACTCTAGAGGAAAGCATGGAACCAAAATGAAATTATTGCTGATCAAATATTCAGATATATAGCATCCACTAATTTAATTAAAGAAAGAGAGCATCTTAAACCAAAATTTGTTCAATATTTTCAACATAGAAGTGATTGATTGAAAATAGAAAGATGCAATTTAGGCAGTGTTAAATTAAACACTTGAAATTTAGTTTAAATACTTGAAAAAGTAAAACCTGAAAATGTAGTTCAAGCACTTGTAAATCATGAATTTTGGACTTGTAATTCAAACTATTGGGTATCACTAGGATAGTCTAGCCTAATGCTATTATTGCATAATAAGAAAATAATAGTAAATAATGTAATGGACATTAAATCAAAGAAATAGTCAAACTTCCCTATGGATCCTTACGTAGGGATTTGTGTGCAATAACTGATATTTAAAATCTTATAAATCTAATCATGAATTTGATTAGGGATTACTTGACTCACAAATCTTGTAATCTCGAGTAATCTAAAGTCCAAAGGATGTTTGTAGATCTGTGGCTAGGCTCCCTAAGAGGAACTTTTAAAATCACAAATAGCACACATGTCTTGCCTTTAACGGTGATCCACACAGATGTTTGTTTAAGCCTTCAAGAGGTTTAATGGTTCTCTAATGCTAGCTAGCAGGCTTTTCAAGCCTTAACCAAAAGGTAGAATGTAGTAGCTTTCTCTTGACACAACTAAGTTCAAGAAAGTTGCAGGGAGGTGAAAAGTGTTTCAGATAGGTTGTAGGGAGGTATCAATGGTAGTGTTTAGCCTCCCATGTTTGGTGCTACTCTCTCTAATACTAAAAAAAACTATTTTTTTGACTCACAATTATATCAAGAATAATTGTAGATCTCTAACAATGAAAGTGGCATAAAAAGAGCTTAGGTATTGCACCAAGCTATGTAGATGTTTTAGGGTTTTGTGTCTAAGTTTTTCTAATAGCCATAGTTAGCCAAAAAGCCTTAATAATATATTTATATATACTTAAGATGAGGTCAAGATTAACTAATGGGTCAACTATGCCCATTTTAAACATGCCTTTAGGTAGTGCCATTTGATGGTTTCTTGAAGCCTAGTTAAAACACTTTGAATCCAAAATTGGGCCAAATTATTAAATAATTAATATCTTGGCCTAATTTCACACCAATGTGGCCCACAACCATACACTTAACCTTATATCAAGTCCTAATAGTTTTTTTTTTTAAACTAGGCCCACTAGGGTTTTTGGCTAGCCCCAATTTACATGTTGTAAAATTTAATTCTCAAGTAAATTTTTGGCCCAAGTAAAACAATTTTACTTCATTTAAATATAATTAAATTATTATCGAATAATTATTTAATTTACCATAAATAAATTTTTTGGTCTATAAACCAAGACGTCTTTGCTCATATGTCTATAGTTAGATATTATCTCGATAAAACCTTTTTATCTTTATTGCAACATTAAGACGTCATAATTAAATTTCGTAAATCTAATTTATGTATTAAATAATTCTTAATTGAACAAATTCAATTTAGTCCTGTTCATTGGTGTTGTAATGTGTCGGAATGTGAATCCTAACTCGTTAGACTTACAAATGGGTAAACCTTTGTTTTTTTTCTTTGTGTTCATGTTGGGGACTGACTATTAAAGTGAATTGTTCACCTAGCTTAACCCTAAATAGTCATCATGAAATTACCATTTAATTTGGTAACAATCTTATTTTCACTGGGTGAGATTGGTCACCTACCAAATATTATATTTTGAAGGTTACTAAACCCTTAAAAACAAACAATAAGGTTTACCTTAATACCAAAATAGTTTGAAAGGGTTTGGAGTTAGTTACAATCATTAGTAAGGATTAATTGCTCTCATGACACATGTAAATCTAAACCTTTTAACTAGGTGTTAATTTTAAATTTTGATTTTAATTAAGTTTCAATTATCATTATATAATCATAATTCCCATTTTTTGAAAATTTTATTGATCCATTCATGAGTGATTTGGGTTTCAAAATCTTTTCAAAATCAAAATGTCTTTCACACCCCATTTGAGAAACAGAAGGATATGAAAGGTTTTATTTCCATTAAATTTGAAAATTCCCATTTACTTATTTTTAAAGAGGGTATTCCTTTACTTGAAATAATCGATAAGGCCACTTCCATTTACTGGAAGCACATTTATGGACTATTTAACTTGGGATATAACCTTGATTTTTTAAAAATCTCAGTTTTATTAAAAACTAAAAAGACTCGACCTAAGACCTAGTTTCAATGAAGAGTATGAAACTAGACCTAAAAGATAATTGAAGAGACTAAAATGTCCCCTTAAAGTACGCGTTCAACACAAAAGTTCTCCATGATGTTAACTGATTCAAAAAATAACTAACATACCCCTAAAGTACACGTTTAACATAAAAGTATATTTGTGACCCTAAAGGACTTTAAAAATGACCAGCATATCCCTAAATACACCTTCGACATGAAAGTATACTAGTTACCCTACAGACTTGATAATAAATGAAATGGTAACCTACCTTTAAAGTACACTTTCGACATGAAAGTATCTTGGTGACCCTAATAGACTTGGCTAATGTAAAATCACTAAAATGCTTCCTAAAATACATGTGTGACATGAAAGTTATACATGACACTTATAGGACTCAATTTTAAAGCGAAATGACCCTTATACCCTAAATGAGTAACTTGTGAGGTAAATGTGACCTAAATAACAAAATTACTAATAGGTCCTTAAAGTTTCCAAAATTTTAATTTGATTCCTAAATGGTGGAAAGATGCAAGAAATATATATAAATGACCATAATACCCTAAATAGGTAATTATGTAATGGAAACGACTTAAATAATCCTAAAATGCAAGGTTTTACTATAAGGCCACTAAACTTTCCATGTTTACAAAATTATCCCTAAATGATTTAAAATGCATGAAATGGCCTTTAATAAATTAAAATGCATGGAAAACATTTCCAATGTGCCATATAGTGTTCGGCCAAGCATAGGAAGCCTTAAAAATATTTTTTCCTCTCCAAACCAACTAAATTGGAGCTAATTTATCGGATAACTTTCTAAGGTTTAACCTTACTAGTCTATTTGGTTAGGTAACAAAGTAGGTATTTGCATATTGTTTGGTTCCCTTGCATTATGAAAATAGATTAGATTAAGTCAATATTTTTGCCCACTATCCAATTTCTAGACATTTTACATGATTTTTAGCTTAAACAGTATCGAGTTAGCTTTCTAATGGTGTGTGGCCCATAATTTTTGAAGCCTTTTTAGGTATTAAATGAGCTACGTTTCTCTAAGTATATAAAAGCCATGCTTTATTTCGTGTTAGGGCATTTGAATGCCTTAGCCATTTTCTTCAAACCCTTAGTTCATAGTTAAATTTTTAGGCATTGAATGTCTCAAATTTATGTCAAACTCATCTTTTAAGACCTATTTAGCCATGTCAAGATGACCCCTCACATGTACAATTGAAAAATTGCAATTTCAAGGTTCATAAACAACAAACCCTGGATAAAGAAAGAACTTCGGAGAGAAAAATTAGCTTTTGATTATCTTTTTTATGGAATTATGGAATCTAAACATAATACCAAGGTCAAATGTCCTATTTTTAGAAATTTTTAAAAATGTTTTTTTTTCAAATTTTGTAAGCTGAATGTCATAGATTTTTACCTATACTTGTATAGTATCTATGCCAATACGCATTCTAAAAAATAAAAAATGTCTAAGGAAAATTTTGGTCTGGCATTTATAGCATGGGGCGTCAAGTTATTAAATTTATTAATAAATTTTCAATTTTTGATGATATTGTAAGTTACTCTTTTGTAAAAATTCCTTTGTAAACATTTTAAGATTTTGAATTTTCCTTTATTAGATACTTTTGATAAATATTTTGGACTCAGTTAGTTTTTCCCACATCTAAGTCCTTTTTTTGGTCCTCTTGAAATATGGAATTTTTGGCTTCATAGGGCTTTTTTGTAAAATTTTTTTGAGTCTAAGATTTTCGACTTTTTTTTTATCTTTTCAAATTAAAAGTTTTTGAAATTCATTATTTTGATATTTGAATTCATTTTTGAATTGTCCATTTCTCTTTGGTATAGAGTTTTTCCTCCGTAAAGGTTTTTTGTAATCTTTTTATAAGTGTGAAATTTTTTATTGTCCTTTTTCTTTTCACTTGAGATGTTTTTCAATTTAATTGCATTTTAAAAATAGAATTACATTTTTTAGAATTACACACTAGAGATTTCTTATTTTTATTTTTAATTTGGGCGTAAATATCGCACCCAAGATTGTTAGTGCATGGAATTTTCTGCTAATCATTTTGCAAAGAAATTAAATTTTGAGATATTTGGAATTTTGAGAATTTCTCATGATTTTTTTACTTTAATTAAATTCCTTCATAATTCTCTCTGGATTTTTCATCCAATTTTTTTTCATTGGGACTTTTACACATTAATTTCATTAATTTGATTCCTTAAGTATTTTTTTATTTGAATTCCTATATGATCAAATCTTTAAATACATTTACCACGTGTGGGATTTTAATTCATTATTTGGATTCATGGATTTTAATCCAATTTTTATTCATTATAATTTAGTCCTTCCAATTTAAAGTCTCCCATTTAATTTTAATTATAACTAGCTACATATTAATTTCTTTAATTCATTTTGATTAGTTTTCTTTTCAAGATTAAGTTTTTGATTAAGTTTTATCACATCTAAATTTTAATTGAACCCTTGTGCATGTGAATTTTAATTCAATGTTTATTCTCTACAAGTTAGTACTTTTCATTTACATTCTTTCATTTGATTTTCAATCAACGATCTATTTCGTACAAATTCATTTATTAACTTTTGTGCATGTATACATGTTGCTTTAATTAAATATTTTTATACATGTATACATGGAGCTTTAATTAGGATTTTTGTGCCTAAATTTTTTTCAATTTTCAACATTACTCATTAGTTTGATTACATAAGCTTGGAAATTAATCTAAAGCTTAGTAAATCATGTTTATTTGATTAATTTAACATATATATTATACTTTTTGCATAATATATTATTTTCCCAAATTTATATTTAGTTTTTGTACTTTTTTCATTATTTTTCCCAATTTTTATTTAATTTATATATCTTATACTTTTTTCCTAATTTATTATTTTTTCCTAGTTTATATTATTTTTAATTAGAATTTTTGTACTTTTTTTTTTCAATTTTAAACACTATTTATTAATTTGATCACATAAGCTTAGGAAATTCATCCGAACGTTATAGGATTGAAATTATTTGGTTAATTTGTCAAACGTATCATACTTTTCATAATATATCAACATTTTTCTAATTAATTTTCAAATTCATTTATTCATTTAATTTAATTAAATTTCCATTCAAAATCTATATGGCCATTATGCACCATAGGACATATCTCATCCAACAATGTCATTTCATCACATCCTTCCATAGCCAATAGGCCTCCATAATGTAATAGTGAAAATGCAACTAGGCCTATTTGATGTGAAATTATGAAAAGAAAAAAATTATAATTTTTTAATTAAATTTGGCCAATGAAGGGAAAAATCCCTCCTTTGGTTGAATCCTCCCCGATAAATAGGGAGAGGTTCTTTCATTCATTCCTTCTTGGCATTTTAGAGAAAAAGGATTTTCTACTTGATTTTCAAAAAAGAATTAATTTAGAAGCTTCAAACCTTTTTCTAGTTTTTTTTTTTCCTGTTTGTAGGTTTTTTCTATTCAACAAAGGTATAATTTTGATTTTTACTTTTAAGTTTTTATTCATTTTCTCATGCCATTTTACATCATCATTTAGCTTTGATTTCTTAAAGTTTCATCATTTTTGGTAGCTTAAGGAACCTAATCATGTTAGGTGAAAGTGTGACCAATTTGGTGGTTTTTACATCACCACTCTTGTTTGATTTTCGTGGAAATATATTTTCAAAGCTTCAAATGTCTCAATTTATTTTCATGCAAGTTGGTGATAAATCTTGATTGTGGGAGTTCCTATGATCATGTTTGTATGATTTTATTTTTTCATAATGCCATTAAATCCATGCTTGCATGTTCATAGATTATTATCATTTCATGCATTTTAGTGGTGATTTAAGCGTAGTGATGTCTAGAATGATTTCTTTAATGCATACATGTTTGAATCATGAAGAGAAGAAAATTTTCTTAGAGTCATTTTCATGAAGGCCAAATGCTAAGGGGTTTTTAAGAAATTTTCTTATTAATTTAAGGCTATTTAAGGCCACTTTACAATTTTTGGAACCTTTATAGGTCTAGAACCAGTTTTCCTAAATCTTTTAAAGCTTTAAAAGGTATTTTCAAGTCTTGGCCGAATGGTATGTGGTCATTTTGCAAAATTTTGATTTTTTGGGGCCATTTAGTACTTTTGAAAACTATAAGGACTAAATTGCAAAATTCAAAAAAGTTTCCAAGGCTTTTTATGCTTGGCTGAATACTTTATGATCTTTAGGGTAATTTTTCATGCATTTTAAATTTATTTAGGTGCATATCTTGATTTTTAGTCCATTTAGGGTCATTTTGTGATTTTAAAAAGTTTAAAGGCCAAGTTGCAAAAAAAATTAAAATTTTTTAGGCCATAGGTAGTTGATCGAATGGTTCCAGGATTATTAGGTGAATTTTCTATTTGATGTTTAGTTTGCATTTCTTATCTTTTAAGGACTAATTGACAAATAAAAAAGTTTAAAGTCTATTTAGCAAAAACCTTACATTTAAAGGCTATTTAGGACAATTTCTCACATAAATTACCCATTTAGGTTATTTTGGACATTTTAGATGCATATATAGCATTTTAGGTCTTTTAGGGGTTAACCTAAAAATTTTTAAAAAGTTTAAGGACTTATTAGCAATTTCTATTATTTAGGCCACATTACCTTATAGTTTGTGCACTTAAGGTATAAATGTTATTTTATCTTATTGTTAAGTCTGTTAAGGTCACTAGATACTTTCATTTGAAAGGTGTACTTTAGGGATGGGTTAGTCGTTTCATGTTATTTCAAGTCCTTTATGGTTACTGGGATACTTTTATGTCGAAGGTATCTTTTAAGGGGTATTTTAGTAATTTTACCTTATAACAAAGTTAGGGTCACTTGGATGGTTTCATGTCGAAGATGCACTTTAGGGGCATGTTGGTCATTTTAGATTTTGTTAGTGTGATTGTGATACTTTCATGTTGAAATTGTATTTTAGGGGATATTTTGGTCATTTCCATAAAGTCTAAGACCTAAATCAACGCTTATTACTTTATTTCCGTTTTCAATAAAACTAGAATTTTTCAAAAAATCAAGGACATGTCTCCAAGTTAAAATGTTCTATAGGATATCACCTAATATGTAAGAGGGGTTTCACGGATTATTTTAATAATAAGATATCTTTTTCAAAATGAGTAAAATTGGGATTTTTTTTAATTTCATAAAACAAAACTTCATATTTCTTTGGTTCATCCATTGGGGTATGAATGATATTTTAATTTTTAAAAACATTAAAAATAATATGGTTAAAAAAATTTGAAATACGGGAATTATAATTAAATGCCAGATACTGAAATCAAATAAGATTAAGATTTAAGTTAAGAAAAGATTAAAGGTATCAATCTTTACGCGTGATTGTAACCAACTTCTAGGCCCTTTCATGTTATTGGTATTAACGTGGACCTTAGAGTTTGTTTTCAAGGGTTTTGTAACCTTCAAAATACGAACTCCAATAAGTGGCCAATCTCACCTAGCTAAAACATAATGATCATTTAGGGTTAAGTAACCTCATGGACTATCGAGTGAACCTAAACACAAACTATACCCTTCAGTGAAAAACCTTTAAGTCATGGAAATAGAAGCTAGCTTTCATCTATTGCTCCTCTTGTCTTTAATGGAGTCAACTATCAAATGTAGGCTATGAGAATGGAGTCATATTTGGATGCATTAGACCTTTAGGAAGTAGTAGAGGAGGATTATGAAATTCCTACCCTGCTAGAAAATCCCACTTTGGCTCAAATCCGAAATCACAAAGGAAAAAGATAAAAAATAAAAAATAAAGCCTAAAAAAAATAAAAGGCAAAGGCATGCTTATTTGCTGCTATCTCACCAAAAATTTTTACTCGAGTCGTGACCCTTGGTTTAAAAAATGCTATTTGAGATTATCTAAAAGAGGAATATTAAGTAGATGAAAGGATCATAGGAATACAGGTGCTAAATTTGATCAGGGAATTTGGGATGCAAAAATTGGAGTTAGAATATTTTTGTGATGCTAAATTTGATCAGGGAGTTGTCAAAGAATATTTTGATAACTTTTAATCATTATTAACAAGGTAAGATTACTGGGTTCTGAATTTTTCGATCTAAGAATTGTTTAAAAAATTTTGTTACTATGCCTGCAAAGTTTAAGGCAACAATTTCTTCCATAAAAAAAAAACTAAGGTTCTATCCAAAATCACCTTGGCAGAGTTATTAAATGCTTTGTAGGCACAAGAACAAAGAAGGCTCATGAGGCAGAATGGTGGAATTAAAAGAGCATTGCAAGCTAAGCATCAGAATGATGGCAAAGGCAAGAAGAAGAAGAATAGGAAACACTCAACTACAAATGGCGAAGTTACTATAAGCAATGGCAATTGTAGTAGTAGAAGCAAGAAAAAAAGATTTCTTCCATGTCAACATTGTGATGGTAAAAGTTACCCTCATTACAAGTGTTAAAGAAGGCCTTATGCGAAATACAAGAAGTGCAATAAATTGGATCATAAGGTTGTGGTTTGCAAGGTAAAAAAGCCAACAATAAAAAGCAGAAGCCTAAATTGCAAACAAAGTTGAGGAGTGTAGACACCTCATTTGGTCTAAGCTAACTTCTATCATCCCAAGATTTAAGTGAAAGAAAATAAAAAATAAACTAGGGATGATTGCCAGGTGCCATGTTGCTAGGCACTATTAGGTGACATGGCACTAGGCAAAAAATTGTTTTGGGAAGGCCTAAAATGCCTATGAGCCGTAATAAAGAAAATTGTAAAATAAGGTATCAAAGGCCACTTTTAATAGTGTCACTAAAGTTATTTGAATGAGTATACGGATCAATTTCCCACTATTTATGACCAAGGTAAGGTAACTCAGAAAGCTACAAGTATGTTAAAGTTAAATTGGTGCATAAGTATTGATACGAGACCTTTATGTCACCCAAAACTTGAATTTTCACATGTAGTATTGATACAAGAGGGTTTGGTATCATTCCTAGCATGTTGCATTGATACAGACCTTGGCAATAGCTAAAGTTGTGATTTTTGGTAGAATGCATCAATACACAAGCTTGAGTATCGAAACAAATCTATGGAGTATTGATAGGACCTCTAAGTCTGGAGACTGGAGACATTTTTTGCTCTTGGTATCGATGCATATTTCATTGTATCGATACTCATAGTTAAAACTTGCCTTATGTATCGATACACAATGTTTTGTATTGATACACAAAGGCATTTTCGCCTAGTTCAAGCCCTTTTTCAGCCATTGCATTATTGATCCAACATCTTATTGAAAAATGTTTTTTGCACCAAAAATCATCAAAATTCATACTAGGCTTCGTCTTTGTGTTTGTGACTAGATTTAAACAAAATTTTGAGGCCAAAATAGCTAATGACTAGGGACATTTCATGATATTATGCAAATTATCAAAGGATAAGGCTAAATTTTCTCAATGCTTAGTTGCATAAAATAACCTTGATCAACTATTTTAGCTGAGCAAACCAATGGGTTTGCATGGTAGCTGAGCACACCACCTGATCTCTGCATGAGGTTCATACACCAAAACCCTAAAATGCCCTTACTTTTTTCATCTTTGTTTTTATAATCACATAGCTATATAAGCCAACCTTGGACTCATGATGAAGAAAAACCTACCAAAAACAAGAAAACATTTTTAGTAAAAAAAACACTCACTTCCAGACGTTCCCTTAATATTCCCCAACCACTGTAAACCAAGAAACTCTTTTCCATTCTTGAAATGCTTTAAAATGATCACTAAAAGTCCTTCTATAAACCTCTATTTCACTCAGATTCCCTCTTTAAACTCCCTTTTATCCATACCTAACAAAAAAACCCTTCATTTTCCTCACTCTCTTACTGTTCAACCCTAGAAAATGTGAGTTCAAAGTTGTTGCTCGGAGAAAAGCCTAAAGCTTGAAACTTTTGGTATATTGTCTCCACTTGACTTTGCATATTCTCTGATTTTTCAACATTTTCATCATCTTAGTGACTTCTTAATGTTACCATGACCTTTCTAAGATAATCATGCATTATTACTACCTTGTTTCTAGTAGTTTTAGGATATTGATGTTCTCTTGATGCCTTGATGTTGCATGCTAGGCTAAATATCTTTTCTTTCATTCTATCATCAAAACAACCACTTATTCATGCATTTTCTATCATGTTTCATCTATTTTCATATATTTAACGCATGTTTGAATGTTTTTCATAACATGCATTGAGTATGTTCATACATTTTCTTGCATTTTAAGGAGTCTTATGGCATAAAAATGCTGTCTTGAAATATTTTAGCTTGTTTTTCTTTACATAAATATGTTCATGTCATCTTCCATAACATGATTTTTGATGCCATTGGTAGAGTTACCATTCTCATACACCTTATTTATCACCTCCTTGCATTTTTTTGTGATTTCCTCCATGTCAAAATGCCATTTTTTTATGTTTATATGCTTGCTTGTTTGCTAAAAATCTGATTTAAAAAAAAAACCAAGTCTATGCTACCTTCAAATAATGGTGACTAGAAAAAATTTAATGTTTCGATTAAATCGATCCTCTAATCTTAGGGACAAACTAAACTTCTAGGTCTAGATTCATGGGAATAAAATGCTGTTTTCTATTGTTAAAGTATTAAGCATTGATTTTGAATCCAATACCCTCTTTAATGACATGGTCAATAGGTTGTTTCATCATCTTAAATTACTTTGGGATTGTGGAAGGAACTCATGACACCCATGCTACTTTTTGTCATGGACATTCAAATTTCCTAAACTCGAGTCTATCCTTGAAAAAACCTAAAAATACTGAATAGCCCTCTGTTTTGCTCTAGCAGCATTGTAGTCTTAGTTTGGAAAATCATTTTCGAACCATAAAATATTTTCCTTGATTTTTCTAATATTTTTCCCTTAAAGGGCATTAAAACACCTTTCTAACGATATATTATGTGCCCTTAGATCATTCCGGATGATAGAAATATGATTTCTTGAACTTTTGTTGACCGAAACCTCTAGAATCAGCAAATAGTTTTGTTTTTGGGTCATCTTGGCCTACCAAAAGATTTTTTTTGAACTTATGGAATATTTTTCCCAAAATTTGAAAATTTTTCTTTCTGAAAAGTTAGTATTCACAATTTAACGATTTCGAATGAGCCCAAAATGATTTTTCAAAGTTCAGTGTTTTTTCCTTCACATATGCTATCAGTGTCAAGAAAGACCTAACTTTAAAAATTAATTCCACCTACAAAGTGATTTTCTAGGATTTTTGGATTATTTTTATATCCATCCTCATCAAGCTACCTTTCTAACGATACTTTATTTACCCATTGATGCTTTCAGATGAACTCGAAACAAATTCGAGAAGGGAGATGACATGATGTTGTCCCTTACTTTTTAACCTAATTTCCAAAACACCTTTATGAAGACATTTGAATGTCTAGAAATGCATTCGATTGGTTTTCCTACAACATGAACCCTTGAGATTCCTATTAAGGCTAAAATACAAAGAAATAATATTTTATAAATTGTCTCTTTCCTCTATAAATACTAAAATTTTCACTCGTGGAGATACTCTAACTCCATTTCTCTGAGGGGATACTCTAACCCACTTTTCATTCAAAACTCAAATTTTTTCTCCAAACAAATCCCTTTCAAATGCACTGAAAATTATAACTCTTGGGGGTACTTTAACCCCATTACTCTGAGTGGATACTCTAACTCCGTTTTCAACTTAAAACTCAAATTTTCTCTTTGAGTTCACATTTAAGATTCCTAATTATTTTCTTAAAACATCAAGAAATTTATCTTTGTGGATACTCCAACCTCGTTTTTCGAAGGGATACTCCAAACCCTCTTTTACCTTAAAAAAATCTAAAATTTTTTTCTTTTAGATGCCTCAGATTGTTTTGATTAAAATCTTTTTTGTCCTTCGAAGTACCACTAAACCTAAACTAGACTCTAAATTGTCATTCAAGTTATTCTTTAATGATCGAAGACAATTTTGAGATACATTCTGATTGTTTACTTTTATGTAATTTATTATATTCCTTTTCATCTTACTAACACTTTTCTCTTTGCAAGGACCATTGTCCATGTTTTAAAACCACTTTCAAAATTGCAAAGTGATATTCCATGCCGATATCTTCCCACTACTTGACATGAAATATCCAAATTTTTAAAATCTAATCCAAAAATTATTTTCATCAAAATCTCTATAATCCTTATACCACCGCGGCGCATAGGTGATATAAATTTTCTTGTAAAACCTAGATTTATATTTTCCACTAAACATCATGCATAAAAGGGGATTATATCTAAATAATGACCAAATGGAAGCGATTAAGCCGAAACCAAAATGGGACATAATTAGTAGGCACCAATTTTAGGCGTCGTGGGGGTGCTAATCCTTCCCCATTCATAACCAACACCTAAACCCAACCAATGAATCTCTGGACTTTGTAGACCTTGATATCGATGTTTCAAGTTTTGTAACTCAGAATATTATTTTCAATAGATACTCGATCCTGCCTAGCCCAAAAGGATCAGTGGTAACTCTAAGTTTATGGCCACTTCGTAATGGCTATCTGAGACTAATTAGATGGGCGATTCGCCCTATAGTCTTTCTCCTCTTCATATTATTACACCTAATCCAAATCCTAATCATGGGATAACTCTAAGACTCAACCACCACTGTTATCATATATTTCAAAGTTTCACATGCTAAGCCTTTCGAATCGTCCGAAGTTTTAAACGTGAGCACATGGCTACAAAGAGGATCAACTTTTTGTAGCAACATGTTTTTCAAACAATAGTCAAAGTGAAAGCTAGCTTATTGATAGTAGTTGGACCAAACATATTATACATGATAGAGAGCTTTTCAAAGAACAAGGAAACATTGCAATCATAGAAGTTATAATTGGCAATGGAAAGCATTGAGCTATAAAAGGAAAGAGCACAACTGCAATTAAAATATGTTTAGGTAGTAGAACTATCTCAGATGTTCTTTATGTTCTTGAAATTGACCAAAATCTATTAAGTGCAGGCAATTGATTGAAAAGGGCTTCAAAGTGATTTTGAAAGAGAAACACTGCCTGATCAAAGATATTATCGATCATAAGATACCTAAAGTCAAGATGAAAGGCAAAAAGCTTCACTCTTAATCTAATAGAGGAGAAGCAGGCTGCATTTCCTACTTTAGAAAGTGTCACAAAAATTTGGCAAAAAGACTTGGCCATTTTCATCATCGAACAGTGCTGCACAAGTAAAGGAAGAAGTTGATGAAGGATTTACCTTTTCTTAAAGATTAGTTGCCTTATTACAAGTTTGTCAACATGGCAAGCTAACTAGAATACTATTCCTAAAGATTGCTTGGAGAGCAACCCAAAAGTTGCAACTAGTTCATACAGATTTGTTGAAACTTCAAAAGATTCCTTCTCTAAAACATAGTCTCTATTAGGTTGCATTCATTGATGATCTAACCAGAATTTGTTGGATTTCTTTTCTAAAATTCATGTCAAAATTTGCTACTGTATTCTAGAGATTTAAGGTAAAAATTGACAATGAAAAGTGGCTACAAAATTTAGTATTTGAGATATGATAATAGCAAAGAGTATACCTTAGAGTAGTTTAGTCTATTCTATGAAGAGGCTGATATTAAACACCAAGTTACTGCTTCTTACACTCTAAAGCAAAATGAAGTTAGTGAAAAGAGGAACAGATCCAGGACGAAGATGACTAGAGGTATGTTGCATGGAAAGGAACTACTAAAATAGTTTTAGGTAGAAGCTACAAACACTGTTAGATTTCTTCAAGATATGCTTCCCATAAAAGTCATGAAAGATCAAACACCATTTAAGGCTTGGTATAGGTATAAACCTTTATTATAATTTCTTAAAGTGTTTGGTTGCTTGTGCTTTATCTATATGTCTTAAATTAATCGACACAAGCTAGATGAAAAGGCTATCTTAGGCATTTTTATAGGTTATAGCATATCTTTAAAGTATACAAAGTGTTTTAGCCTCAAACAAGAAACATGGTGATTAGTAGATAGATGCATTTCACAGAGAATAAGTAGTGGAATTGGGAAAATCCAAAAGAAACTCAAAATGCCAATTCTTGGTAGAATGAACTAGTGGATAAACTTCTTATCCTAGCTACTAGGTTGCTCTCTGATATCTATGAGAGGTGCAACATTGCAATATATAAGCCTATGGGGTATGAGAAGGTAAAAAAAAAATTTTGAATTGGATAGCTATAACCTAAGAAGAATTGTCCATGATTGGAAAAAAAGACTTACGAGCTGGTTGATTAACAATAGGATCAAAAAGTGATTGAAGTAAAATGGGTGTTTAAAACCAAGTTAAATGTTGATGGCTTTATCAACAAACATAGCAAGGTTTGTCGTCAAAGGCTATGCTCAAATTTTTGGTGTAGATCACTTAAATATATTTGTGCTAATGGCTAGACTTCATACAGTAAGGCTATTGCTTGCTATTATGCCAAAAAAAATCTAAAAGGTGTACCAGATAGATGTCAAGTCAGCATTTCTCAACAGATTTCTACAAAAAAAAGGATTTAGTAAAGCAGCTAGAAGGTTTTATGGTAAAAGGCCATGAAAACAATATTTATTAACTAAAAAAATCCCTCTATGGTTTGAAGCAGACACCAAGAGATTAGTATAGCAAAATTAATGAACATATGCTGAAAAAGCCTTCCAAATTTATACTTTATGTAAAGTATTATGGTGTTGACATTCTCATCATTTCTCTCTATGTTAAGGACCTTTTAGTTATAAAAAATAATGCAAGTCTCATTAATGAATTTAAAAAAGAAATGATGAAAGTTTTTGAGATGATTGATCTTGGATTGATGACCTACTGCCTTGGAATAAAATTAAGCAAAATCAAAATGAAGTTTCATTTGTTAGCAAAAATATGCCTAAGAAATCCTTAAAAAGTTCCACATGGAAAATTGCAAGGTCATTAGTACTCCTATGAACTAAAAGGAGAAGCTATGCAAAGATAATGGAGTAGAAAAAGTGGATAAGGCATTCTACAAAAGTCTAATTGGCTATCGATGTGCCTTATAGCAACAAAGCCTAACATCTTGTATGTTTTAAGTGTTTTATCCTATTTTTTTGCATTATGCAAGAGAATTGCATTTAAAAGCTACTAAAAAGGTGACCAGATATGTCAAAGGGACTACAATTATGGTGTCAAGTTTAACAAATGTTAAAATTTTAAATTGCTTAGATTTTCTAATAGTGACTAGTGTTGCCACATGCTTTTACCTAAATAAAGGGATAAAATGTGCCCTACTTAAAAGTATCCTTTGATCGGGATTTTATCTTGTGTGATAGCGTGAGAGAAAAAGTGTTTCTCATAATTGGAGTGGGGAGACCGCCAGGTGAATAGCTCAACCTACTAGTTTTTAACGACCACCATGAAGTGGTCGAAAATTTAGAGTCGTCATTGATCATTTGGGCTAAGTATGATGAGATACCTTTAGAATCAATATCTTGAGTTATGAAACTCAAAGATTTGATTTTACAATCTACATGTTCCAGAGTTCATTAGGTGGGTCTGCGAGTCAATTACGTGTAAGGAAAGATTAGTACCCCATGATGCTTTAAACTGGTACCTTTTGGCCATATAATATCTTGATTTGGTTTTTTTACTTTTTGTTACATCGCTATTTCTATCCTTTTTATGATGCATGAATTTTGAAAATGATAAATGCATTTTTTTGTAAAATGAGTTTGATACCATTATGTAACTCGAAAGAGTGGCGAAATGTAAGTTAAAACATTTCTGGATTTAATTTAAAAAAGATGTTCCATATTGAGCATTAGAGGAATACCGATATGAAACATTACCTTGATAATTTTTTTTAAAAAAATTAATTAAATACATGAATAACAGAATTAACAATTTTGTGATGCGTTTAGACTTATTGGTCATTTAAAGCATGAAAACTGAGGTTTTGGCTAAAAAATCCAGGGTTAGCCAAGAGAGAAAAACTTGATTTTTGGAGCAATTTTGAAAATCGAGATTGAAAAATCCACTTGGTTAGGAGATTAGGTAATTTTTAAAAAAATGAAATATTTTTAGGTTTTTGATAAAAAGACGGGTTTGAAAAAAATAAAGCCAATAATTAAATAAAAGCCAAGATTAATTCTATGTTTAACCTTGATACAAGCATGTAGGGTTCGTATTATGACACATGACTTCATCGAGGAATTAATAGGATTCTTTGAATTCAAAAGCCTCAAAAAGGGAACTTGGGGAAATCAAATTATTTTACTTAATTTTGAAAACAGGGGATAATATCACATTGTATTGTTTGCCTTCCCAAAATTATTCCATACTCATCCTAAGGTCTCAAGTGGAAGACGAATATCATTGGAAAAGTAATGAGGATTTACAAAAAAATTCTAAAACATCCTAGAAAATTGCTTTCTAGGAGGACATTACTTTTAACTTGATTTGGTTTGGCACTGATAGCATGTATAGAGGAAAAGGTGCAACAAAATTTAAAAAATCATCTCAAACTCATTTTGAATTGTTAAATCACAAATGATACCTTTCCAAATAGGGAATTTCATGTAGTTCTAGGAAAAATATTTAGAAATTAAAAAAAATCATATGATGGGCTGAAATGGCCTAAAAATAATGTTAATTACTAATTCTAGGGGTTTTAAATAGCATAGATTCAAAAAATCATAACTCCTTCATCTTGGCACATCCAAAGGCAAATGAGATACTCTTTTAAAGATGATTTAATTAAATTTTAAGGAAAAATAACAAAAAAAATTTCATAAAAAAAATCTTGGGATTGAAACAATTTTTAAAGTTCGGATCACAATGCTACCAGTACCTAAAAAAGGGAGTTTTTGGTTTATAGTTTTCTAGAGACATGTCAATCAGTTAGACATGCAAATGTCCAAAAATTAGGATCTATCATAATGGAATCATGAGTCCATCTCATGTTTGAAGGAATTAGGCAAGTGGATGGCCTATTACACATGCCATCTAGTCATAACACTGAGGCTTAAAATGGTATGCCACATCATGATTGGTTTTTATTTTGATAAGGCTCATAACAACATTTGATCAAACATGTTGTCAATAAGAGTTTTTAAAAGCAAAATAAATAAATAAATAAATTATTTTGCCTCACTAGTCCATGAATCCAAACATAAAATGCTTAAGTTTCCCTAAGGTTATAAGAATGGTGTCAAAAAAACTTACGCTAACATTAATCTTATTTGTTTGAGATTATGTAGCCTAACTTAGGGAGGTTTTGTATATAAAAAAGAACATGACAAAAAAACACACTAGAAACAAGGCATTAAGATAACATTTTTAATCATGTGAAGTATCCAGACATGGCATCAAATGGCCAATATGTGCTAGAACCTCAAAAAGTCAACATTTTTATCAAGGAGAATATGCTAAAAATGCAAGAAATGTAGGAATAATGCATGAACATTCAAGGACATGCTTTTAGTAACATAGAAGAACTATTTTTATGACATGGAACACATGGTGAAAAATTTTTAGAACTAATAAACATGATCTTTATGTCATCAAGTCCACACAAAATATCATTAAGCTCAATAGAACATCAAAGCATCTTTAAACAACAATGCACCATCAAGGACTATGCATGGATGATGGAGAAAATGTCGTAGATCAATGTAATAGTGGTTGTTTCAAGATGAGCAAGGAAAAATAAGTTTTTTAAGCATTCAAGCAACACTAAATACAACATAAACTTAAAATACCATCAAACCAAACTCAAAGATGCATGCTTTCCTAAGAAGGTCATGGTTTTATGAATATTGGTTGGCTCGGATGACATGAGATTGTTTAAATACAAATAAATAAAGAGAAGAGGGTAGAAAATATACTAATAAATCTTACAGAACTCTTTTTCCCTTGTTAACTTAAAGTTGTGATTTTTATCCTCTTATGGTTTTTTGTTTTCCTAGTTTTAGCTCACTCCTTTTTCCTCTACTTGCTATAGATGAGCAAGAAGGAGTAGCAAAGATGAGCTTTATAGTAGTAATATGGATGAAGAATAGTTTTGTAAGGAAGATTATAGACACCTCATTTTGTCCAGCCCAACATCCAAGGCATCATCAAGGTCATCTAGATAAGCTCAAGTTAGTCACTCATTATTCCTAGTTAAGGTGAGGTATTGGAGAGCCAAAGGTGTATAAAATTCACATTTTTATGTGTAGTTATCGATACATGATCTTTAAGTATCGATACAAGGCCTCCACATAATCAAAATAAAAAACCATTAATTGTATTGATACAAGAGGCTATGTATCAATATATTAGCATTTGTATCAAGATAGAGTTATGCTGTAGCTAAAATCATGATTTTTGGCCAAAATGTATCGATACATAAGTAGGTGTATCGATATAGGCTTCAATTTATCGATACATCAGGGTAAAATTTTCTCTCTAAATCGATACAAAATGCTTTATATCGATACAGATAGGCAAAATTTACCCAGTTCGTGACATTTTGCACTCTTTTACACCATGAAATTGAAACACGAATTTGGTCATGATTTTGGCTCTAAAAATCATTCAATCAAACAAAACTTCCTAAAAATCATGTGGATTTAATTTTTAGGCTTTATTTTAGGCTTTAAGCATTGGGTTATAACATTTTGAATGGTCCATTAAGCTTGGCATATGGACATTTCATGCGGTAATATGGATCAATGAAGGGCAAGCTAGACATTGCTCATTATGTCAACTCATGCATGGTCTCCTACTACTGCTATGGCTATACATCAACTAGTAAAATGTTGAAAGCTTGCCTCTCAGTACAATGACTTACCATGTTGTACATCATAAAAATCCTAAATGCCCTACCTTTACTAGGTTTTTTATGGTTGAAACTAAATCCTATATAACATAAACTATGTGCTTAGTTATACACCTTTTTTTCTACACACTTTCTCTATTCCTTTACACCACACACATTCTCTCTTAACTTTAGAAAAACACTATTATTGTAACTCTTCCTTTACCTCTCCTAAATCCATTCTAAAACCTTATATTTCCTTTATTTCTCCCCTTCAATCTCCCATCCATTAATACTATAACCCTCAAACTCCTTTTTTTCCATTCTCTTCTTGCTAAGCGATAGCAAAGAGAGGGAAAAAAGTAAGCTCAAAGTTTAAATACTTTTCTATTTAAAGGTAAGTAAAGTTTTTAAGTTTTTGTGTGTACATTCTATCTTTCCTCCATTCATTTTCTTCCTTTTTGATTCATCATCTCATCTTAGTAAGCCTTATTACAAAAGCCATGACCATGTATTAGGATTTCATGCATTTAATGGCCTTGGTTGTGGTAGACTTAGGACTTTTGATGCTTTATTAATCTTTTTACCATGTTTTACTATGCTTATGTGCTTGGTTTGCTTTAGAATCATATTCTAATGTTGTTTTTGAAATTCTAGCAAGCTTTTTCTTGCTTAAATGTATTCATATCATCTTTTATGGCATGATTCTTGATGTCATTTGTGAAGCTAACAACTCCATGGACCTTCTTGCTCATTTCCTTGTATCTTTGTCATTATTTTCATGTAAAAATGTCACCTTTGTTTGTTTAAACATTTTGTTTTTTGTTTATTGCCATGAATATCATATTTAGTTCATTACATGTTTATCAAAATGTTTGTTTGATGTTTGTCAAAAATTTATTTTTATCAAAACCCCACAAGTTAGGTCCATATTACTTTAATAAATCAGGATTAATATAGGCTTAGTATTTTCTATCAATTGGTCTTCCAATCTTGGGAAAAACTAAGTTTTTCATATTTGGATTCAAGGTTAAATGAGGTTAAACATTTTGATTTTCAAAAATAAAAATGTCTTTTTAATTTGTCCTAAGTTACTTGTGCTTTGATTTTGTTGTCTAATGTCTATTACTGTGACATGCTCAATGGGCTATTTCATCATCCCAAAATGAGCCCATGAAGCCAATGTCACTAACCCTTAGTTGTTATGGACATTTGAGTGTCTGTAAACTGTGTCTAGTCCTAGTAAATCCACAAACCAAAAATGCCCCTATTTTGCATTGGCAACACTATGCCCATAACTTGAAAAATCATTTTCTAAACTTAAACAATTTTTGTTTTATTTTTTTTACATTTTTCCCTTAAAGGATATTGAATTGCCTCTCCAATGATATCTCTTTTGCCCTCGCATCATTTTGGATGAGGGAGTTGTGATTTTTTTAACCAATATTGTCTAGAACCCCTTAAATCAATGGTTTACATTCTATCTAAGCTAGTTCGGCCCACCAGATGATTTTGTTTTGGATTTTAAAAATATTTTTACTAAAAATTCGTGAAATTACTTTTTCGAAATAATTTTAAAATGATTTTTCAAAATCTGTTGCACCATTTCCCTTGCACATGCTACCATCATCAAAACAACCTTGATTTTAAAAATATTTCCATCTAAAAAGTGATTTTTTTAGATATTTGGAATATTTTTATATTAATCCTTATCAAGTTACCTTTCCAATGGTACCTCATCGATTCCTACCACCCTTGAATTAGCTTAGAATAAAATCAAAAAAGGATTAGTGGGATGCTGTCCCCTATTTTTTGGCATTTTATGCAAATTAATTGATTTTTTTCAATGTCCTTTTCTAAGGCACTCGAATGGCTCAAGGTGAGCCCGATCAGCTGCAATGAGTCTAAAAATATGTGTCAATCTCCTTCTAGGCTCGGATCATGGCACCTGCATTTTTCTAAATTTTATCAATTTTTATTTTTGTTAATTCTTACCTTTTTAAATAAAAAATTGTCGATTTTGTCAAGAAACATCAAAAATGTCATTTTTGTCAAAAAATAATGAATCTTCGTTAATTTAAGTTTTCTAATCTCACCTTTTCAAAAATCATTAAAAATCAAATTTTCTTTCTCTCGGATTATCTCCAAAATTTTCAAAATTCAAACCTAGTTTTCATGTCTCAATCAACCAATGGATCTAAATATGTCTAAAAAATTGTTAACTTGGTTATTTATAGATAACCGTTGACATTGTGAGATATATTTCGACCGTCCTTCCTTTTCCCTTTTTATGCAATTTATTTTACGAGATATCATCTTATTTGTTCATCTTACTAACATATTTTTCTTCATGGCTTTCATCTTGCATTCATATTTCCAAACTATTTTTAAAAATCACAAAGGCAATGTTTCGTGTTGGTATGTATCCAGTGCTTGAGATGAAATATCTGGTTTTTCAAATTTACAACTGAAGATTATTTTTTTCAAAAATCTCTATATTTTCCTACCTTTTTAGGGTGTTTACAAGATTACAATATTTTTTAAAACATGTATTTACTCTGTTGTATAAATTCATACATAAAAGAGGATTCTATCAAAATAGTGGTGAGTCAAAACTGAATAAACTAAAACCAAGTTAGGATAGCTAGATGGTATCGATTTCGGGCATCATGGGGGTGCTAATCTTTCCCCATACATAACCAACTTGCAAATCCAACCATCAAATCTTTAGACCATGTGGACTAAGGAATTAATTTTTTCAAGTTTTGTAATTCGGCATATCTGTTTCAATAGGCATTTGATCACATCTAGCCTAAATGATTAACGGATAGCTCCAAGTAGTGGCCACTTTGTAGTGCCCATAGAAGACTAATTGGACGAGCAATTCATCTGATGGCACTAACTCATGGCTAAGAGCAAAGAATCCACACTTTTTTACTCTTATCACATCAAAAAGGAAGAGTCTTAGTTAAAAGAACACTTCTTTGTCGAGAAAAATCTTTTTAAGTCATTAGCTCACTTTTTTCATGAGGGAGAGCACGTTGCTAATAAAAATGAGTAGGGAATCAGGGTTTTTGAAAGGTTGTTAAGGGCTGTAAAAGAGAGTTTTGAAAATAAAGTGCTTTGTTTTGAAAATTATGGTCTCTGTATGTGTGTTGCTAAGCCAAAGTTGGCCCTTTACAAACAAGTAGTTGTTACTATATGCCCAAGAGCCAATTAGATTGGATGAGGCATATATAAGTTAATAATGCAAACTACTTACTTAATTATTCAAGGTTTTCCTTTATGTTAATGGCAAGATTGATAATCATGCAAACATTAATTGGATAAAGCCTATGAAACACGATGGCCATGTAAAGTTACTAATTAGTTACGATAATGAGATGTTTATATATCAAAGTCGTGTTTCTAATTGACAATGGACAAAGGATAACAAATGCTAGGCTTCTATGCATTTGATGCATGTAACTCTTTAATCTCATAGAAGTTGAAGTATAAAGATACTTGGGGATAGCATATAAGTACTCGTTTTGCGAAAACAAGTTCACTAAACATGGCCTGTGTGAGAACTTCATTGGGTATAAGTCGCTCAAGTGTCTATGGAATATGTTCTCATGTGCTCGTCATGTATATTAGTCCTTAAACTTGTGATACTAGTCATCTCATATAGGGAGTGTCATACTTTGATTTATCTAAAACGGGTCCATAATGGATGGATACTTAAGGTAGGCTATGTTGGGTATGACATGAATTACATGGTGGATGGATGAATGATCTAGCAAGGATTCACCACTCCAAGTGACATTGGAGACATATCTTATATGTTCTTGGCTTTCATTAACTTGATAAAGTCATTGGCCAACGTGTGCTAAATTAAAGAGAAATTGTTTCTCTAAATTAATAAGGTTAATCGAAAGCTACAGGAACTAATACGGATTGATACATGAGTAGACACTGTACCATACTCATGGTCTTTCTAGGATATCTGGTGAAAGGATCGAAGTACACTAAGAAGATAGTTACTGAAATCTTTCTTAACAAGTCATATTGACTCTGACACATGATGCCTTGTTAGAGGCCAATCTTGGTCTATAAATATAAATACACTTAATTGGGTGATTATATTTATTGCCTTTATGATGGAAGCATAATGGGGCACATAATAAGATGATCTATTGGATTAAAATTGAGATTTAATTAAGTATGACTTAAGTAAATAAAAGGTATAATAAGGAAGACTTAATTGAATAAATTCAATTAAGAATGATTTAAGACATAAATTAGATTTATGAAATTACAGATGTTTTAATAAGACAATAAAGCTAAGAATGTCTTATCAAGATAATGTTTATTATTGACATGGTTTAGGAATTTTATTAAATAAAGCCAAATAATTGTATTTCAAAAATTAAACAATTATTTGATAATTATTTAATTAGTTATTTAATATATTTACATGAAGTAAAATTGTTTTACTAGATTAGAAAATTTAATTACGTAAATTTAAGGGTTGGGCTAAAAGCCCTAATTATCAAATCAAGAGAGTTTAGTTGTGAACTACTCTAACTTAGGCTTACTAATGGGCTAGCATAGAATAACTATCTTTGGTATGCTATTGGGCTAAAATATTAATAATTTAATATTAAAGCTCAATATTGGACAAGTTAATTATAATAGTTTTAATTAGGCTTTAAGAAAAGTAGGGCCACCTTTTGGGCATGTTAGTTTTCAGCTTAGTTGACCCAATAGTCAAGCCTAACCTAGCTCAAGGTGTATTTAAAGGGTTTTTGGCTGATAATTAACATTAGGAAAACCGTAGGCACAAACCTTAGACTTTTCTAAAGGGTTTAGTGCAACAAAATTTGAAAAATAGTTTTCATTGATTTTTAAAAAAGTGTTTTTGAATAGTTTTTAACATAATGAAATTAGAAAAATAGTTTTCTAGCATTGAGAGATTAATTTTTCATAAAGTTTGTGAAATTGGAAAAATCCTAAAATCTTTTCTTTCCTAAGCCTGATTGTGATATTTTCATTTTAGGTGATCAGAAAGTGTTTTTGATCAAAATGGAAGATAAAAAATCAATTTTATATCCTCAAGTTATCAACCGAAATAAAAAAATTAGATTTTTGGATTCATTTGCCTGTAATGGTGAAAAATAGTTATTTCTTTACAAAGTTGTTTTTTCTCCTTTTTAGCTCAACATACATGGGAATTATTCCTAGATCATTTTAGATCTTAAACTTGTTGGCTATACATGTTTTGGTTGAGGCTTAAGAAGCCTTTTGGCTTCTAGCGAAGAACCACCGAACCTTTGAAGGCTCCAATAAGCATCTGTGTAGATCACCCTCGGAGGCAGGACACTTCTATTGCTTATGGCTTTAAGAAGAGATTATAATAATCAAACTATGGTACGTTTGTGGAGGGATCAACATGCTTAGAGTTACGAGTCTCTAAGCAAGTATGATTTTTAATAGATCTATGTTTTTAAAATGCAATTTGATCACGTGCATTTCTTTTTCTATAATTTTGAGAAAATTTAAGTTTTTTTTATTTAATTTTACTGCATAAGTTTAATTTTGATTAAATTTTTATGCTTATATCGATATGCGTGAGCCTGAGATTTCCTTATAATGGTCAGCCAATATTTTAGAGCAAAATGTGAGGGCATTTTAGAGTTTTCCACTTGTACCATATAACAACTCTAGGTACTATGCTCAACACTCTTGATTTTCACCGGTTCTAATAGCCAAAGTGGTGGAGCAGATTATTTTATGCGGTCTGCAAATAGAGAAAAGCCAATTATACGCCTAACAAGCTATATTTTACCATGAAAATGTCCTATTTTCTAGTCATTTGGGCCTATAAAAATTAATTAAATCTGATCCTAAGCCTATTGATAAGGGTTGTTAGAAATTTAAGTATTTTTGGAAAAAAATGTAATCAAACTTGTGCTTTGAATCAATATTGTATGGGGAAAAATGGCATGAGTTAGGCAAAAATGCCTAAATGTATCAATACATTTAGATATTTTGGGTGAATTTATCGATACATAGGGTAAATGTATCAATACATTCACCAATGCATTGATACGTTTATATTTAAAAATCATATTTTAGCTATTGCTTAGCCTTGTATCGATACATTTGCTTGATAGTGAACATAAATGTTAAGATTTTAATTGTTAAATTCTTATCTTTTCGTAGTTTATGAGCTATAATTGATGAAAATTACTTTCTTTTGTGTTCAAGGTCTAAAAAGGGCTTGGAAAAAATAAAAAAGGGCTTAAATGAGTTGATTGGAGTAGCCCAAGAAGAGAAAAGAAAGAGCTGATATGGACACTACATGGGCACACTCTACAGGCAGACAACTTAAATTAGAATTTTGATTTATTTAGGATTCTAATTGAGTAGAATCTGGAACTAATTAGAATTTAGGTAAATTTGGGAAAGTTGTAAGGGATAAAAAAAAGAAAGAAGGAAAAACCAGAGGACAGTTTTTCTAGGGTTTTTAACTTTTTCTTTTAGAGAGAGAACAAGAAGACAATGTGTGGCTAAATTCTTTTCAACTAGTCAAAGGTTTTATATCAGAGTTTAATTCTCTACGACTATGAGATCCAATTTGTGTTTATACTATTCATTGTTCTTAAATATTTGTCTTTCCTTCTATGCTTCATAAGCATGATTGTTATTGTTAATTGAATGTTTGGTACCGCATTTGATTGATAGGATAATCTATAGCTATTTAGAAAATCAAATCCGTAATTGTTTGATTATTCTAATAAAAGTGGCAACTAACTTGGTTAGGAAGAATTCGCAATCTAATCTGAATAAACCTACATATAAGTTTATTGGTTAGAATTGGCGATCCCCCTCTTATTATTAATGCTATTGATACATTAAAACACTAAGATCGTATTTAGGGTTTATGTAATCAATAAGAAAAATAATTAACGATCGTACCTTAATTATCAAATAACTAAGGATGGGTAGGGAGTTAGGTCATACCAACACCCATAACCAATTTATTCTCGAATAATGAATATATCTTTGCATCCATGATCAGTTGTGAGAATAAAACTTGCGATTAGACCTTTGGCTAGCATTTTTGTGATATTGACATTTATTTCAGTTTAATTTGTTCTGTATTCTTAATCGATCTTTAGTTTATTTAGTTTATTTAATTTTAGTTGACTTTATAAAATCCCTACTTTATTTTGTTAATTTTGAGAGGAAATTAGATCTTACCATTCCCTATGGAGATGATCCTACTTATCACTATATACAAAATATCTTATTAGAGTAGGAAAATTATTTTTGTTGGATTTGACACCCACCAAATTTTTAATGTATCAATACATCAAGCAAATATATCGATACATGCCCTATTTATATCGGTGCAACTTAGGATTTTTGTGTTTGGTGATAAGGTAGCCATTATATCAATACCTTAAAGTCATGTATCAATATAATCAAGTAAAAATGTGAATTTTATGTACCTTTGGTCCAAAAACAGCTTACCTAAGTGGGGAATGATGGGAAATGGATTCGTGCTCTATTTGAGGTTTGTTAATGCCTTGAAATGCTTACATGTAGGTCGGATAAAATTAGATGTCTATAACTGGATAGGGTCCTTAGAAGACATGAAGAGTACTTTAGAGTATATTTTAATTTTGGCTATGGTGTTTTCTCTTAGTGCTCCAAGAAATAGGAAACCATGGCACAGTCAACTGTGGAAGTTGAATTCATAATTGCAACAGCATAGTCAATCAAGCATTATGGTTCAGGAAGATCATGTGTGATTTGCGTATAGGGCAAAAAGAAGGCACTAAACTATTTATGGACAATCAAGCTTCAATTTATATCTCACATAATCTAGTCTTTCATGGAAAGACAAGCCATTTCAACATCAAATTGTTTTTCATTAAGAGAAGTGTAGAAAATGGTGATATTATTCTATTGTATTCCAATATTGAAGACTAAATGGTTGATATTTTCACTAAGCCACTTCCTATTAGCAAGTTTAAGTTTTTAAGAAAAAAACTTGGAATCTGTAGCTCTTAGTGCAAAGAGGAGTGTTGTTGATATGCTTTAAGACTACATGTAGCCTATTTTTTCTAATCGCATTTTTAGACATGTGTTAGTGGTACATATGTTAGTTTTACATGTGTTAGTGGTTAGTTGAAGTAGTGCCTACTTAAAGTAATGGCAAAATTTAGGAAGTTAATTAATTAGTGGTCGTTATTCATGTTGTTAGTCATGTTTCCATGCATTAGATCATGAGTAAGTTAGTGGATCATGATCTTTTTTTAGTTATTTCTACAGTTAAATAAAGGCTTGATTTTTTCAATGGAAGACACACTTTTACATTTTAAATTCTTTTTTTTATTGTTCTTGTGTTTATTGTTTTCGTTCTTAATCCTTGTCATTTCACTTTGCCTCAAACAACAATAAATTAGTCCTTAAAAACAGGGTTATATCTCCAAGGCTTGCCATTTTAACCCATGAAAGTTTCATTGTATTAAGCTGGAACACTTTAATATCATCAACAACTTTGATTGATTTCCTAGAGATAAGGAAAACCAATAAGATATTCCCCTTATATTCAGCCAAATATTTTTTGAAAGCTTTGGCAATAATGAAGGAATGGCCTTTTTCGAACTTAAGGCAATAATTTTAGGATAAGATTCAGTGGCATCAGTCACTACAAGGGTTCCTTGCAAACACAAGATGTTTCGCTAAAACCAATTGCATTGGTAAATGTCATGAAATTATTCCCTTTTGAGTTCATCAAACAATTTGGTTCTTTAAAGGTGCAATCTTGCTTCACCCATTCCATGTCTCTTTCTTTTCTTGGTTTATAGGATGACTCATTCCTGTCAAGACTATCATAATACAATTCTTATTACAAAAATTCCTTGGTGAAGAGAAAATCACAACACATATTAAATGAGTTCTTTCATCCATTCTGGGAGTGTAGAATATGAATGCCCTTTAACTAGATACTAAAGATAAAATGCCATCTCTTTATTCACTATAGCATCATTTGAGTAACTAAAATGATTTTTCCAGTGGCTATCGATTGATGGATTCGCTCACACACATTGAATAAGACTAATACTAGAACAAATGCCAAAAGCATAAAGTATTTAGAGTTGGCTTAATATAATATTCCTTATTGTTGACATTATGTATTTCATCAAATAGTTAAAGACATGTTGGTGAATTGTTGTTACGATTGCATTTGCTTGTGATTGCTTTGCATAACCTATTAAGGTTGCCATAACTTATATGTTGCATTAGAGCTGGCTACCTAGCGATTATGTCAACAAGCTTTTGAGGAAGATCTAGCCATGTGATCACTGTGCTATTGGCTTTTTTCCTAAAAGGAGCTTGCTTTTTCTTATATTTTATTTTTAGTTTTAGTTCCATGGGTATAGATTTTTGTACAAGAAAGGTTTGAACTTTGAAATTCAAGCTCACAGAAAGATCTTAAATTATACATTTTATTAGTATAGCATCTAAGTATTGAAATTTGTTATACCATACATTAGAGAATTATAATAACTAGGATAGAAATTAAAAAAAAAGGGGCTAGAATATAAAGATATGAGTTGACTTCAAACTTTAGGTAGCATGGTTTAATTTCTTATTTTTATTCTAGTGTATGTTAAAGAAGTCCAGCTTTCCAATTTGAAGGGAAAAAACTAATAAGGTAGAGAGTAACAATATGTTCCAGTACTATAGGTTCGGATCTAGCCTGAAAAGAGTTTCCAGCTTTTTTGTGGCATTGAATATCTTTGCGATTGATTGACATTAATAGAATGTCAGGTTCAATGTAATTGACATTTCATTTTAGACTTGTTAGTTAGGTGGATCAAATTGATTTCGAGTCTAATTAATTTAAAATTTCGAATATGAAATGATTTTAGATTTATAATAACTATTAAATATGTAAATAATAAATATAAATTGAGTATTGGAATGGTTAGTTCAATGATGAATTTTGAAGCAATGGCTATGATATTCGTTAGACAAAGTCAAACATGATCTATATTTCTAGCTTGGCTCATTCAACCAACAAATATTCAAGTAAGATTTAAACTTAAATTCAAGAAACTCAAGATCTAATCATATAAGATCAACCAAATATGCAAGGAAACCACGATCTAATGGGATCAAATCATGAACTCATCAAAATTTAGTTGACCAAACCTAATCTCCATCAAAATGGGCTTGGTCGAATGCTTTTAAGCTAAAGTCATGCAAGGAATCATGCTTAGAAATCTAAATAATTAAGCATTTAAAGAGAAAATCATGCCTTTAAGCTTTCTTATGGCTTTTCTTAGCTTTTCTTAAGAAAGAGGAAGAAATTTTGGGAGGAATATCTAAATTTTTTAAGTGTACTAGTGTATAGTGATATGTGTTAAGTGATAACTATCACTTGCTATTTATAGAAAAATAGGTGCTGATTAAATCACTAATCACTATAAGGTGATTTTGAACTTGGCTATCATTTAATTAATCACCTTTAACTAACTTCTTTGGAAAATACTTATGTACCCTTAATATTTATATGAATTTGCAAACAAAACTCCCCACATGCTTTAATCTAGTCAACCATGTGACTAAATTCCATGCCACATTTGTACATTTTTATTTTAATTCAACTAACCTTGATGTAATCATGTATAAATGCATTTGGATGTTCCTTTTTGCATTTAAAATGATCCCTAATAACTTTCTTTTAAAAAATTTAGAATTTCCTATCCTAGACCTGTCGGATTAAGCTTTCAAAAATTTAATTTCTAAAGTCCCCTCATGACTTGAACTTGGTTGCACTTGCTTAACCTATTTTTCATGGTCAATTTCATATTTATGCAATCAATTTTAAAATTTGAGATCTAAAACTCTGCTAGTTTGAAAGTTACTTTCATCATATAGTTGATTTTGACTATTGACTCTATCTATAGTTGACTTTTGACATTCTATTGACATTTTAGTTTGACTTTTAAACCAAATGTCTTCAAAAATCATTCTATTTCTTTCAAGAGGCATAAACTAACCAATTTACATTATAAATAGATTTTCGAGACTTGGGTCTCATTTTCCAAATCCAGCATTTTCCCCCAAAATCAATCAACTAAGCTTAAATGAATTTTCTTATCAAATTAACCTCCTAGAATCATCCTAAAACCCAAGTTAGACCTTTTAATAAACAATACCTTATCTCAGATAATCTGGCTAAAAAATATCAGCAAATTTATAAAAATTAAGAATAAATTAATTAGGGGGCTCAGACTAAATTAAATATCTATAATATTTATTACAATAATTTTGAAATTTAAAATTTAAGTTGATTGAATATTAAAAATTTAAGTATTGGAATAATTTATGGAATGCAGTAATAACTATCATTTAATAGGATATTATAATACATAAAACTTTTCTAAAAGGAAAACGATAAAAAAACCACTAAAAGTATAAATAAGTCGACATATATTACAGTGCTTAAAAGGAAAAAAAGATATTCAAGTGCTTTAATTAGAAGATATGAAAATATATTCATGATTAGTTAGCTTTTTGTCATAAAGCAAGCATGCATGTGATGGATGCCTATGTACTTTCTATGGCTAGATTTTTAGGCCTTTGTTGTCATATACGTGGAGCACAGTTATGGTACATTGTATTGAAGAATGAATCCTCCTCACACTAGGCATATTTAAGTCCTATATAATAACATATTTTTATTCAAGAACATATAGAAAAATTCAAGAAAAAAGTTAGTGGCATAACTAGTTTTGAAGAACAAGATTATTGAAGCTCAAGTTTCCTTTCTCTTGATCTATCTCTCTTCTCTTTCATTTTATTTGCAACATATTAATGAAATGAAACTTTAACCAATTGGTAATCCAGAAAATGAATTTTCTTTTCCCACTTCTAGTTCATTTATAAATTCAAAGTTATTTTTTCTTATGTATCTTTGTTCTTGATATCAAAGCATATTAAAACTTAAGCCTCTTTTGGAGGTTAAGCATATTAAAAATTCATTTCTTGGAATTTTTATTATGCTTAGCCTCTTGTAGAGGTTATAATGTTATACTTAATCTCCTAATAAGATTATATACTTCTAAAATAGGTTAGGAATTTTCTTTTAATTAATCTCTTAATGAGGCTTTGTTTATATGATTCTTTTTTTGCCACTGCAATTGAAAATTATATATTATTTTAGTTTCTTGAAGAAAATTAATCATATGATTATATTAGTCTCATGAAAAAGCATAATTTGTGATGATAAATTTTATGCAATTTATATTGAGACCTATAATCTAGATGATTATATATTGAATACATTATCAATTATCCTTATGTCATGATTTATCTTTATAATTATTGAGATAATTACATTGTAATTTCTTTTATTATCTATTAGTTCTACAATGTCAAATCTTACAAAGCTTAAGTTTCTTGCTCTTGATATATCAGGTTAAATCTGTTTGCCATAGACACTTAATGTTGATATTCATTTAGCTATGAATCTTAATGAAACAATTAAAGAAGGAAATGAAACATCCTTATAAGATCATGCTAATGAAATGATATTTTTTCGCTGCAATCTCAATGAAGGATTAAAAGTCAAATATTTTAGAGTAAATGATCAATATATCCTTTGGCAAAATTTAAAAGAAAAATATGAACACCATAATGTAGGAAGTCTTGAGATGGTAAATAATCAAAATGCAAAAGCTTACAAATAAATTCCTACAATAAGCAGTGGAAACAAATCAAACAGATTAAGCCAAGAATTTTTAAACAGGATCATCTTGCATGGTTTTTGACTAATCTTTAAAAATAAGAACATCAAGAATAAATCAAGATCTGTTACTTCTGCCAAAAGATGTCTTGGACTAATTCGATGACTTCAATTTTTACACTAAGCCTGGTTGTTGCAAACTAAAGCTATCCAAGTGTTTAAAATCTAAAGGTTATCCACATAGGTGATCTGGTCAGTTATCATAAACCAAAGCTATCCAAATGTCTAGGATCTAAAGGTTATCTACATAGGAAAACCTTTAAAAATGAGAGATTTAGTTTCCCGAGAACTATGCTAGCAACTTAGGCTTTAAAAACCTTCTCTTCTAGTTAAAAGACCTTGATTCAATAATTAAAACAAGATGAAGAAAACAAAATTTTCTCTAAGAACACAAGAATTGCGTAATGTTCCTTAAGGATTTCTGACAAAAACATAACCTAAGTTTTCTAAGGTATTTTGGTCAAAATTTTTGGGTCAACTAAGACCATAAGGGATGGAAAACATCGTTTAATATATATATATATGGTTTAAAATTTTAATTCTTGAGAAATTATAATTTTAACCCTGGCCTATGTGAACTTGTTCAAATTATGCCTAAGTAACTTTTACTTGTATTAGATATATTAGCCTTCTCTTATGTTAATTTCTATAGATCACCCTTATGTGGGTGACCTATTAGGCTGTTATCATGTTAGTAATAAATATAAATTATCCAATTAAGAATATTTAAATTTATAGACTAAGACTGGCATCTAGCAATACATCATGGCCACCTAACATGTAAGGAGTGTCAATATGGGTTTGACAAGCCCTTCAGTGTATAGTATCTTAATGTAATTCAATCTTTTCATCATATATCCTAAAATTAGCAAGAGCATGGTTCAGTGTCTATGCTTAACCCATTCCATATTAGTATGCAACCCCTATGAGTTTACTCCATAATCAGTATTTCCTTGGCCTCGGACTTTGAGTTAACATGGGCTAGGCACATATAAGATATGTCCCTTTAAATCACTTAGAATGAGAATCCTCTCTGGACCACTCATTCACCTATCGTATGATTCGTGCTATACCTAAAACCACCCATACCATAATAATCAATCTATTGAAGACCCGTTTATGATGGAATTAAACTATGACATGCCTCATATAAAGTGACCTAGCGTCAAAAGTTTAAGGATCACTTACACTACTGATATATGAGAGTATTTCTATAGACACTTAGAGTGAGATATCAAATGAAATTCTAATGGTGGGTCATATTCAGTGAACTTGTTACCATAACAAGCACCCATATGTTATCCCTAAGTATCTCTATACTTTAACTTATGAGATTAGTTGCATGCATCAAATGCATGGAGGCTTAACATATGCCAGTTTTTCTACATTGTCAATGCCCTTTCTTGACAATATAATGACTAGAAACATTTTAGAAATGCAACTTTGATGCATAAGGATCCCACAATTGTAATTCATTACAATTCCTTTGCAAGGCTATTGTGCTTGATGGGCTTTATCTTCATAAGACATTTGTAGTAGTTCATTTAAATTCAATCTTTTAGATAAAGAAACACCACTTTAGCATTATGTCATAATATTTTGAGAGAACCATAATATATCAGAGCAAACAACATTTTGAATTGTCTTAGGGCCCCAATTGGTAAAAGAACCTCCCATACAAAAATATGAGAGTGATAGGGTTAAAGAGTCATCAGCAATCTTTTTTGGGTAGATGTGATTGGTCACCTATTAAAACTATTCATTGAAGAGTTACAAAACTCTAAAGGAACGTTTTACAGCCTGTGCATACCAAAGATCTATAAAGTTAGGCTTGGGAGTCTATTAAACTATAAGTAAGGACTCGATCCCTTTCGTGATGCCCAATACTTAATGCCAACTAATCACAAATATCTAAATTTGTCTTTCACAGTTTCAATCATTTGTGTTCAATCATAATCCCCTTTTTATTTATTCCAAAATCAAACAAATATCCCTCAAATATGTGTTCAATCATAATCCCCTTTTTATTCATTCCAAAATCAAACAAATATCACTAAAATATGTATCCCAAAACTCTTACCAGGACTAGCTCAAATTTACAATTGATTCGGAGCTAAAATCTCTTATAATGGAGAAATTTTATAATGCATTTGACTCTAAAATTATTCACTAATTGACAACATTTCCTATACTATTTATAAAATTTGACTTTATTAAAAAGAAATTAGAAAATACTGTACTTGGATTAAATTAGACAAATCACAATTTTGGAAACAATATTAAAAATTAGCTTCATTTAATTCAACTTGGAAGCTCTAATACCAGCCACTAGGAACCTTACTTAAGACACTCCTAGACCTATTGATACACTAAACATCACTTCCAGAGTTAATCCTACGGCATCTAAATACCTCAAAATAATGAACACCAAACCTGGAGAGACTTGAATTATTGGATAGATTTGACCTTTCAAGCTCTCCAAATTTATTCTTAATTATTCGTATCACATAAAATCACCAAACTATACTCTATGATTGCGAACTCACTATATGTCGACCTAAAAATTCCAAAAAGTGCCAAAAAATTATTTTAGTTGCCAGGTAAATTTTTTTAATTGGACATTATTGAAACGCATAGCATGTCTAAATAACTTGCTTTCAAGATTTTTTCATCTGGAATACCTATTGGACGCGCCATACATTCTTAGAAAGCTTATTTACTCTATTTCATCTAAAAATATGAGAAAAATATACAAAAATGATTGTCCTTATTAAAAAATAGTTTGTAATACTAATCAGGCACTAAAACAAAGCCATGCAAACAACTTGTATTTAGGGATTTTACTGTATTCATTTGATAACAAAATTGAACATTTCAATAACCTATTATGCAGCCAAATCAATGAGAATTATAGGAAGAATACTAACAAGAAAATATATCTTTTTTATGAGACTATAGTGCTGGACTCAACAGTAGCCCTGACTTGACTTGTGATCACTAAACCTTTTATCTGATTTTTAAAACACATTTTCGAATGTTCAAACGTCCAAAATGTTATATTTAAGGAAACTACAAGGACTTCTAAGTGCCAAGACCTAGAACTATGATTTTCGACATTGGCAATATGCTTTGAAGTCATGTGAGTTATTGTTTTATTCTCTATTATTTATTTTTAGCAAGTGAAAGGTACACCAATGCCACTCATTATGTGCTATAACCAACACCTAAGTGACACCAAACAACATAATTTGACTTACCTAAACATTATCTAATGACTCACATAAAGTCTTACGAAGTTTAGACTCATCCAAGCATATTTAAACACTTAAAAATATCTTTGTTTGCTCCAAATCAGCTTTGATTCAAGCTATTTTATTTAACATCCCCAAGTTACTCATTAAAGAGCTTATTAAATAAAACAAAACCTTGATTCACCTATTGATTAAGTGAATCAAAGCTTGCCCTTGGGGAAATTTTTGAGAAAATAAGGTTTTTACACAACTAAAACACCCTAATATGTATGATAATCAAGCTATTTTATTTAACATCCCTAAGTTACTCATTAAAAAGCTTATTAAACAAAACAAAACAAAACCTTGATTCACCTATTGATTAAGTGAATCAAAGCTTGCCCTTGGGGAAATTTTGGAGAAAATAAGGTTTTAACATAACTAAAACACCCTAATATGCATTTTATCAAACAAATAGAATACTAACCTATGATTCTAGCAACCAATCATCCACAAGACTTATTCTAACTGCAAAATAGCCTATAGTCGAATCATTCATGCTTATGTAAACATCATTTTTCATCATTTAACAATCAAGCACAAGATAAAAAGCTCAGATTCAATCAATTAACTTGATTAACAATCAAAACCTGCTTTCAAACATTTGAACTCATTAATTGAACAAGTAAGCTTTTAAATCCATTCAATTAAGCATAAATTTCAGCTTACCTAAGTTCAGCTTAATTCATCTAGGTTTCACTAATTAAGCATCAATTATGTAAAACCCACTCACATATACATAAATTCCACTTAGGCCAAACCTAACTAAAGGAATATTTCCTTGTTTGAATAGTTTTTCTAAGTTCAAGAACTTATGATCTCATCAGTTAGCATTGGATTCAAGTTCTATCTACTTATATTTTAGCTTTAACTAGCTCAAATTAGCAAGATCATGCAAGATTAAATCAACTAAACTTATGACCTACATTACCTAAGCTAGCCGAACTTGGATCTTTCTTTTTTTTATGTTCAAACAACTCATCTAAGATAAAAGATCTTTATTTCATCATCTCCACTTTGAAATTTCGACTCAACATCATTAAATTCTTGCTTAACTAAGTTCAAATTATCAAGATCTTAAGAAATAAGGATGGCTAAAACCTAGATCTAGATATTACATTTTGTT
The DNA here is from genome assembly GCA_038381835.1 of Adansonia madagascariensis. Taxonomy (NCBI): domain Eukaryota; kingdom Viridiplantae; phylum Streptophyta; class Magnoliopsida; order Malvales; family Malvaceae; genus Adansonia; species Adansonia madagascariensis. Next base: position 7,711,112 of record JBBYHL010000006.1, on the reverse strand, counting down.
TGAACCTAAATCAAGCTCTCTAAACATGATTTCAAGTTAAAATTTAGCAATTAATCACTCAATCATGCTTGAAATAACATACATAGCTCCAAATCAAATTAAAACATCATAGTATCAATATATGATAGTGGTGGTAGTCGAGATTTTAAGTTATCCCATACTCAGGATTTAGATTAGGCATAGTAATATGAAGGGAGAGAGACCTTTGAGCAAATTGCTCATCCGACTAGTCTCGGATGGCCAGTATGAAGTGGCCATAAACTTAGAGTTGCCACTAATCATTTTAGGCTAGGTGGGATCGAAAACAAAATTCCAAGTTATGAAACTCAAAATATCGATTTCAAGGTCTACAAAGTCCAAAATTTGTTAGTTAGGTTTGGGGTTTAGTTGTGCACGGGAAGGATTAACACCCTTACGACTCTTGAAATTGATATCTATTAACTATGTCTCACTTCAGTTTTAGCTTAATTGGTTCCATTTAATCATTATTTAGATATAATCCCCTTTTATGCATAAAGCTTTTGTGGAAAATGTAAATGTAGCTTTTGAAAAGGAATTTATATCACCTATATGACGTAGAGGTATGAGGAGCATAGGGATTTTGATAAAAATAATTTTCAGATTAGATTTTAAAAATTTAGATATTTCATGTCAAGTACTAGAGAGATACTAACACAGAATATCGCTTCACAATCTTGAAAATGGTTTTAAAACATGAATGCACAATGGTCCTTGCAAAGAGAAAAAGTATTCATAAGACGAAAAAGAATGTAATAAATTACGTAAAAGTAAACACACAAAAAAGCATGAAAAGAAGGGATGATTGAAATGTATCTCATAGCTATCTTTGATTATTGAAGAATAACCAAAGTAACATGTTTGAGATGTGGTTAGATTCATTGGTAACTTAAGGGATGAAAAAAAGGTTTCAATTGGTAGACCCAAAGATGTTTGGGAGAAAATTTGGATTTCAGATGAAATTTGATAAAAAAAAGGATTGGAGTATCCCATCGAAAGGCGGGGTTAAAGTATCCAAAATGGTAAAAAAAATTTCAAGTATGCTTAAAAAGGGTTTTGATTAGGAAGAAATTCGAATTTTGAATGAAAACTGGGTTGGAGTCTCCCCTTTGAAAATGGGGTTGGAATATCCCCTTTGAAAAAAATTCTTGATGTTTTAAGAAAATAATTAGGAATCTCAAATGTGAACTTGAAGAGAAAATTTAAATTTTAAGTTTAAGATAGGGTTTGAATATTCCCTTAAAGTAATGGGTTGGAGTATCCCCAAGAGTTCTAATTTTGAGAAAAATTTTGAGTTTTAAATGAAAAGTGGGGTTGAAGTACCCCTTCGAAGAAAAGGAGTTGGAGTATCTCCATAGGCAAAAATTTTAGGATTTATGGAGGAAAGAGATTTTTGTTAAAAATTTATTTTTTGTATTTTATCCTTGATCCGAGTCTAAAGGGTTCATGTTGTAGGGGAAGTAATCAGATGCATTTTAAGGCATTCGAATGTCTCTGTAATGGTGTTTCAAAAATTAGGTTAAAAAGCATAGGACAGCATCATGTCATCTCCCTTCCCAAATTTATTTCGGGTTTATCCGAAGGTTTCAAGGTGTAAATAAGGTATTGTTAGAAAGGTAGCTTGACGAGGATGAATATAAAAATATTCCAAAAATCTTACAAAATCTTTTTCTAGGTGAAATTAATTTTTGAATTTAGGTCTATCTTGACACTGGCAGTGTATGTGGGAGAAAACACACTGAACTTTGAAAAATTGTTTTAGGCTCATCTAGAATCATTAAATCATGAACAATACCTTTCTGGAAAGGAAATTTTGTGAATTTTCTGGGAAAAATACTTAAAAAGTTAAAAAAGAATCATTTGGTAGGCCAAAATGACCCAAATAGAAAATCATATTTCTTTTATCTGGAATTATCTGAAGGCATAAAAGATACTGTTAGAAAGGTACTTTGACACCTTTTAAGTGAAAATATCAAAAAAATCAAGGAAAATATTTTATGGCTTGAGAATGATTTTTCAAACTCAAAATATAATGCTGCTAGAGCAAAACATGGGCTATTCAATATTTTCAGATCTTTTCAAGAATAGACTCAAATCTAGGACATCCAAACGTTTGTATTGGTGAGAACAAGTAACATGGACGTCATGAGTTTATTCCATGATCCTTAAATGGTTTAGGATTATGAAACAACCCATTGACCATGTCACTAAAATTGGTATTAGACCCAAGATCAAGGCTTAATACTTTAACTAAAGAAAACAATAACTTATTTCCATGAATCCAGACCTAGAAGGTTTAGTTCATTCAATTTAATCAAAACATTAAATCTATGCTAGTCCCTATCATTTGAAGATAGCATAAACTTAACTTGGGTTTTTTCGAAAAATCAAATTTTTTATAGCAAATAAGCATGCATTTTGACAAACAAATCATGAATGAAATACAGCATGGATAAAGATAAACAAGTATTACACATGCAAACACACAAAGATGACATTTTGACATGGAAAAGGTAACAAAAATGCATTGAGGTGAAAATAAGATGCATGGAAGTGACACAAACATATTTAAGTAAGGAAAAGGATGTTGGAGTTGTCAAGATAGCTTTTTTATGTCATAAGACTCTTCAAACACAAGAAAATGCATAAACATACTCAATTCATGTTATAAAAATATTTAAGCATGTGTTAAGCACGCGAAAATAGATGAAATATGATAGAGAATGCATGAATAAGGGACTATTTTGATGACAGAATGAAAGAGTAGAAGTTTAGCCTAACAAGCAACATCAAGGCTTCAAAAGAACATTAAGATCCTAAGACTACCACAACCAAGGCAATAATATGCATGGGAGTTTGAAGATGGTTATGGTAGCATAAAGGGCTTACTAAAATGACATAGATGATAAAATCAAAAAACGTATGGAACAAAGTAAAGTAAATATACTAAAAAAGCTTGAACTTTTCTTTTTTCTTGAGGCAGTGACTTTAAGCTCTATTTCTTCCATCTCTTTGCTATTATCTTAGCAAGAAAAGGATAAAAGGAAGAAGTTTACTGGTAATATTATTAATGGTAGGGTGTTTCAAGATGAAAGTATGCAAAAGGCTAAGTTTTTAAAGGATTTTGGATGATGGTTTAAAGAAACTATGAGAATGGAAGAAGGTTAAAGGAGGCAATGGAATAATATTTTGATAGAGTTTTAGGGCTGGGGATTACTAGAGGACTCTTAAGGATGGCTGAAAGTCTTTTTTTCTTAAGAATGGCTGAAGTGTTTTTTGGAGGTAGCTGGAAATCCTTTTTGAGATGGTTGGAAGCCTTTTTTTTAAGCCAGCTTTGGTTTTTATTCAAATTCAATGTTCAATTAATGCTTTTAGGAGACAAAGCAATGGAGTTTTTATCTTTCATTCATGTACCAAGGACTGGCCTTCTTTTCATTGGTTATACCATGCTGAGTTGGGGGCAGAAAGGCTGTAATAGCCTGCAACTGAAGATATGCCTAGCATGCCTTCTTACACCCATATATTTCATGAAAGTGAACCTTGTCATTGGCTATTTGGGCTCTAAAAATTTTTTAAAGTTTGATCATAAGCCTAAAGTTGAGGTCTGTAATGAATTATGACAGTTTTTTAGTGCAAAAACATGTTTGAATCAGATTTTTGAAGGCTAAAAAATGGTTTAAATTGGGTAAAAATGCCTTGGTCTATCGATACAAAACATGTTGTATCAAGACACTAGGCAATTTTTACCCATGAGTATCAATACAATGAGGTGTCTATCGATACTAAGAGCAAAAGAATTTCCAGTCTCGAGACTTAGTCACATGTATTGATACTCCATAGATTTGTATCAATACTTATGCTTGTGTAGTGATACATTTAGCCAAAAATTCATAACTTTAGTTACTACCAAGGTCTGTATTGATACAAACATATTAGTATTGATACTAAACCCTCTTGTATCAATACTAGGTGTGAAAATTCAAGTTATTGGCAACGTAACAGCCTCATATCAATACTTATGCTTCAATATAACTTGCATATACTTATGGCTTCCTAGGTTACCTCACCTTAGTCATAAACAATGGAAATTAATCTGTGTACTCATCTGAATAACTCTAGTGATACCATGAAAAGTGGCTTTTGATGCCCTATTTTACATTTTTCTTGAATATGGCCATAGGTATTTTAGACCTTCTTTCCTAAATTTTTTTTGCCTAATGCTATGTCTCCTAATAGTGCTTGGTGACACGATACCCGGTTGTCATCCCTATTTTATTATTTATTATTTTCTAATTCTATCATCTTTCACTTAAGTTCTAGGATGCCTAAAGTTAGCCCAGGAAAAATAAGGTTTCTACAAGGTTCATCAACAGTTTGCTCAAATTTGATGACCTTGACTGCTTGGTCAATTCTTAGGTTCCATGAACGTAAGGCTTGTTTTAATCCACAAATGGATCTAAGCAACTTTCAAACTTTTGTTTCTTGGCCTTTTACTACAAACATGTCTAGTTACATCATATAGATGCTCTCATCAAGATAGCCATTCAAGAATGCAGTCTTGGTTTCTATTTTCCAGATCTTGTAATTGAGAGCTGCAGCAATGGATAAAAGAAAGCGAATGGACTTTAGCATTACAATAAATGAAAAGGTTTAGTCATAGTTAATACCAACCTTTTACATGTATATCTTTGCTACTAGTCTAGCCTTAAAGGTTTTGAATTTTCCTTTAACATTCTTTTTTCTCTTGAAAACCCACTTACACCCTATGGATGTTACTCTTTCGAGAAGGTCTACAAGCTCCTAGACTAAATTGGATTTTATTGAATCCATCTTAGTATTCATAGCCTTTTGCTAGAGCTTAGAATCAACATCACTCATAGCTTTATCATAGATGACTAGATCATCTTCATGCTCTATGGCCTTAGATTGATAAATCTCACCATTATGCATGAAGAAATTAGATTTCTTAGAAACCCTTCCACTACGAAGAAACTCCCTAGGTGGTTGCTCATTTGCATGTCTTTCTTTAGACCTTGGAATAGAATCTAAGACCAAAATTTATGGGGCAACTTTATTTCCTAAAAATTCCTCTAGCATTGCTTTACTTCGAGGCTTAATTCATTCACATAACTTTCCTCAAGGAAAGTTGCATGGGTTGATATAATGACATTTGCTCTTTAGGGGTACAAAATAGTCCTCTTTTTGTCCTATTGGGATACCCTAGAACACGCATAATTCTAAGTAAGATTCCAACTTTTGTGCTTTTTTATCCAATAAATGTATCGAGCACCCCTATATTCTTATATGTCTAAGGAAGGTTTTTTTCCCTTTCGTAACTTATATGGAGTTTTAAGAACTGACTTTCTTGGAACTTGGTTTAGAATAATACTTGCTGTTTGCAGTGCATATCCCTAAAAGGATAATAGGAGTTTCGAAAAACTCATCATACACCATACCATATCCAATAAGGTCCTGTTTCTTCTCTCTGCTACACCATTTTGTTGTGGAGTAGCTGGTGTAGAATTGGGATAAAATCCCATTTCTACAAGGTGTCCTAAAAATTCATCGAAAAAGGATTCACCACCTTGATCCGATCAAAGTGTCTTAATGGACTTACCCAGTTGCTTCTTCACTTTCACAAGATACTCTTTGAATTTATCAAAGGTTTCGCTCTTCTGGTGCATCAATACACATATCCAAACCTTGAGTAATCATCTATGAATGATAAATAGTACTCATACCATCCTTGTGTTTTGATGTTCATAGGGCCGTATACATCAGTGTGCATAATTTTTAGAAGTTCTTTGGCCCTTGTACCTTTTGCTCCAAAAGGCCTCTTTTGTCATTCTCCCTTCAAGACAAGATTCACATTAGGGAAGAAGTACCTTCTTTAGAGATTCTAATAGGCTATCATTTACCAATCTTTGAATCCTTTCTTGGCTAATATGACCCAGTCTTAAATGCCAAAGGTATGCCTCATTAGACTGAGAAGTTTTTAACCACTGAGTGTTATTCATTAATTTGTGTGTAGCAGTGAGTCCATCTCTAGTTTGATCAAATAAATTTACCATCCATTCTTCTAGAATAGTTAAAAGACTTTTTTTTTTATGAATCACTACAATTTATTAAAAAAACTAAATAAAAATCTTTAATTAAATAGGCAACCAAAATAAAGTTTCTCTTAAAACTAGGAACTTAAAAATAATTTTTTTAATAAAATAAATCTAAATTTATCAAAATAAAAACTGGCATTTCCCATCGCTTCTGCAGACACCATGTTCCCACTACTAGTTTTTAATGAGAGATTCTTGTTAAGTAGACTTCACATTTCCTTGAACCACTAAAAAGAAACAAAAACATGATTAATGGTTCTAGAATCAATGACCCAAGTGTCTTTTGAATCTTCCACTAATTTAATGTAAAGAAAATCTTCATCTTGCCTTTAAAAGCTAGGAATTCCTTAAAAGTCTTCATCAAGTGACTAACCTTTCCACAATAGAAGCATTTTGATATTTTAGGGTCTTTTGGCTTCTTTTTCTTTTTCCTTCTATTTTTCTTCTTGCCAAAACCAAAATTATAAGCAATAGCCAAATTTGCCTCAACCTTAGGTTGGTGACCATCATTGAGCATAAGTAGATAGGCTTGTAACTCCCTCACGAGCTTAATAAGACCTAACTCATTGCTTCCCAAATTATATGTATCCGAGATGCTTGTAAAATCCCTAGAAAGGGACTTAAACACCATGACTTAACACCATTTTTAATAGCCTCAGCAAAGTACCCCATAAGTACAAGCATTTAATCTTTTATTAGAGTTCCTTCTTTTTGCTTACAGTTCATTAAATTGGAATAATAGATTATCTAGCCAACTTGACTTGGCCTCCAAGCATATCCTCCAAATTATCCATGATTTGTTTAGCGATGACATAGTTTTCATGTTACTTTTGCAATGCATTTGATGTGATAGCCAGCATATAGCAATGTGCTATGTCATTAAACTCTTTCTAATGAGTGTAAGCAAGAAAGCCTATCCATTAAGTACATCTTGTGGAGGTTTAAGTGGGCAAGGTTCGTTAAGTATGAACTTTGCTTTTCACAGTTGAAAATGACTGATAGATTTCTTTTTTTGTCTTTAAAATTATCCCTATTGAATTTGTTATCAGTGAGAATTTGAATAAGAAGTGTAAGCAACATTTTGAATTGAAATAAATAAATATATTCGAAGCATTACAATCATGCTTAAGCAATCTAGAGCATGGACATGAAAGGGGGCGATGATCGCCAGGTGACTATTTTGAGGAGGTCAAGAAGCCTTAGGGATCATATCAAAGGTAAATGCAAAGATGTGGCATCAAATGACATAGCTCAAGGTGTCCAGGGTAAAAGATATGAGAAAATTCATAATTTTACTTGAATGTATCGATACATGGTTCTCATGTATCGATACAATGCTCCAACAATCCAAAAATTTGAAATGTCCCTATTTATATCTATACAACATGTAGATGTATCAATACATGAGTCTCTATATCGATACAGGACCTCATGTATCGATACTAGGCCATGCCAAGACCAAAACATGCATTCTATAAAGAAATGTATCGATACATATCAACATGTATCGATACAGTGGTTCATAGTATCGATACAATGGTTCAAGTATTTATACAATGATCATTGTATCGATACAATAGTCATTGTATCCATACCATCAAGGTTTTTGGACCAAATGTATCGATACATTATGCAATGTATTAATACATGCAGGCCATTTTCATGGTCCAGGCACTTTTGACTCATCCACCATTGATCCAAAACTCGATTTTAACTCGTTTCTTTGCATCAAGAAAGATTAAAACACATGTCAAATTACAAATTTAGACTTTTAAATTAATCAAAACATTTTTCTAAGTCTAAATTGGATCAAAAGGGTTAATGTCATTTGATCACCCTACTCCTCCCTAGTTGTTGGCCAATGTCACCATCAGCCACCCTATTTGCTGGAAAATCATTTTAGCATTTAAACTAGCCACCCTATGCCCATCACATTGGTAGCAAGTTGCTCCCTACAGCCACCCTGTAGCCACCATGTTGACATCACCTTGTCCACCTTGAGAAATGGCCAAAAACATCTCTAATTTAGCTCCAACATGCTGGTATAAATGGACCACTTCTATCTCAACAAAAAAAGGTTAGATTCTAGTTATTTCAGCTTCCAAAAACACATTCACACATAAAAAAAAACCAAATCCCGTAGCTCTTCACCCACCAGCCAAAAATAGCCCCAAAACACTCACTCTCAACCTCTACACAT
>JBBYHL010000006.1:7624605-7691813 GCA_038381835.1 Adansonia madagascariensis | reverse complement strand
CATCACCTGTGGATGCAAAACATAGCCCCGGTAAAACTGCACCATTGCCAATAGCCAGGGTCAAAATGAGAGATAGATGTATGTTTATTTCATGACCATGAATTTAAATAATAGTCGTAATATAATGTTATGATCGTTATTTTACGATTTTTAATTACTATTTATCGTAATTAATTGTCATAACATTTGTTATGTTTACAGTTATGATAAATGTGATATAACTAGAAATGTGTTTGCTATAAGAATTTAAATTCATGGTCATGATATTTCTACTTGGATGGCTATTGATGAGATTTGTTGATCTTTGTATTAATCAAAGCCACATTGATTGAATATGAATTCAAGTTCAAATTCAATATTCTTGAAAATACTGTATTAAACCTGTTTAATGATTGGATAGGTCGACGGACTTAATTTGATAATAAAATTTTGTAATTCCAATCAACCTGACTAACATATCTATGTTGCATGCAAATGTGGTTTCTTTTTCAAATCTTCTTTTCCCTTACATGATCAGATCGTTAATGTATCAGTTTGCAATTGACAGACATTTTCATTAGAGAAGTCATCAGGTAAAAAACGCTATGTGTTGAGTGCAAGGGAGCTGAACATTACATGGGCTGAGAACCCTCTCTTCTGGACCTGGAAACCTTTCCCAACCTCAAGGTCCTACCTTTTCAGTTTCTACCTTTGATTTCCCTTGCATTGTTCCAATTCTATGTTAGCGTTGGATATATATATATATATATATATATATATTCGATAAAAATATACTTAATTTTTTTTAAATTTTTTCTTTGAAAGATTGTACCTTTACCAAAAAAATAAAGAATCGAAGTTATAGCAGGTATTTAAGTCGTTTTTTCTCCATTCTCAGATTTAGGGAAGTTGCTGAACTTCGAACCATCTGGTGGTTGGAAATCCAAGGCAAGATAAATTCTGGGATGCTGTCTCCAACAACAATCTATGAAGCTTATCTAATCGTGAAGTTTGTCGATCGTGCATTTGGATTAGACTTTTTACCATCAAAAGTTTCAGTCGAAGTTGGGAATATCAAATCAGAAGGGAACGTCTGTTTACGGCAGCATGAAAGCAAGAACAAAGGTTTAGAAACTATCTGGTTTCCGAATCAGATTGAATTGGCTCTAAGATCAATGGCGTTTAGAGGAAGATTGGAAGAAAGGGTTGCTTGCAAACGTGAAGATGGGTGGATTGAGATTGAATTGGGAAGTTTTTATAATCATGGTGGTGATTTAGAAGTAAAAATGTCCTTAAAGGAGGTCACTGGAACACACCTCAAAGGAGGGCTAGTTGTCGAGGGGATTGAGCTTAGGCCGAAACCCTTATAGGCTACCCAAATTTGATGCTTAATTTCATACAAATTCAATTTCAATAAACTCTTAATCAAAACAATTTCTTTTTTTTTTTTCAATTTTTTTTTCATAAAATAGAGTTCTTAGTAAATTATACATTCTGGATTTTTGATAATACGAATTTCTCTAAATTTGTAAAATTGGACTAATCTGTATTGAAAAAGACATATTTTACTTGAAACTAAAATCATTAACTATTGATATATAACATTAAATATGTTAATTTTGAATCCGACTGCAATTATATAACATGAAAAAAATAACTAAAATATGATATTACAGAAAAATATAAATGTAATATGAATATATCAATATATTATAACTTATGTAATAAAAATCATTGATATGTGAAATTTTATATGAATATAATACTTTAATATTATTATAAAAAGAAAAAATAATATAAATATGGTATAAATATATAATTTTTTTTATTTATATAACATTTGTTGTTATTTTATATATATATATATATATATTTTACAGTTTATAAACCCCATCTACCATGCCAAAAAAAAAAAAAATATATATATATATATATATATTGGGTTTTCCTGGATCCATGTACTTGCGCAAGAATATTTTGGGCTGTTGTGACCCAGTTCAAATATTTTGGGTACAATTGTTATTAAAAGAAAAGGAAAAGGGTATACTAAGAAGAAAAAGAAAAAAAAAAACCCTAAACCTTCTCATCGTCCCCTTTAAAAGCCTTATCTCCTATTTTCCTATAGCCGCTTTCTTCTTCTTCTTCTTCTTCTTCTTCTTCTGTGTTATTCTCAATATTATGTCTTTCTCTTCAGTCTTCATTAGTTTTAATATTCTTTTAAAAAGATTTCATTTGTTTTGACTAATTTTTATTGCCTTTTATTTTTTTTCTACTTAAATGCTTTTTGTTTGTTGTCGATGATGATAAATGTTTAATCCCAGCTCATTATGAGACCTTTTTCTAAAAGGTCTGGGAATTGACTCTTAATCCAACAGTTATCTGAGCCTTTTTGTTGAATTTTTCCTTAATTTTCCCTTATCTTTATGCTTAATTTTTTTTTGTTTTGTTCTTTTTTGTTTGTGTTGTGCTTGTTAAATGTTCCCAATGATGGTTGAAAATTTAAAACCATGCTAATTCTGATAATTCAGTGGCGAAAATATCTTTTTGATACATTCTGATCTGAGGGAACTTCGATTTCAATCTTACTATCATGAGATTTTCTATTTCCAGCAATGTTTTAAGTTGTCAAAGATGAAGCAACTTGGAGTTTTTCAGTGTCGAAATCTGCCCTTTAAGCATCTGAACTGGTTTAAGATTCTACAGGATCCATGGTTTTTAATTCGCAAACATGTCTGGAAAGCATGTGCTCCCTGCTACTAATAAAAGAAGCTTAGTTGCTTTTTTATTTTATTTTATTTTATTTTAATATTTCAACCAGGAACTGAAATGGTTGATTCCTATTCAAATTTACTTGATTTGGATAAGCATTCACTGGATTTCGTGAAATGATTCATTATTTTATGACTGATTTTGCAAGATGATTAGAACTTAGCAATAGTGTTAGCATCAGGATTCTGAGCCAATTATTGGTAATGAATAAAAAAGGGGACCGGATTGACGGGAACAGCAGATTCGACGGTTCAATACCATATATATAATTGGAAAATCATGACTTGGCAAAAATCGAAAATCGGGAACCGGGTAAAAAACCGAGAATCGGGGTTTGGGAAAATCCGTAAAAACCCATTTAAACAGGACATGGATTACTGCTAAGCTTTTTCTCAACACCCAAAACCCCCCAAAAAGAAAACTATCACTACCAACAACTAAAAATCAATCCAATACAAATTAGTCTTGTAAAAGGGGAAGAATAATATTTAAAGCATCCATGGCCAAGAGACGTAGTTTGACCTAAAATGGAGAAGAGGGGTTAAGTGAAAAGGGGAAGAAGAATTTTGAAAATATGTATGGTTTTTAGAATCCCCCATACTATCAACACGTATCAGGTCAAAGAAAACAATAAAATGAGAGGAAATGAAGAGGAAGAAGAATTTGTAGAGTACATACGGTGTGTATCAGACCAAAGAAAAAGAAAAGGAAGACGGTCAAAAGGAAAGCAAGGGAGTTAGGGTTTTGTGACTTATGTTAAAAGAATATATCATACGGGAAGTTTTACTCCTTTGCTTTTACATTTTAACTTAAATTAAAAAAAAAAAAAAGAAAAAAAGAAAAAAGAGAGGAAGTGGTGGCCCAAATTAAATAGCTTCATTTGGGTCACTCCATTTCGGCCGAAATTAGGTAGTCCTTTGTGATGAAGATTGGCCTAAATATTTAAAGAGATATCAAGGTTAAGCTTGATCTGCCCAAATTGTTAATTAAATATGATATTGTACTTATCGGTATAAGTTGTGTCATGGACTTCATGGGTTGAGTCCCAACAGACTATCGATATCTTTTGCGTTTATTTAGATTCAATCTGATTCAAAAGATAGGTAATATTTTGTGCTCAATATTTGCTCCAATTTTTAAAGAGACATTTCAGTTTAGCTTGATTTTCTCAAATGTATTCGTGAACGGGATTTGAGAAAATTTTGAAATTTTTGTGAAGGTTTGTTTTCGGCAATGTTACAATCTGTTAATATTATTTATATTTATTATTCATAATTAATGAAAAAATTTAAAAATTATTTTTATATTAATATTTATATATTTTTATAATTAAATTTAAATAAAAAAATATTTTTTAATTATTAAATATTTATTTAGATCGGACTAAATTGAATTGATAAAAAATTTATTCAAAGCTTGAATTGAACAGATTGAACAAATAACTCAATTTGTCGATAGATCTAACACTAAAAATTATCATGTTTTTTAATTTATGGTTTAGAGTTGAGATTAGCTACCAATTCAATTTTCAACCATATAAAAAAACCAATATGCAAATCTACTATTCGTTATTATATGACAAATTGATCCAAAATGAAACATTATCGCTTACTTTTAATTTATGCAAAGCCTAAAAGATTTACGAAGGAAGAGAAACAAGAACAAGAAATAGATCATGGCCAAAACAAGATCCTATATTATTATTAACTTAAATTGTGGTCCTCTCCTCATCCCATTTTCCAAATTGAGTAATTTTTAAACCTTTTTTTAAGTCTTAAATTCTAACTTGGAATTTGTCATCTTCTATCTTTTAAAAATATTAATTAGCCATTAGAGTACTAGTTAAAGTAACATATAAAAAATTTAATTAATAAATTATTTTTAAAATTTTATAAAAACAATATATTAAATACAAACAAATTCTCAAAATAATAAATAACTAAATAAATAAATAATCTTTATTAACTTATAAACACATTAGATATTCTGAGTCAAATATAGGCAATTTACATATTTCAAATTGCATTCAAATTGTGTTTTTGTAATTTTATTATTATAATTATATTTAAATTATTTTATAAATATATTTTAATATATTAATATATTATATTTTATAAATTTTAAAATATTTATATATTTATATTATATTTTACGTTATATTAAATTTTTATTATTTTTTTCATACGTTATGTCATGTAATTAGATGGTAGATAAGAAAGATAGGTACGGTCCCTGCACGTTTCTTACCACCAGAAAATACAAAAAATTTCCACGTCAGTAACCGTACAAAACAGTAATTGTTCGGACACTTCCTTTTGTCGTGAGCCCGACCCGAACGACCAGTTTTAGCCTGATTTGGATCCTTTGTGAACCGACGCACCACCTTCTTCTCTACCTCAGAGTCATCTTCTTGTCTGTTCCTACCTGGGGGAAAAAAAAAAAAGTCTCCCCCTTTAGAAAATCTTTAAATTTTGTTCGTAAAAAGGAATATTTTGACTTCTTAAAATATTAATATTTGCTAAAATCAGAAATGTGGTCGTTTGAGTCAAATAAGAACATCCTTAGCTTAACAGAAGATCTACTCGTCCGAGTCCACGAGAAACTTGCCCCTGAATGGGATCGGAAATCCTTTCGACACGTTTGCAGAGAGTTTCGACGAACTGACTCACTGTCTCGGAAGCGTCTCCGAGTACTCTGAATCGAGTTTTTGCCGAGCCTTCTACTGAATCACCCTCAATTACAATCTCTCGACCTCTCCGCTTGTCCCCGCATTGACGAAAGTGTCGTTTCCTTGCTCTTAACTAGGGCTGGTCGGCGTTCGAACTCACTGAGTTGGCCGAATTGGACTCGGGGGCTGAAGAGTTTAGTACTAAGTCGAGCGACGGGGTTGAAGTTCTCTGGGTTTGAGTTGTTGGCACGTGCATGTCCGTGCTTGGAGGCTGTAGACGTGTCGTATTGTTGCGGGGTTGGAGACAGGGAAGCAGCTGCCTTGTCTTGCGTGGTTGGTCTCAGAGAGTTAAAGATGGACAAGTGCTTGCAACTGAGCGATGTTGGATTGGCACAGATCGCTGTCGGGTGTTCAAAGCTGGAGAAGTTGAGTTTGAAGTGGTGTATGGAGATAACTGTTCTCGGTGTCGATCTTTTTGTGTAAGAAATGCGTGGATTTGAAGCATCTCGACGTGTCTTATCTCAAGGTTGGTGCTTTTTTCTTTTTCCTATTGAAACCGAATCAAAGGGTTGAATTGATAGCAAAAAATAGGTGTAGAAATTAAAGGGTTGTTTATGTTATTGTGTATATTTAACTGATTTACTCTATTGGTTGATGTCTTGATAAGAAAAATTAATAAGTGGGGTTTCTGAATTTGGCTTTTCAAATGATTTGCTTCTTCAATGCCATGTTTGGTTGCTGAGAAGATAGGCAGGAAAAAAAATCATAATAAAAGATAAGATAAGAACTCAGCTTAGCTCAGCTCAGTTTTGGCCAAAAGCAAATTCTTTGTCTGCCTCAGTTTGTGCTTTTAGGAGGTGGAAGCAGCTTTAGAGTAAACACACTATATTAAATTTCTTCTGAACTATATATAAATATATGTATGTAGGAAACTTCGACATTTGCAGAGAACTGTTTAGCATATTGGATAATATTGTTTCAAATAATTGAACCAAATGATTACATGAAAATGCAGAGTGAAAACTTTGGAATTATGCTTCTTTTCTATTGTTTGTAGTTAATCGATGTATCCAGGTGCGAAGGTGTGAGTTGTCCGGTTTAATTTCTGTCATTAGAGGTCATGTTAATCTTCTGGAGCTTAATGCAGGTTACTGTCTTACAGTAAGTAATTTCTTGACCTCCTGCTTCTTGTGTTTTACCGATGTTGTTAACAGACAAGATCATGTATGGGGATATGGTCTATAGTATTATAACGTTGCCATCTCGGGCTTTCATGACAGGAGCTTTCTGCGGCCTTTCTGCATTGGATAAAGAAGTTAAACCACCTTGAAACGATCAGAATTGACGGGACTAGAATTTCTGAGTCTAGTTTCCAAGCCATTAGCACGAGTTGCAAGTCATTGGCGGAAATCGGGCTCAGCAAATGTGTGGGGGTGACTGACATGGGCATAAAGAGGCTTGTATGTGGCTGCATTAATTTTAGAATCTGAATCTAACCTGCTGCCATTCCATTACCGATGCTGCAATATCTGCCATTACAGACTCATGCAGAGACCTTGTATGCCTGAAGCTAGAGTCTTGTCGTATGATCACCTAGAAG
Source organism: Adansonia madagascariensis (assembly GCA_038381835.1). NCBI lineage: Eukaryota > Viridiplantae > Streptophyta > Magnoliopsida > Malvales > Malvaceae > Adansonia > Adansonia madagascariensis. The sequence continues at coordinate 7,684,797 of JBBYHL010000006.1, read as the reverse complement.
GGTCTTTCTCGGCTCGGATCTTCTTGCTTGGTACTGGACGAAATTGATCTAACAGGTTGTTGCGGTGTAGATGACAAAGTTTACATTATTTCAAGTGTTTTTATCAGAACTGTAGTTTGTTTCTATGTTGTTTTGACCGTTCACTTCCCTAGATGTATTCATATCTGATGCATATCCGGAGATGAATATGGGTTATGACTCTCCAAGAACCCTCCAAATTCATGGAAAAACTAAAAAAATTGAACATAACCATGTCAGTTACATACCAATATCTGACCTTCGTACCCGAGTCCAAGTAACATGGATCTGTTTAACTTTATTGCTTACAGTATTGAACCATGCTTTAGTCTCATTTAATTTTCATTGTGCAACTTATTGTTTCAGTTTTATGTTTTATGTTTAGACTCTGTTCTATTGTTGTCTACAGGACTGGAACATTTATCTTGATGTTCCAAACTATCATGCTTGAAGCTAGGATTTTGCACAAACATATCAGACTATATCAGTTCTAACTGTACAAAGATTCATGAACTGGATCTATACCGGTAAATAATTTTAAAAATCAAATCGAGAGCAAAGTTATTTTTTCCTTAAATTGTTGATAGATAGATAAATATATGTTCATTTGGAATTGCAGGTGCACAAGTATTGGTGATGATGGCTTAGACTTTATGTAGAGATTGCAAGAAGTTGATGAAGCTCAACTTATTGTACTGCAATGAAGACGATAGAGGGCTAGGATATATCAGTCGCCTATAAGAACTTTCTGATCTGGAGTTGCGGGGGCTTGTTAAAATTGCAGGTGTAGGTTTGGAAGCAGTTGCAGCTGGATGTAAGAAATTGGCAGATCTGGATTTGAAACATTGTGTGAAAGTTGACGATTCAGGCTTTTGGGCACTTGCTTGCTACTCAAACTGGTACAGTTTGATGATTTGAATTACACGATATCAGTGATGGCTTTATAAAAATTACAGGCTTTTCGGGGTTAATATTATTCAAAAGTGATAAAATTCCTTTTACATCGGCAGATAAATTTGTGCTACTGTGCCATCTCTGATATGGCGTTGCGCATGGTGATGGGAAACTTGACACGCCTGCAAGAGGCAAAGCTCGTGCACTTGACCAATGTCACAGTTGAAGGGTTTGAACTTGCACTTAGAGCCTGCTGCGTCCAGATCAAAAAAGTCAAGCTACGTGCCCCTCTAAGGTTCTTGCTTTCGTCAGAGATTCTCGAAACCCTGCATGCTAGAGGTTGCATCATAAGATGGGATTAGATGAATTCTTCTTGGAAGTATATAAGGAGAATAATGAATCTAGCCTATGCTTTCAGGTGCAGCAAGGAACAATTAAGTACATTATATTATCTCCCTTTCCTTTTGAAGCTGTGGTTTATCGCCTTTTCCAAACGTTTTTCAGAAGTCATGTGTGAAGTATACAAGGAAGGGATTGCCGGTATTAGAATTTGAATTTAAAAATATTAGATGTCACCTTTAAAAGTTGATTACATGAACTGGGTTAAGCTCAAATTTATTTGAAGTTTATATTATGCTTCATGACAACAGTTTTTAACGAATTCTAGTGTTGAAAGAACAATAACTGAACTTGACTTGACTTGCTGCTATATGATGAAAAATACCATTTTCATCTCTGACTGCTTCAAATGGTGAAAATTGCAGTTAGACTTGTTAAAAATCCGCCATGATTCAAGGATAAACACTAAGCCGGTTGTCCTTTGGGCTTAGGTTTAGTCATCAATATACCAATCTGCTGGCCGAAATCCAAATTGAAAAAACAAAAAATAGATTTGAATTATAATGTTCTATATTTGATTCATTTTGATTTTCGATTTATAAGTTAAAAAAATTATAATTATTTTAATCAAATTAAATTTTATTTTTTTATTTTTATAATACAAGAATAAATATTTTATTTTAAATCAATAAAAAAACTTTAAAATATTATAAAAATATTTTTTTTAAATTAAAAAAAATCAATGATCCGAACTGATAAAATTTGATTTAGATCATTTCGATTATATAAAATATTCATTTCAATTTTTTTTTAAAAAAATTAAAATATTACATGTTAACAATAATTTTATTTATTTATTTTTAAAACCAAACCATTTTTATCCTACAAGCCCTGGCTAGCTGGCTATGAATTGTGCGGCGAATAGCTTGAACTTGGGGCTAGATAGTGTGGAAATAACAGCGTCCATCTGACCAGCAAGAGCCAAATGGTAAAGAAAATAAGGATGGGATCTTAAAAGAAAGCATAACTTGGTCAGGGGAAAAAAGCATAAAACGAAGGTTAATTCATAACTCAAACGACAACTCTTTTCTTTAAATGCAAACAATACCTTACTTCCTTGGCATATAAATTCACATCCTCCGCCAAAAATAACAAACAACAATCATCGATCCTTGCCTTCGTCCTCCAATTCTGCCCTCTCTAAGAAATGGCCTGTGCCAATTTTCTTCTTATTCTCTTACTGTTATTACCTTTGTTCGAAGCTTTACCTGATGATGTTACCAATCAACCATTGATCATACAAGCTTGCACTGGTATTGATAACCAGGATTTATGCCTCTCAAATGTCCAAGCTCAGCTTCAAAGCTTGGGTCCTCAAACCCCATCATCAATTTTGCATGCTGCTCTCAGTGCCACGCTTAATGAAGCAAGACAAGCCATTGAAACGATGACGAGGTTTACTGGTTTGTCCGTCAGTTATCGTGAACAAATAGCGATTGAAGATTGCAAGGAACTCCTCGATTTCTCGGTATCGGAATTGGCCTGGTCGTTAGCTGAGATGAAAAAAATCCGTGATGGTGATACGAGTGCTGAATATGAAGGGAACCTGAAAGCTTGGTTAAGTGCTGCGTTGAGTAACCAAGACACTTGCCTCGAAGGCTTCGAAGGCACCGACCACCACCTTGAGAGCTTCATCAGAGGAAGCCTGCAACAAGTTACGCAACTAATCGGCAACGTTTTAACTTTGTATACTCAATTACATAGCTTGCCCTTTCGACCACCTCGCAACAGCACATCAACATATGCAAGCTCGCAATTTCCGGAGTGGATAACTGATGGTGATCAAGAACTTCTCCGAACTGATTCACATCGCATGCATGTTGATGCCGTCGTGTCATTAGATGGCAGCGGGCATCATCAGACGATAACAGATGCTATCAATGAGGCTCCAAGTTATAGTATCAGGAGGTACATCATTTACGTGAAGAAGGGAGTTTACAAGGAGAACATTGACATGAAGAAGAAAAAAACCAATATTATGCTGGTGGGAGACGGAATTGGACAAACTATTGTGACAGGGAACAGGAATTTCTTGCAAGGATGGACTACATTTCGAACTGCAACCGTTGGTAAATACTACTAATAATCTGCCATTTTAAAGTTTTTTACTTGAAGAAAGATTTAAGTTTGATTCTTTTTTCATATGATAGAAAAGATTGCTTAATGGTTTCAGATTTTAAGTCATGGAATTTAAGCATTGCGTTTGCCAAATTATATGAACCTATGTTGCTTCCACGTTTATTTTTTTTTTTAGTAACATATCCAACACATATTTGAATATGAGTATAGGATATAATTCTCCAAAGATTTTCAATTGCTTAGAAAAAAATTAAATATACATATATCGGAAGCATGCTCGTATTTGACACTTATATCTGAATTTGAGTAACACGACTAAATGCAGTATTACTTTTATAAAGTGAGATTCCATTTTGGAATGCAAATGCTTCCACAAGCTTTTCCGGAATAAAAAGTTTCCAAGTTTTGTAATATTCCCCTGTGCCTTTTGATCTTTTTCATAACGTTCACATGATTGTTTTCCTGCAATTTTGATTCTTGCAGCTGTTTCCGGGAAGGGATTTATAGCTCGAGACATAACGTTTCGCAACACTGCCGGACCCCATAACCACCAGGCAGTGGCTCTCCGAGTGGATTCCGATCAATCCGCTTTCTATCGTTGCAGCATGGAGGGCTACCAGGACACCCTCTACATTCACTCCCTCCGCCAATTTTACCGTGAATGCAACATTTATGGCACCATAGACTTCATTTTTGGCAATGGTGCAGCTGTCCTCCAGAACTGCAAAATATTCACTCGAGTCCCTTTACCACTTCAGAAGGTTACAATCACTGCTCAGGGAAGGAAAAACCCGAACCAGAGCACCGGGTTTTCGATTCAGAACAGCTATGTTCTTGCCACTCAACCAACTTATTTAGGGAGACCATGGAAACAATATTCCAGGACAGTTTTTATGAACACTTACATGAGTAATTTGGTGCAGCCTAGAGGATGGCTTGAGTGGAATGGCAACTTTGCCCTGAACACACTTTGGTACGGCGAGTACAAGAATTATGGCCCTGGTGCTTCATTATCTGGACGGGTGAAATGGCCTGGCTACCACATTATCCAAGATGCTGCCACTGCAAATTTCTTCACTGTTGGTAGGTTCATTGACGGCCGATCATGGCTGCCCGCAACTGGCGTTAGGTTCACTGTAGGTTTGACCAATTAGATGACTATCTATGTTAATATATATATTATATGATATTATATACGAATTTTACGGTGGTTGTACCGATTTATATGTATGTTTACTCGAGGATCCAATATCTGGCAGCTTCAGTATGTATGATTGATTAGATTTGGTTACTAGAACTAGTTCTTCGATATTTGATTTTAGCCTTGTAATGGGCTTGTTTTAAATGTTTGAAAGTTCTATGACGGACAACAATAAAAGAATCCGACACGGTTCAGCAAGTTTATATGTGCCCAACCCACTTCTATCATTTCACCCCAAGCCCACTGGAGCGCCCTATGTCTGTCAACTGCCAAACATCATAATTCTCATTTCTTAAGAATGTTTTGCCATCGAACAAGAAAATACTTTGACTCCTCTCTACTTAGCAAATAATTGGCTAAACTAATAAAAAATCTCCTAAAATATATTACTTTATTCAATTAAATTTTTATATTTTTATCATACCCAAATAAATTTTTATACTTTTATTTAAATTCAAATAAGCTCTTATTTCAAATAAAATTAAATAATGTTGAGAATTTATTTAAATATAAATTAAAATTTAAAAATTTATTTAGATACAAATTAAAAGTTTAAATTTTATTCGGGTATAAATATAATATTAAGAGTTTATTTAGACGTAATAAAAGTATATGGGACTTAATTAGTTAAAGTTATAAAGTTCAAAGAGTTTTTTACTATTTTAACTCAGATAATTGAACAGAAATTATCAAAAATTGCAAAAACAAAATTCAGATGACAATTAACTAGTGAGAAAATAAATGTAACTTAATTAAGTTGATCCTATTGACATAAGTTATAGTAATTCTTGTTCATCAAAAAATAAATAAATAAATTATTTGATAACTGACCATTATTTAAAATTAAGAGTAATTTTATTTGCCCATCAATTTGGTAATTTGGCATTATCTTTAAGATAGATGCATGTCTTAATTAATAAATAATTAAATTCGAGTTTCTATTTTCTAAAATAAATTAATAATAATGATAATAATAATAGTAATAATCAATAGAAGGAGCCGAATTTAATAAATATTAAAGATTTGTACAACTATAATCTGAAATATCATAAAGATTTATAAGTTTCACATTGTAAATAGGGTAAGTGTATTGTCAAATTTAAATTCTAATTTAAATTTGAAAAGAATATTTAATGTTATATAAATGATAAACCATGTAAAAGCTAGCTGTAAAATAAATCCTAGAGAGGGTAAAAGAAAAATGATTAAATCCCTTTGAACAATAAAATACATACAATTATTATGAAATATGCAAAACAAGAAGCAAATCATCTGTTGAGATTTTTTTTTTTCTAAACTTAAATCTCCAATATGATCTAAGATAATTAAATATTGTCCTGAAATTCATATATTTTTTATTTATTTATAGGATCAAATTCCTTCAATTTATATATATATGTATATATATATATATATATACAGCTTGTATGTCAGTGTGAAATATATATATATATATATATATATATAATGAATATAATTAGATTAAATAGTTGAATTCAAGTATTAAAATCGAATATGAATTGTATCAATTTAAAAATAAAATGTTGCAGTTATATTTTTTTTTCTTTTACTTTACAATATTAATTTTCTCTCTCCTTTTATAATTTTTTCTTTTTGTTGAAAAATGGGATATTTCTGAACTATTCAATCAAAGTTTATTAAGAATTATTCCATGCCCTTGATTTGAATAACCTATATTTCTTTATGAAAGATAATCCTTAATTAGTTGGGTATGATCTTGTGAATTGCAAAGCTAATAATTAGTATTTAATGAACGCGAAAATGAACACATGGTTGAGTATATTGAGTTTATTTCAAATTTGATTGTTCAATCCCCAGTAAACAACCCCATGCACCAAATTTCAAAAATATATATATATATAAAAAACCCATAATTTCATATTGGAATGAAAGTTTAATCTAATTATTATTAGAATGAAAACTGTAGAAAATTTAAAGCTTAAGAGACAAATCAAGTCCTGAATCGTCATCATCATGGTGATGATCACTTTCAGATATATCCCTCTTCGGGAGAAAATCACTAGTACTACTAGTTGGATTCTTTGCTGCAATAGTTGAAGCTGTTGCAGCCATGGATGTCGGGAAAGCGCTAGTCTTGTGAGCCTGGAAACTATCCATCACGATTCCTCCATGGCCGAAACGGTAGCCTAGGGAGGTCTTCCAAGGGTAAGCAGAAGCGGAAGGCTTTTGAGTCATCGATTCCATTCTTATCCCAAGAGCCCTGTTAAAAGATCCATATAGAGAAGCTTGATGAGACTGGCTTGAATACGGGTAGTAAGGATATGATCGATGCCCCAAACCCCCTAAATCCATCTCTTTACGTCGTTTGGCTATCGCACGTTCTTGTTTATGCGCATTCTGATGCCCTCCCAAAGCTTGAGAGGTTGAAAATTCTTTGTTGCAAAAACCGCACGTAAAAGCCCTAGGTTTCGACTGTGGCTGCTGATGCTGCTGCTTTGTTTGAGATGATCTCATACTAGAAAGTCTGAGTTCAACCTCAGAGCCATGGACTGATTCATCCCCACGAAACTTCTCACTGAGTGAAAGATGATGAAATCCTGATTTAGGCTTGTTGAACTGATCATGAGATTCTTGAACAACAACTACTTTCTCTTTCAGTTTAGCCATCATATATTCCACAGTACCCCCTTTGTTCTGAGTTTCTTCCGAGGCTGCTGAGATGCTAGAGGTATCTGAAGAACATGGTAATTTGGCACACAAGGTTTCCATGGCTTTGATGTTAATTTGGCTCTTGTTGTGAGATTATAATCGAAGATGTTGGCTCTATTTATTGATGGGTTTTGTTTCAAAAAGTGTATCTTTTGAAATTATGGTAGAATATCTCCTAGTAGCAAATGCATTAAAGTGATGACTAAGCTTGTTAAAATTTTGAATCAGAATACGGGTGTTTACTCCAACAATTATTCCCAAAATATTCTTTAACTAAATGAGCAACTATGAGTAGAAAACTAATTAAATAGTCAGAAATATTAAAGATATGATGACAGCAAGTAATTTGCTTTATTTTAAATTATTAATTAGCAAATGGGATTTCAGTACATTGTATCTTTTTCTCCTGAATCCTGATTCCTGATATTGGTAACTATAATTAGGGAGCGAACTAGATGCCTATAGACTGTGTTTGAATACAAAACAAAATCAATATATGAATAGGGAGGGCAACACATATTTTATGTGCAAAGTCATGGAATGGCAAGGTTAAAAATTAAGTTTATGTCTGTTGTAATATATGTGAGGGTGCATGTAATAAAATTCACCAAGTTTAAGTAATTTTTTTTTTACAAAGGAAGTTACAAACTTAAAAAAAAAAAAAGTATATTGCGAATACTAATATTTAAGTTCTAAAGTTGTTGGATGCTAGTCTTAAAAGATGATTAATGTATGACATAATTAGATTAAAGTAAGTATATCATTGATTAAATTATCCGTCTAGTCCAATAAACTTATACTATAATATCAAGTCTTAGGACAAAATTTTTATAAAATTTAGATTAGGTAAACCTGGGTCTGAATTAAACCTAGATTTGCAATGATTTTCTTGGAAGGTGGTAAACATGTTTTTCCCCTTTATGCCTATGACAATGCTTTGAGTGGATGGTAATGCTTTCTCACAGCTTGTAGCTGTTTTATTCCTTAAAGAATAATTTTTTTAATCACAGTTATTTCAGAGGCAACCAAATAAGATCAATTTGTCAACGGTCAATTGACTAAATTGAGAGAGTAAATTAATGTCTTAGATAACTAATTTACAGCCTCTCTTTTTTTTTTCTTGTGGGGGGGGGGGGGGGACCCCACACTTTTTTCCAAAATTGTCATTTGACTCTCTCCATTGTCCCTTCCAAACCTCATGTTTTGAAGCTAAAAATAACCAAAATCTTTCGCTTTCATCTTTCTTATAGACTTATAATATTGTTGTACGAATTAAAAATCATCAAAATCCATACTCCTTGGGGGCTCTTTTGGCTTCGAAGGAGTTGGCCATTGAAATTTGCTGTCCATCTTTGCAGTAGGGCAGCTCTTGGTGCCTCATAGTGGGGAGCTTGCGAAATTCCCTGTCTTGAAAGGTATTGAGAAGCTGCTTGATATAAATATTAAAAAATGTCAAGTTCAGATGATGTTGAGAGGAAAAAGAGAATCGCCATTATTGCGGTTTGTTCTTTCCTGTTGGTGGCCATGGTGATTGCTGTAACAGTTGGGATTAGCATCAACGGAACCGACTATGATGAACCAAGCGACAATGGCAGTAAGAGTTCTCTGGTGTCTTCGTCAATGAAGGCAATAAAATCCATTTGCCAACCGACAGATTTCAAGAAAACATGCGAAGAGCAACTACATGCCGAGGCTGGAAATAGCACCGACGTCAAAGATCTTGTTCAAGCAGCATTCAAGGCGGCAATGAAGTTCGTGTCTCAAGCTGCCAAGAATTCGACTACCTTGAGAGATGTTGAGAAAGATCCGAGATCAAAGAAAGCTCTAGATGTCTGCAAACAACTGATGAATTATTCGATAAATGAACTCCAGAAATCATTCAACCAGATTAATAAGTTAGATTCTAACAATTTTGGTAAAATGTTGGCCGATTTAAAGATTTGGTTGAGTGCTACGATCACCAACCAACAAACTTGCTTGGAAGGATTCAGAAATACAACGACGAAAGCTGGGGAGAAAATGGCGAAAGCATTAAATATTTCCATGCAACTCAGCAGAAACGGCCTTGCAATCGCCACTGAGATGGCTGAAGCGTTTAAACAATTAGAAATCCAAGGTGCAAGACGACGCCTACTCCAAAAAGATGATCTTCCTGTTCTTGGACATTCCGAGTGGGCTTCTATTTTAGATATTAATCCCTGGAACCGTCGTCTACTCGAAGATACTGTTGTTGGCCATAACGAATTTGAGATTCCGACTGGAGTTCGGAGACTCATGGTGGCTCATCAATCCAGAATCAAGGCTGACATTGTTGTGGCCAAGGACGGAAGCGGAGCTTTCACGACCATTAAAGATGCAATGACCCGAATCCCCCTCAATGCTGCCAAGCCTTTTGTCATATACATCAAGGAAGGAGTTTATGAGGAGAATCTCGAATTTGGTTACAGTATGACTAATGTGGCGCTAATCGGAGATGGCAAAGAAAAAACCCGTATTACCGGTCACCTCAACAATGCTGATGGTGTTCCCACCTTCAAGACTGCAACAGTTGGTATGAATTAAGCCTTGATTTTCTTTTATAACGAGATCTTCACGTGGGATTTAAGATCGTTATTTTGCAGTTTTAATGAATTGATATTTTTCAATGAATGCAGCTGTCAATGGTGACAACTTCTTTGCCAAAAACATTGGGTTCGAGAACTCTGCAGGGGCCGCCAAATTCCAAGCGGTGGCCTTGATGGTCATATCCGATTTCTCAGTCTTCTATAATTGCTCCATGGATGGCTACCAGGACACGCTATACGTTCACAGCAAACGCCAATTCTACCGTGATTGCACTGTCACCGGAACGATTGATTTCGTTTTCGGGGACTCAGCTGCAGTTTTCCAGAACTGCACGTTCCTTGTCCGAAAGCCATTAGATGGACAGCAAAACATTGTTACTGCCCAAGGAAGAATGGACGTTCGTCAACCAACAGCTCTTGTCATCCAAAACTGCACATTTGCTGCTGCTCCTGAACTGGTTCCTGTCAAGAACAAGTTTCCAACATATCTTGGTCGTCCATGGGGGAATTTCTCAAGGACAATAGTCATGGAATCTTACCTTGATGACTTGATCAAACCAGAAGGGTGGACAATTTGGGATGGTCCATGGGGCCTAAACACTTGTTTCTACTCTGAATTCGACAACCATGGCCCTGGTTCTAGCAAGACAGGCCGTGTTACATGGCATGGAATTAAGAAAATAACACAGGAAGAGGCAGTTGGATTCACTGCCGGAAAGTTCATCGACGGTGACTCCTGGGTAAAGCGTAGAAGAGTACCTTATACCACAGGCTTTTTCAAGACAAATGTGCATACAAACCAGCGACCGAAACATTAGCTAATTGAGAAGCTCATGCTTTATTTTCCATTTTTTTTTTGTCTCTGAAGTACCCACATCTTTGAGTTTTGATACTTTGACAAAACATCAGTAGATCACGACCACCGTTTCTTTATTTGCTTCCCACCTTCATTTTTATTTCTCTATATACGAAATGCTTCAAATTTTGTCATTAGCTCTTGATATCTTGAGTTCTGGCCGTTTGTTAATTAACAAAATTATCTATCATTATCCTTTTCAGGACTTTAATAATTCTATCAACGAAGTTAAAGAATGAGCTCGTATGCTATTAAAATATATTTTAATAAATAAATAAAGTATTTTCATAAAATATTTATATCCGATACATTTATAAATATAAATATAAAAACATATTCTCTTCTGACTTCTCCATATACATATAAAAATTTAAAAACTATTGAACTAATTCGTATTTAACACACATACTCCTATCCGGCACTCACATCTGAATCCGAGTAACATAGGTCATGATGTACACTGTAACCCAAGTAACATAAGTCATGACTTACACCCAAATCCAAGTAACATCAGTGGTGACTCTATAAGCTCCATTATTGTGATTCTTACTAGAAAATTATTCCATAGTTTAGTAAAATATAACTCAATTAAAATGCTAAAACACATTCCATTTGTAGCATAGAAAGATTGATCCTCAAAAATTCCATTTGTAGCATAGAAAGATTGATCCTCAAACCAGTAATTAAAGAATCCAAGAACATGAAGTAAATAAAAACGAGTAAACTGCCAGAGTAAACTGCCAGGGAAACCTAAAGTGAAGCAAAATTTGGTTTGCAGTAATAAATGACAGATAGACTTCACAATCAAATACTGAAATCATCTTAAACCCTAAATCCCTTGCTGTTCCTTCTTCCTCTAGCCCTCTCAAACTTCCTTCCCTTCGAGCGCACATAAGGCTTGGTGTGGCTGTGAGGCACACCGGGAGCTAGACCAAAGTGTTTAACTGCTTCACGGGCATTCTTGGGGCCTCTGAGGAGAACCTGCAGTTCCAGCCGAAATAACTCTTGAGAAATCCAGTCACGACATTTTCTTCTTTCAGAAGACAAAAAATGGCAAAACAAAGCTGAAAGACCTTTAATGCAAGCAAGACAACTGAACTTCATACCTATTGAAAAATAAGAAAATATTGATGAGCTAGAAGTGACCTATGTTATTTGGCTTTGGATGTGACTGTCTGACACATATATGTTCATTTTTTCCAAGATTTTTATGTATTTGGAGGGTTCTTGGAAGATCATATTTCCATACCCATATCCAAACAAAGGGTCAGACACTGATATCTTAAGAAAATTAAAAGCCAGAGCAACATAGGAAATGGCAGAGCTGAACACATTTCAGTTCTAGCCAAAAAGGTATATCAGTTTCTCTGTTTGTATAAAGAGAAACACACAAGATGGAGAAAGTTCAACTAATTAGGATTATCTTTCAAATGAGGAAGGAATAAAAAACATTAAAACAGTACCATCGAACAAAAGAACTTGAACAAATAAATTAACAGAATCATATCATGCAACACAGCATCAATGTCATCACAACTTTCACACACTACATTCACATTGTAATGAGACAAGATTCAGAATATTATGTACTTTAGAAAACATCACTTTCATGTGTTTGATATAGCTCATGAAAGCAACATTAACATTTCCATTTCTAGGAGTTTCAACAAATGAACAAACAAAACTCTTAACACCAATAGAAATTAAAAAAAAAAAAGCAAATCAAATAAATCAACTTTACATAAATTTGAACAAAAGAGAGCACCAAAGGCTAACGGAGGAATTCTATACCGTGTTCTGACCCAAAGGAGCCCTCAGAGCAAGCTGATCAAAAGTCAAGCATTCACCACCAGCTTTCTCAATCCTAGCTCTAGCAGTCTCAGTAAACCTAAGAGCTGTAACCTTTAAAGCTGGAACCTCATAAACCCTTATATCATCTGTCACTGTCCCCACTACCACAGCAATCTTATCCTCCTACAATTTATAAATGGATTAAACCCAACACCATATCAATATAAAGATCCTTAGAAAATCCCAGAAATATTTCATAATATAAATAAATAAATACCTTTCCTTTCATGAACCGAATAAGCCTAGAGAGAGATAGTGGAGGCTTGTTAACTTTGCTCATAAACAAGCGTTTCAATATCACTGCATTGAATTTGCTCCCAGTTCTTCTTACAAGGAAACGGTAAAGCTTTAACCCACAAATATATATATATATATATATATATATATATATATATCAGATCATTTATCCAAAAAAAGAAAAGAAGGAAAAAAAAAAGACATTTTTAAGCACAGATCGGAAGACACAAATGAGAAGACCTTGACGAGGAGTTTGAGGTAAATATCATCGGATTTGGGAGCTGTCCTCTTGGATTTCTTGCTCTTACCACCTGCGACTAAATCGATCCCCTTTACATGCAAAAAAATATATATATACATTAGAATTGTTTCTTCGGTTGTTTAAGACAAAGAAGAAATTGAGAAATCTAGGAAGAGATTGAAAGATACCATCGCCGAAGCTGTTTTGTTGGTTTGAACTTTGAAGTGGGGGTGGCGTTGCGACTCGAGACAAATTAGAGATACGATGAACAAAAATGAAAAGAAGGGCTAGGGTTTTGAAGGGCTTTTATTATTATTATTATTATTATTATTATTTTACAAGTTTCATTACATTTTTTGAATAAATATATAATTTAATTATTTAATTTATTCACTTAACAATTTTATTATTTTTAATTAATATTTTTCTAATAATCTAATATATTTAATTATTGTAATGGAAAAAAAAATTAAAATATAATTCATAAGAACAGATTCATTTTAGAGAATTCGGGGTTATTATTTTGAGCTGTCACCTTAAATGGGCCGATGGTCGGTCCATGTTGAGCCGCATAGGATGACTAGACAATACCTTTGCTATTTTGAGAATTGTTCTTATAAAATAATATATACAATTAAGGAATTGAAGATATTATATCCGACATAAAAAAAGAAAAAATTAAAATTAAAAGGAAATGGAAATGGAAAACAATTTAAAAAATTATAATTAGTATTAAAGATATTTGATATTAATATGATAATTTTTAGTTAATTATGAAAATTATTTATAAATTGCAAAATAAAAAATCATTTAGAAGTGTTGATTATTAAAATTATAAATAAAAATATATTACAATTTTAATTATATGGCGCTGATTTTCAATGGATTATATGAAAATATTATTTTATATAATAGCTTTTAAAAAATCTTTAAAGCTTTTGTTAGTAAAATCATAATTTAAAATATATTACAATTTAATCGAAATTCACTCTAAAATTCTTCTTTAATATTTGCCGAAATGCCTACGGGAAAGTAGTTGCCCCGCAAGAGGAGAATCGAACTCATTTTTATCGAGTAAACAAGCTTAATCAAGCGAATTTAAGTAATTTGATTTTTCTCCCGAATTAAACTAAAGCTTTAAAAGTAAAACTCGATCGAATTCGAATTCAACTTCAAACTTCAAATTTTAAATCAAGCTTGAGTTTTTTATAACTTGAACCCAGCCCGATTACACCTCTAGGCTAAAATGCCCAAATGGGGAAACTTGCCAGATTACATGAAATACAACGGAAAACAAAGATTTCTCTACTTGAAGGTAAGAATTGACGGGTTCATGGAAATGTAATTCCTTCAGTTACAGCTGGATACATACATCTCAAAATAGAGAGGAAAAAGAAAATTGCTGAGGTAGTACCACAAGTATATAACTTGTTTCTTCAAGTCTCTCTTAACTTTCACATGGCTGCCACCGCAGTTGTTCCCAGCAGACGCTCATTCGAGCCGCTCCATCTGCGAAATAACGAAATGCAAAGATTGATTTACTTCAACTACGAAAACCCCAACCAGGTTCCGGACCTCGTAGTAAAATGTTAGCTAGAAAAGGCTGGTAGAAGTCAACAATACAAAACGTATTCCAACTTATGGCAGGATTTAGGATTACCAGCATAAGATCAAATAAACACAACCGTTGGAATATAATAGGTGATATAAACTAAGCTAAAAAAATGCAAGATGCGGAATCTGAATCTTTAATCTAAACATATTATAGCACATTAACACCAAAGAAAGAAAAAGTTAGGAATAATCAAACAGCTTGACTCGAGAATGCTTATCCCAGATACCACGCAATAAATATGACGGTTTTTGATAGAAGACATACAATTAAACATCATAGACAGTCTGAAGATTGCATAGTAAAGTATAAATACCTTCCAAAGACCATCATTGAGATAATGCATGTTGTCTACCCCAATTCCCTTGTTGATTGCCCTTCTGCAACAAACAAAAAATTGCGACTAGTTAATCAGAGTATAACATAATGAACACATAGTTATCGTAGTTTAATAACAACATTTATCTAGCAAGCTATGTTGCTCTAACTCTTCATTTTTCTTTAAGTACATATCCAGACATGAGTATGGGGTTATGATCCTCTAGGACCCCCCAAATACATGGAAATATTGAAAAAAAAAATTGAACATATCTGTGCCAGACACATACCTGTGTCCAACACTCGCACCTTAGTCCAAGAAACACTGCTAGCAAGAAAGTACTTGAGAGTTTGGAAACACAAAGTATGTAAGAGAAGGATAAGAATTACATAAATAAAAAAGAATATTTATAACTAAGAGGCAAGTGATGAAACAGCAGATGCAGCCTAGCACGATAGTTCCATGTTCTCTGCTACATTCTCTCCTCTCAGGCAGGAGGCAGAAGCTACTAGGCCTTTCAGGTTCAAGTTTGGCAATCCATTTAATTTAAATGCTCGTAAACAACCAGAAAATAACTCACATGTTTTTAGCTGACATTTTCGTAAAGCCAATAGCAAGAGCATGTTGCTTTCCTTCAGCCATTATCGCCTGAAAGTATTAGTCATTTGTCAACAGATCAGATTTCAGGACAATGAAAACACAAACATACGAACTGTGATAAAGAGGTGATTCATACCACAGGAGTTTCTGCTTCCACTTCATCATCCAAAGCACCACCAGGAGATGTAAGACCAGGACACATTATGTTCGCACCAGAAAGGACATATTTTATTGCACCACGATCCACTTGCAACTTTTTCATTATGTTTGGATCTGCAAAAGCAAAACACAGAACGGTCATATTTGGATTTCCATAACAATAAAGCACAGTTAAAAGGCACAAAAGATTTAACAGATGTCCATATATGTGATGAGAGTAAGCCACAAAGCATTATAGAAGAGAATGGAGCTTATCATGGTTAAGCAAATCGAAGATCTTTATAGTTGCAAGAGCTAAGCAAACAATCAGATGATCATTAGCAAAGTCATCATATAATCTTGTTTGAATATCGCTCCAATAAACGCGGATCAAAATAGAACAAAAAAACTGACTATGAAGTAGACGAGCTACAATTTAAAAGAAAAAAAAATTACAATGATGAAAAACTTACATTGGTGAAGGAGTCGGAGGGTAGGCATGTATGGTCCGTCACGAATATTGAAGAATAATGGAACACTATTCACTAAAACCAGATTTAGATGGTTTTGACTGCAAACGAGTGAAACTATTAGCATCATGTTTCCAAGTAGGCATGTTAAGAATTTGATTAAGATCCAAATCGCAGAAGCAATAGGAAAAGAGCAACAAACCATTTTGCAACAATTAATGGGGCCTTCTTTGGTAGCAACTCATCCAACACAGGCTCAAGTCCTGGATACTGCATAAATGCATCAGTACGTTAACCACAGCTAAACACAAGGAATTTCATAATTCAGCCGCTTTCACAATTTGTGAAACCAAAATAATCACAAAGTAGTTTTAGACCTCCTCTGCAATGCTTTGCCGAATTTTCCGCTGCACAGATGCTTTGACTTGGTTTTGTGAAGACACGTCTTCAAATGAAAATCTACCCAGAAAAAAATATAACATTTAAATTAAATGGATAAATTGTCATTCTCCCATAGCTCAAACATCAAATTGAAATATCGATAGTACCCTAACCATATAATGTCTATCAAAGGATCTAATCTATCAGAAATTGAATGGTTAAAATTATACTTATTGCAAATGGTCAAAAACTTGATAGTTTTTGTATTAACAAAAAAAATGCATGAAAAACATGAGCTCAATCACTCACATACAATAACCTATGGAAAACCATGATTAACCAGAAGCTAATTACAGGCAAGGTTTAGCTCCCGAAAATGGAAGGCTAAACTTTTTCACCAGCTTACTATAATCTTAAAAGTTTTATACAAGTTTAAGATAAAGGACATCAAAGTGTAATCATAAGAACAAATTAGACCAATCCCAGTCCTTCCCGATACTTCAAATTGTCTAGCCAAACAATTCCACTTCATGATCACGCAAGAAACTTAAACAAAAAAATTACCAGCGAAAGTGATTCCTTTTATTTAGAAATTTGCAGTTGTAAAGTTCAAACTTCAAAGCAACAACCCGCATCACGTGATACATATTACAAAGCAAAACCCAGAACATTAAAACTAACGAGAAAAAAAAAGCTTACTTTTTGAACATCTTGATGAGAACTATAAAATCAAATGCCTTGAAAGCGATCTGAGTTAGGATCTCAAATCCTCTGCCGCCACTGGCTTCAGCACTTCAGCTATTTAGCCCACGCGTTGGTATCAAGCCAAATCTCTGCACTTTCAGGCTTTCACCGATGACTTGGACAGCCGAAACAAGAGAAGAAGAAAGGAAGGGACTTGGGTTAAGCTGGGCTTAGTTTATAGTTTAGGCCTTTCATTAGCCATAAGAGGGGCCTTGAGAAACCTGCAAAGCTTTTACCTGGGGCATTCCTGTTGGGTTTTAGTCTTCAACTTTTGCCCAAAGTTAAGCCTAATTAATTGAAAAAAAAAGTTTTTTTTTTAATTATTTTATGTTTTCATAATTCTTTATTTCTTTGATAATTACTTTTTTGGGTAAAATATAAGATGCATTAATCATTGATTTATTTATAAGTATATCATCAAAAGTCCTTTCTTTCTTTCTTTTTCTTTTTGTGAAATAAAAAATAATATTTTTCAATCATTCTTATATTTTACAAAATTGAAACTAAAAACAATGATTAAATGTATTGAAAATGAAAAAAAAAATATTATTAATATATTGTATTTAATATAACGATCTAATTCACAATGCATGAATTAATATTTAGAAACAATATATATATATATATATATATTTTAATTACTTAGCCTAAAAAGAAAAAGAAATGGCCATCGATGAAATTAAGATACAAACTTTGATTGATGAATGATCAAATTTTGTGTTAATTCCTTCAAGACGTAATAATAATGTCGTAATTGGAAGTTCGAAACTCTCAATCTTATATTGAACCAACAGTTAAAGGGAGCATGTAGTTGGGGCATGGCTTGTGAGAATGTTGACGGTTTGTCTTGGGCCAAAGCACCTCTTTGCCGACAAAGAAAGAAAACATGTTACGACGACGAATTTGTGATTGATATCGAATCTTTAGACTTTAGTATAATCCACTCTCATGTTCCTTTTTCTTCTTTTTTTTTCTTTTATTTTATAATTTTATTTAAAGTGTTATATATTTATATAAATTTTAATATTTTGATAACTATTTATATGGTATCATGTTTATGTAGATATGTAAATTTTGATCCGAACTCAAAATATCTGATCAATTTATCTGAACTCAAATTTGATTTAATCTGATTTGATAAAAAAAAGTTAACAAATTAAAACCAATCAACTTGAAGTTGAAATGATCCTAATCCGAATTAATCTGAAATCGAATTGACTTGAATGATTAACTCGAAAAGCTCCAAACTCAAAATGATCAAACTTGATAAATTAAATGTTAAACTTAATTTATTCAAAATTGATTAACTCAAGTATTAAACTCGATTTATCTAAATTTAAAATAATTTAATATTTAAATATTTAAATTTAAAAATAAATTAAAAATTTTAAAACTTAAAATAACTTAATTTAAATTAATTACTTACGAAACTAATTTAATTTACCGAAATAATTCTATGTTTATATTATTTGTACCATGTTTTGGGCGACGTTTTGACTGGCATTATGCTCAAATTGCTATGCCTACCACCGAAGCAGGCAGCATTCAATATGACGGAACCTCCAATTTTGTTTTATCATTGGAAAACGAACTTGAATTCAAAAAGGGAAATGAAAATTGAAAGGCTAAAATGAAAGATAGAAAAAGCATGTAAAGACAAAACATCACGGTAACTAAAAAGATGGACTATATTTGTCTTATCAACAAGTACAGATTAAGGCAGGAATTGAGGACCAAAACGTGTCAAATTAATGTGGGCTTAATGTCCCAACCTTGATTTACCCGCCACACAACACAAAATATCCCAACTCTCCCAACTCTGATGAACTGATCCTCCATTTAAATGCTTCAGCTCCTGGCTTCTAACTTGCTTCATTCCCCTTCAACTATACCTTTGCTTCAATGGCTAGCTTGAGCTTCATCATTGGCATTATTGGTTAGCCCTCTTCTCTCACAGCTTTTATCAGTATCAGCTTCTATTTTTATCCAAAATGCAAGATTTTTGAGTTTTTTTTTTTTAATTCAGGTAATGTAATTTCAATACTGGTTTTTGCTTCTCCCATGTAAGTAAATCATCTAAAACAATAATTTCTTATTTTTTGAATGAAAATGCTGGTGGCTAAGAAATCCAGAGATTATTATCAACGTTATCCGAATCCTTCATTTTCTTTTAAGGCACTTGTTTTTATTATCTATGTGGAGCATATATTCGAACATAATATGTCAATATGATAAAAATTTACTGCATATGCACGTGTGTCGTCCTCTCCTTTGCAGCTGCATCTGTCACCACTCACCACTACTGTATAAAAGTTAAAAACTTTTGATGGACATGGTATTTGAGTAGTGGACTTATCAGACAAATAAAAGTTTCGGGTTTTGTTTTTGCCCTTCTCAGAAAAACCTTTTGGGGGGTGATAAAGAAGAAATCAACAGAGAATTACAAGGGAGTTCCCTACATAACAACCCTTTTGAGCACTAGCTTGTGGACTTTCTATGGAATTATCAATCCAGATGGGTTTCTTGTCATGACAGTCAATGGCGCTGGTGCCATCTTTCAGCTTATCTATGTCACCCTCTACCTCATATATGCACCTAAAGATAAGAAGGTGCTATATTACTTAATTTGTTTGAAACTATATAATTAACATCAGTAAGGATTATATGTAACCAGGGATTAAATCGAGGTCGTGAGTCATCGTGTTTATCTTGCAGACGTAATAAAAGAAAAACCCACAAAATAACAACTGTAACGCTATTTTTCTTTCAGGTTAAGACAGCAAAGTTGGT
The DNA here is from genome assembly GCA_038381835.1 of Adansonia madagascariensis. NCBI lineage: Eukaryota > Viridiplantae > Streptophyta > Magnoliopsida > Malvales > Malvaceae > Adansonia > Adansonia madagascariensis. The sequence goes on along the minus strand of JBBYHL010000006.1, from coordinate 7,664,712 downwards.
GTCTGTATTGAATGTTGGTTTCCTTGGAGCGGTAATTGCTGTGACTCTTGTAGCAATTCATGGAAATACACGGCTTACCTTTGTAGGAATTTTATGTGCTGGTTTAACCATAGGAATGTATGCATCACCCTTCTCAGCCATGGTAAGTTTCTTCTAAACAAATATTAGCCTAAAGGTGCACCATTTTTTTGCACTTGCTAGTTGTTATATCATCTGCTTTCAAACAATAACATTGCTCTATTTGGTCTTTGCCTTGATTTCAATTCAATGTTAAAGAGTTCCAACCTATATTTGTCAAATGCACTTCTGAAATTCATACAGATATAGGATGAAGTTAAAAAAAAAACAAATTCAGTCTGCTAAAACGGATCCGAATCTTCTTATTCAACTACATTCCATGGAATGATGTACGAATTTTTAATGTTTTAACAGAGGACAGTGATAAAGACCAAGAGTGTGGAGTACATGCCATTTTTACTCTCATTTTTCTTGTTCCTCAATGCCGGTGTTTGGTCTGCTTATGCAGTTCTTGTGAAGGATATCTATATTGGAGTAAGTTTTCATTTTTTTCCTTTTCCTTTCTAATCTCCTATTACATAAAACTATGGCACTCAGATTTGGAGATGAATGTCGGATATATAGGCATATGTTCAACATATGTACATTTAATATTCTAAGTTTTTCAATTGTACCACATACCTATGTCCACATATATGTTTGGAGTTTGGAGTCACTTCAGTTTTTTCAGGTGCCAAATGCAATTGGTTTTGTCTTGGGGTCAGCACAGTTGATTCTCTATGTTATGTACAAGAACCAGTCAGTTTCAGCGAAATCAACTGAGGCCATGGAAGAAGAAGACTCAGCTCACCTAGTGAAAGAAAGCATAGAGATGAATTCACTACGTGAAGACGATCTAAGGAATCGAAGTCTAAACAAAGGCAAAAGCCTACCGAAACCACATGTTAATCGACAATACAGCTTTCAGAAGATCATCAAAACATTTTCTTTGACTCCATATGAGTTGCAATCAAGTTTGCCTCATTACGGTGATTTAGAGGATCCAAATACTGATCACTCTTCATCTTGAAAGCAAGTTAATTGAGCACGGGGAGCTCGAAAAATTCAAAGGTTTTCTGCCATTTCTATTGTAAACCTATAACTATAAATGAAAAAGAAGCAAACAAATGATGGTTCAGGGAGATATACATGGATCAGTATTCATGCCTATGGTTTATTATTATTATAATTATTATTATTGAAATTTCCGTAGACAAATCTTTGGGCAGATATGGAAAATTATATTTGCATTTTACTTATCAATATAATTCATATTCAGGCAGCTTAAGAGTCTGGAACAAGTCAAATAGCTAGCCTTCTGAAATCTGAATCATAGGCAATATTCATCCCAAAGGTAGAGATTTAAATTGAGGTTGCAACATAAAGTGATGTCATTTTTTTTTGCTGTTGATACATCACAATTGATTGCTGCAGCATACACTTCGAACCCTCTTCTCCAAAGCTTAAAACTTAACATAAGAATTTACTCATCCTTTAGAGTAAAGTTTGAGTCATATTCACGTTGCCTAAATCATAATTAAGCAGCAACATTAAGTAAAAGCCAACAAAATCCTGATCACATGCTTTTGATACCTGCAGAAATTTGTGAAATGAGTTTTTCATATTTCAATGCTCCCACACATATCATCTTGAAAACAGATCAAAGATTGTCACTTTTTTTATTTTTTATAATGGAGATGGCAGTTCGGAGATAAGTAAAGAATTGTAGATATTGAACTTCAAACTCTGCCGACTATATGAATCAATTAAGTAAACTCTTGTTCAGATTAAAGCATTCTTGATAATTGGCTTTGAATGTTAGAAAAATATATCAGATTTTCAGCTATATTGACAGGATTTTCACAGATCTGTTCATTAAATTTCTATAATTGACAGATTGCTTATTGTACCAGACCATTGACTTCCTGTTCTCAGTGTGTTGTGTGTATGTGTATATATGTATCAGCTAGCATATAAACAGCTGTTGACGAAGATCAGATCATCCCACGTTCCCTCTGCCCCGTGCCCTGTACGTTAGTACCAATTCAGACTTAAGTTGTTAAGTTTATTCTTTAGTTCATTTGATAACGTGATTTTAACTTAATTAATAGGCAAATGCATTTACTAAAACAGCTTAAACTAATCACTTTTTCCAACTTTACAAATAAGGCAGATTTATTTATAAAAATATTATATGTATATATATATATATATATAAATATAGACACATAAAAGAATAGATGTGTATGTGCACATGATTGATTTTTTATTATATTAAAATTTTTAATCTAATAAAAATATCGTTATAAAACAATTATATATATTTTTATGTTCATTTATTTATAATTGCATATGGCCAATTGTTAAACATAAGATCACACAGCAATTCCAGCTATTCTGTCATTTGGAGTTGACCGAAATTCATTTAATAATTTGATTATTTTTTTAAATATTTATTTATTTGTTATTGATGCTCTAATCTCATCTGCCACAATTACTTGATCTAAAAGGAACTTCTTATAGGGGTTGTTTTTGGCACTATTTATAAGCATCTAAGTATTAGAAAAATGATTTTAGACAAAACGAAAAAATTTATAACAAAAAAGGTCGACAAAATCCAAAATGTTTCAAGTTCATCCCTATAAGTTATAGCTGCATGTGTTGGATAATGGTCTATTTTGATGTATACAATTATATAGGTTGCTTGCAATGCATTACATAGGTAAACGAAATTCAAGGCTCGAAGTAAGTTCTATCAAATTTTATTATTAAAGTTTGAGATTGATTTAAGATAAAAATCGAGGTTCATTCGATTAAGCTATTTTAGTTAGAGAAAAATGAATTTGATTCATATTATTGACTTAAAACTCGATTATTTATGTTTGAATTAAGTTTGAGTTTCAATTAAAATTTTTCAATACTAATTCAAAATAAAAAAAGTTTGATAGGCTCATGAGCTACTCGAGCCAAGCACTATAATACTGAATTCGGCTCGCTCGATAACTCGAGCTTGAGCTTGACTTGACAATAACCCAATCGAACTTGAATTTTTTTTTTTAAGTTGAACGAAAATAACTTACGAATACAAGTAAATCGTTAAGCGCAATTGATATTAGTTAAAGAATAATATATCACCCATGATTCATGTCTTGCATTAAATAATTTATAGGGAATGCCATTAATTAGAAGATAAGCAATCGAGTTTTAAATAGTAGTGGGATGACTTTGTTGATAGCTTCTTGACCCTCTCTACACACTTACATACATTCATACATACAAAGATATATGTATTCACCACCTATCTAACTTTTCTATAACAAATCCTTGCAGAGAAAAAAAAAGGAAGTCTGCCCTCCAACATGACAAGCCTAAGTTTCTTTGTTGGAGTAATAGGTAAAATCATTAGATTTTGTTATTGCAAATTCAAGTAGATTTTTCAAATTCTAATTAGCTTGTAATTTGTTTCGGTTAATGTACCAGGCAACATCGTCTCAGTCTTACTCTTTCTTTCTCCGGTGTAAGTATAAATCTTTATGAATTCCTCACACCATTCATTTTTATTGCTTTGACTCTTTATTTTTTCTGAAATATCCGTATTTAACATTCATATTTGATGCATATCTGAACATAAGTATAGGATATAATTCTCTAAAAACCTTCTAAATGCCTGAACATCCTGAAAAATTTAAACATACCCTGTTCCATCACTTAAACCCAAGTCTGAATATGCAAATATTGATGCCTAGCTAATTCAGGTTTATTGGAATGATGTCCGTTTTAATTGGCAGGGGCACTTTCTGCAGAATAGTGAGGCAAAGATCAACTGAAGAATTTGAGAGCCTTCCATACATTTGCACCCTCTTGAATTCAGCCTTATGGACTTACTATGGTGTAATAAAGCCTGGAAGCTTCCTGGTAGCCACTGTAAATGGATTTGGAGTTGTTGTTGAGATTATTTATGTAACTTTGTTCCTCATTTTTGCAACCCCAAGAATCAGGGTAATTAAAATTTCTCTTTCTGCAAACATGAAACTCAAGATTTCAAAATGTCATCTCAATCCTGAAATAATATTTTCCAATTAAAATCATTTGCCAATGCTGTATTTGTGTAACTTTTAGGTTAAGACTGGGATACTTTTTGGACTTCTTGATGTGGTATTTGTAGCAGCAATAGTTTTGGTCACTCAACTGATTTTGCATGGTGATATGAGGATTGATGTGATTGGATTTTTGTCTTCAGGCCTTAATATTGTCATGTATGGCTTACCTTTAGCGGCAATGGTAAGAGCTTCTCTTCTAGTAACTTGTAATCTATAAAACATAAAGATCAGTTTAATACGGAAATACTTTAAGTTTTTTTAATATATTTGAAAGATCAATTTTTCATATTCATGCTCAAATTTTCATATTCATGCTTAAATATGTGTCGGACATAAGTTTCAGGCATGAAACAGTATATGTTTGATACAAATATATTTAAGTTTTTTTTTTTTGTTTTTCATATATTTGGAAGATTGTTCCTTTATATTTATGTCAAAATATGTTTCAAATATAAGTTTTAAGTATGAATACTTTAAAAAAAATAAAAAGTTTGAGTAATTTACGGTATAGTGATGATGCTAATTATTAAACTTGAAATATTGCGCAGAAAACAGTAGTAACGAAAGAAAGCGTGGAGTATATGCCTTTCCTTCTCTCATTTTTCATGTTCCTAAACGGAGCCATTTGGACTTTCTATGCTGTGCTCGTCAAAGATTACTTCCTTGGAGTAAGTTTTTAATTAAATTAAATCCTTTTATTTTCATCATAATCATGCTCTCTCAAAGATGTTGAGATTAGGACAAGAATTTGGACAGATGTTTATGGTAATTTCACATATTCTGGGGAAAAAAAAGGGCAAATTGTAGAGCTGATTAAGGTTGCTGAGACATCTGTTTCATATAAATTGAGTGCGCCCACAAAATCTTGGAAATAATATAGGATCCAAAAAGATGATCGACAACCTGAATATTGATAATGACGTTTACAACTAACAAATTTAAAACACACTTCTTGCAGAAGGCTGAAAATTGTACAGTAATGGCGAATGATTGCAGAAGCTGACATTAGTTTTGTTAAAGGCAAAATCTGTCATGACTGTTCATAGTACATAACCTCGAATAACTGCATACATACGTACGTGCATACATGTGAAGGAAACAAATTGTACAGAAGTTTAATATAATCTGATTCTTACGATCATATTTAAAAAATAATATTTAATAAATTTAAAATTTAAATTATAATATGAAATTACGACATTTATTGTCTGAGAAAAGAAACAAATGGTATGAAATGAAATTAAGAATGTCTGGGTGTTTTATTTATTTATTTATTTTTTGCAGGTACCAAATGGGATTGGATTTCTTCTTGGAACAGCTCAGCTAGTGTTATACGCAATTTATAGCAGGAAGAATAAGTCATCGAAAACCTCATCAGATGATTTGGAAATTAAAGAACGCCTTGTTTCATCTTCAAGCAACATGGATGAAACGAATCAAGTATAGAGAATCAATTGATCTCTTGCATTTGATATTAGCTTTAGAGCCAACATTGTCGATTCATGATTTAAAAAAAGAAAAGAAAAAAACTATCATAACAGCAAAACAAAACGGAAGATTCTGGGAGTACAGCGATTCTTATGTCTTTTGAGGTTGTGTTTTAGTTTTTCTTGAGGCATTTTGTATTCTTTTAATGTCCTTGATTATACACACACTCATTGGAACAAAGCAAATGAAACTATAATTCATGCTATAGTTTTTTCAATCACTTTCAGAATTTAAAAGAATTTCTTTTATGAAAAGATTGAAATCATTGTTATAAAAATAAAGAAACTTTCTGGTAATATCCTTCATGAGTACCAAGACGTTCATGGGTCAGAGAACGACCCTAAAATATTTTTATTTTCTTATCGAAGCTCACGACCCTCAGTGGAGAAGGTTGCGAACTGCAAGGGTGCCAGAGTTAACATCCTGCACAAATTACAAAAGAAAAAAAAATAAGAAGATTACGTAAGTAATAAGAACTCAATGGTGGGAAAAGAAAAAATATTGAAGAAATTAAATAATGAATTCTTACAAATTCCAATAGTTAATCGCATGAATGGTAGAGATGTTCTTCGTCTTCGATTTCCTTTCTTATTTTCCTGATTAGAAGAAAGGGATCTCTGGTTTATCTCGCCTTCAAGTCTCCTTGCAACGAGTGAATAGCTGCAAAGCTTTTCAAGTTGGCTATGGCTTTTTCTTTTGCTGCGAAGTGGGTAATAAAGTTAAAACCGAACGACTAGACAATGCCGTATCTCATTTCAAATGTCAAATGTGACAAGTGACGAAGCAGATCATCTTTTGATGCAGAGAAGATGCAAATGAAACTAAATAAAACTTTACAAAATAAATCACATCTCACGAGGAAAACTTGATGATGCAGACGAAGGTAGTAACTAAACCTTATACATAGAAGGCCTAACGTAAGAACCATGTCTCCCACGGCCCAAGAAATTCTTTATTTTTTTGCATATCCAGCAGCCACTGCTGGAGATCTTCCAAGACCCAGAGTTCCGAGTTTCGCGGGGGTATTTTGGAGTATGAAGCTCCCCATGCATCAGCAATTGAATCAAGACTGGCTTTGCCAACATAAACAAGGCGTTTCTTCGATGCCACCGTGCATGGCATCAGGCTCTTTCACACCAAAACCTGCAGCAAGGCATAGTTCTATTCCGTTGGATACCCATTCGGATGCTCTACCACAAACAAAGTCATTTACTCCACCTGGGGCTAGAACCTAACAGAAAATTTCCATGTTCAAATTAAATCTAGGAAAATACCTCGTCTAGATGATACTGAAACAGCATGATACAAAGTAAAATTAAATAAAGCTCTAAGGCTCTAACACATTACTTCATTAGCGGTAACACAGCTAAGAAGTTCATTGACCTGATTAGATAATGGGAAGCACCGTGACGGCAGCCATCACCAGGTATGAACAATTTAAAATGAAAGCTGAAATTAAAACTTAAAAAAAAAAAAGGGAAAAGAAAAATGGGAAGATCAGCCACCATGACCTAAGTGCTGATAGATCTGCAAAGGATCTATAGAACTTTACCAACATGCAACCCTCCCCCGACCCCATTAGTACATGTTCTTCACATAAACTTATGACTGACATGAGAAGTAAGCACTCGAGCAAGCCTAAAGTGCTCTATCACAGAAGGAGGTACATATAAGTGACAGTCCAGGCTGAACACCAACTCATGGATCGCATATGGAACATTCCAGCAGTTCCCACAAATGGAAGCACTCTTGACTGGCTTCCCCCGTTAAAGCCAGCCTCCCAATAGAAAGTAAAGCAGGATGTGTCTGGGCAGCATCGCGGCAAGGCATTTTCCGGAACACCCTACAAAGTGTCAGATCTTTGTGTCCTTTCCCCACCTTTGTTGGAGGTTTCCCTTCAGAGAGGACGGCCGGAAAACGACCACCTTGAGATATGCAGACACCATCAGTTTCTTCTGTGTGCATACAAAATAAATGAATTTAACATGCTGCAATTTTGGGGACAAAATTTACAACTAGAAATCGATCTATTTAGGTTAAGGGGGACCTTACCGTCCTTAGGATGTCATTCATCAGAAAAAATGAGCGGCTTTCCGAAGTAAAAACACAACAACCAAGTTAAAAGCAATGTCTACATAGATAGTAATCACGCATGGATAAAGGCGAAGCAGCTAACTTTGAGCTTAAGCTCTCTAAGATATTATTAGCTAACTAAAGAAGAAAAGCATATACTCTCCATCCTCAACAAAATCTCCACAATTTAAAGCAAAATAAACTGACAAATAAATGAATGAATAGACATCATTTTTCAATTGATTGAAGCCAAAGCAATCTCCTTTCATCAAAACAAACAACTCAAAAGCACAAACCTGTGCCAACAAAGAACACTAATGGCAAATCTCTAATCTTAAGCCCTGAATAAATAACTTGAAATAAAAATCCAGAAAAATATCAAATGAAAGAGAAAAAGCCAAGTGAAAAATTTGAAGCTAATGAACCCTAATAACACAAGAAAAAGAAGCAGAGTTGCTTTTTTTACCCGAGGAAAAGGGGAAAAGAAGGTTGAAGAATGGAAGACATACTAGAAACCGAGTTCTATATTCTTCATTGCTTTCATTTATTGTCCAAATTTTGAGCTGTGATTCATTGAGAAGACCCGGAATCCAAGCAGCAAACCTGTTAGTACATTACGGTGCTCCAAGAATTAAAATCATAAGCAAGAACAGTCGAATGGTAGAACTTAACCAGAAAATGAAACTTAAAAATCAGGTGGACTGACAATATAAGCTAACCTGAATTAACGATGGTGATAAACTCAACCTTGGAAAAGTGAGTTATGGACAGGCGTGTTGGGTTGGCAGAGGCCCACTTCGATAACCCATCTGTTCCAATCCACCATTGTTAGTGACTTAAGACAAATTAAAAGTTTCAGACTTGGATCCAATCCATCTAACGGCTAGCCCTCTGAGCTTGAGCAGCTTTCCCCTACACGAAACGTGTCCTTACCCTAGTTCTAATGATAAACGTAAAATCAATGGGATATTTTTGCAGGCAAAACCTGTCAATGGATTCTTCCAAATGATGCAAACATGTAAGAAAGAATAAATGCAAACAACTTTTTTTTTTTTGTCCCCTTCTCAAGAAAACAACAAAATAAAAGCAACTTGCTTGAGTGAGCAATGCATTCATGCAAGGAAATTCAGAAAATTAATTAAACCCCAAAATCAAACAGACAAGGGATTCAGAGTTTTTAAGAATTTCGCTGCCATGTTGTCCTTCCCAGTTCCACCAAGAGGACCCCAAGACCAGACTAAAAGCATGTGACAAAATCATTGTCTAAATAGTTGTCTGGCTTTTTCAGAAGCCTCGAAATGTGTGCATTGCGTGTCCGAATACACCCTCCAAATTCATCATTTCATATTCTTCCAAACTCTCCTCTTTTCTCACTGTCAATTTTTTTTTTTTTCCTTTTTAAACACCATTGCTTGCATTTTAAGGTTCTGCACAAATCTGCATTTCCTAATAACTTATCTATTTCAATTCCCAACACCCATTTTCCCTATCAAATTAAGCTTCTTTTTCCCCTCATTCGTTAAAGCCTTAACCAAAACCAAGGGAAGTAAACGAAGGTAGGAGTCCCCCAGTTTTTAAGGCAAAGTGAAAGACCAGGTACTGCCACTTTGCTTACAAACCAGTCATTTTGACTGCCAAAATAACACCTCCACTTATATATACTCTTACGCCATCTTTGATTTTCCTCCTGTAACTAATGGGACAGTTCCAACCAAGCGTGTGTTTTTTTTTTTTTCTTCAGCTTCAACCTTCAATATCAATATGCTCAGTACAGTACACTCCCCCACGTAATGGAGATAGAGGGTCAGAGTGTGAGAGAGAGAAAGAGAGACTCACGGAAGGAGCAACAAGTCAACAATGCAAAGTACAATTTGTAATGCATCATGTTGTTGTATATATTGGTCAAAACCCAGTGTCATTTCTTCTTCAAATCAGCATTTGCCTTTTGCTTTTTCCTAGAAAGTTGTAAATTACAATAATTAATTTTCAGTGGAGAACTGATCTCTTTTCTTCCTCCTTGTTACCGTATAGCTTAGTTCAAATACTGTAGTTCAAACCAGGAAATTTCTACTGCCTCTTTCACTGTATACCATGTTATCAAATTCTTTTTTTTAAATATTTGTATCCACGTTTGTATTTGATACTTACATCTATCCATATCCGATGCTTATACTTACTTACAGGGTTTGAGTTTGGGTAATATAGAGTGCGTAGAGAAAGCCCTCTGAAATGTGAATATTCATCATTGAACAATTTATTCACTGGGTAAAAAATGACAAACAGATAAAAGGAACCGACTTTTCTAGCACATTAATTTGTGTCCCATTTCTCATTTTCTTTTGTGTGAATTTAGACATTTTATTTTGATTTAATCTTTAGCAGTTTGGCCACAATGAAGGTAACAAAATCTGTGGTTTTTCACTTCTTAGATACTGGGAATATAAGAAAAATGTGCTCCTCGTCTCATAATATTTAACTTTATGCACTTATAATTGCAATAGTTCCATGCAAATTGATGGATGAATCGTTGATGGTTATTGCCATGGTGCAAACATGGAGTAACCTAACAACAGTTTTCTTTGTGCCAACATTGGATTTTTTGCATGAAATATTTTACTATCAGAAAACTGAAATGCAAAAACAAGAACACAAAGGTGAAGTGAGGGCTGTGAAAGACAACAAAATTGAGCCGTAATCATACAAGATCTTACCCTTCTGATTATCTGTACTTTGACAAATGTGTTGCACTACTGCAATCACCATGTGAGAGAGAGAGAGAGAGAGAGAGCTGAGGAACTCATGGTGGAGAAGGGGAGCACGTGCAAAGTTCATGATTTGGGACATATAAAAACTTGGAGATAGCTAAGCTAAACATTGAACTTGCACGTGCCCTGCTTCTCCAACAAGAGATGCTCAACCACCGTGGCAAAAACCATTGAAGAAATTTTTTTTTTTTTAAGGTTATCAGTTGAGTGGTGAAAGCAAAGAAACTCTCATGCATTTATATACAAGTTTTTCCAAGAGGGAGAGGAGAAAAAAAGGGTGAAAAAGAGTTAATAAAGATTGAGTCTAGAAGTGGGCATTCTTTAAAGACACCACCCAAATATAATTTTTCAGTGGCAGATTAAAATTCGAAATTTAATTTAATTAATTTATATATAAAATAATAAAAAATAAATTTAAATTTTAATATTTAATATTTAATATTTAATATTTATTTTATTTTTTAGCTCCTCCACCCCATACTGATGAAAATGATACGAACAACAGCCCTTCAATTAATTAAGAAATGCCATATCACGACTCTCTACCTGGTCTGAAACATGATCAGCCAGCACTCACCCTATCAATGAGTATCAAAGCTGTGGGGTCCTGCACCCTCCTTCTTGCACGCGACAACATGCAAGTTCAATGTGATTATGAAAGTGGGGATTTTGAAAATGGCCTAAGAATTGATGGTTTCCTTTCCCCCCGTATAACAGGTATGACCTTGAATTTCACAGACCTTCCAGTGAATCTTATTCTTAACCTGTTTTAATTAGTGGGTAGATAATACTATTTCGATTTTTTATTTTTTTTAAATACTTGTATTTGATATATTTTTGAATATAGATATGAAAAAAAAAATTTAAATACATGAAAAATTTAAATAAAATTAAATATATCTATGTTCGACATATAATTATAATTACATTTGACATTTATATTCGAATTTGAGTAACATTGATCTTACCTATTACGTTTGAATTGGGTCAGTTTTTGTGCCTTTGTTGGGATACTTTCTGCCGCCAAATACAGCAAAACCCAATTCTTTTTATCAAAAATTTGCTCATCATTTCATCACAAATCTATATTGAAACTTTAAAATTCTTGATCTCTGTTAGCCTAAACTTGGGGAGTTCAAATCTTTGTTTAAAAAAAAAAAAAAAAAGGAAAGCACTTCGTGTCTTTTAACTCCTGTCAAACTCGAGTCGAAATTGCTGCTTTTGGCATTGATGGGGAGACACTGGGAGATAGAATGGTCCTTTTCTCTGCTTGGAACCCTCTTTTGCTTTAATTCATGTCCCTTACTTAACGTGTAAAGATAGATATGTAGTGTTAAATCTGCTCTTTTCTCCAACTATTTTCGAGGCTGCAACTTGTCATCCAGTGCTTCAGGCATGTTTAGATTTTGTACAAAAAATATTACAGTAAAGTTTACAGAGATGGAAACAAGAACCTGACATGTAAACAATTGGATTTTTTTTTCATTTATACCTTCCTAAGATTGATGTTTAAACACTTTTTTAACAGGGAAGATAGGATTTTAGTGGTGGGAAGATCGAATTTTGGATAGTTAGATGTCCAAAGCTAGCTATCTGCTTATATGGGAGTATGAATCCATGCATACAGATATGTTCATATACGATATTAGATAGTTTTAGTTTTCACAGCTTGTCAGATAATTTATTGGCAAGAATACCATCTATTATATTTTTAATTATAATAAACATGATATAATTATATATGCAATAGATCATGTCCCACAAGGCATTGAGTCTCGGCCCGTGAGACATGCCTAACCTTAGAGTATGAAAAATCAAAAAAATATGGAATGCTAGTAACTTTGAGATTTGACTCAAAGGATTGATGGGTATGAAAGATTGAATGAATGGTAGTAAAAGGAGGGAAGAGACTTTGGCTTTCGGCATAGGCAAAGACTGGATGATGGTGATGAGCGTGATTGCAGCAGCAATTAACCAGACACAGGCAGCAGAACAGTGTAAGAAATTGGCACGTCGGGGTTGCGTGTTGGACCCAAGCCTTTGATTAAAGCTAGACTGAGAGAAAAGAAGAAAAAAGGTTCTCTTTTCCTTCTTCAAAGAAGTTTTTTAAGTGCTGGTTTTAGTCCCTAGGTAGATATGATTCCCTATCCTTGGTAGGAATTTACTTCCTTGCTTCAGCTTCAAGGGTCTACGTTGACCATGATAAATTCAACTTGTATTAAATCAAATTTTGACAAATATTTTAATAATTTAAATTAATTTAAATTATTATTTATTTAATAAAATTTTTTATTTAAATTTAATTATAAATATTAATATAAAATAATTTTTTAATATTATTTTAAATAATAATATAAGCTTTCAAACTAATATAATCCATTTCAATCTAACAATCAGTCGGTCTCAATCCAACCCGAGCTTAAGTGCTTGACCCATAAGCACTAAAATGTTTTCAAATATCTCCCACTGTCTTATAAATGTTTTACGAAGATTTAAAGGAACCCATAGAAGAAAAATGCAGAATTTTATAAAATGTAAAGCCTATTGAAGTAGAAGGCTATCAAATCCTGAGAAGCTGACCATGAACAATAGGCAATTTTACTCGTAAATTTTTTCTAGTCTCTATATTAATTAGTCGAGAATTTGGAAGAAGAGACTAAGAAAGCAAAAACAAGTTAATAAACATAGTTAATACGATACATTTAATACATATATTATCTCTTTATTTAAAATTTTAAAATATTTAATAATTTATGTTGCGTTTATTTTGACATACACGCTCACGGATTGTCGGATATTTATTTAGGAAGAAATGGAACTACTAGTGAGTGTCGGGATGCAATCAGTTCCCAATAATTTTGTAAGAAGAAAATCTGAGAGAATTCCCAAGACGAAATGGTATTCGATTCTGTTTAAACTCCAAATCATTCTAAGCTTGATGACAACCTGATTGTTCCCATGTCTCAATCTTCTTCCTCACCTTGGTTCTCAGGATTATGGAAGTACAATAGTTCATAAACAGTTCGATCTTTGTTAGATGTAATCACTCGAAACCAATCCCGAACATAATGTTCCTTTTAAGTATTTTTTGATCTCGGATACCTGGACAAAATGGAGAAACAGATTGAGGGAAAGAACATGTAACAAACAAGTATATACATGTGTGTGTGTGTATATATATATATGTTCAAGCACAATGGGCACATAATCTGAATCCTAGTGCAAACTATGACCAATACGACATAGAAAAATGCCGGTTTAAGACTCTATAAGCAAATGAAACTAACGAGAGAACTAAATAGAAATACCCCCTATGTTTATAAAAGCCTAACTCTGTTCAAAAGATTCATCTATCTTCCTGGACCTAAACCTAAAAGTAAGATATATTTTCATCTGGGAACCACAGAGAGGAAGTTTCAGCTCAATCAGAAATTGAAGTTTCTTTCGGTCAGTAAAGAATACTGATGAAGGTTATAGCTAAAGCCATAGACCAGTTAGCCAAGAAAGCTTGACTAAGCATGGTGGCAGCACCAAAGTTATTACTTGGAGATACGATCGGATCAAATAATGCTAATATAAGAGAGGCGAATCAAATCAACCTCAATTTGAGCATATAGCAAGCCCAGTTGGTTAATCAAATATCTCATCTCAATGGTTTCAACTGCCCATAGTCCAAGAAAGCTCTTGGCTTAAGCAGTTTGGTAAGAATAGAAAAATACAATCCTATCTTAATGCAAAAATTTCCTCTTATTTTTCTTACCCCTTGAACCAGAAGCTAAAATGATTTGCTCGTCTTGGGGGTGAGAGTCACAGTTTTCAACAAGTGCACCAGCCTTGCCACTGCAACCACGATTCTTTCCTTTTGAAATTTCTCCACTAGCTTCGAACAATCGATAGCGAAGATAACTCCCCTCTTCTTCCCCTTGGGTCCTGCTGCATTACCTCAACTCATTTTTTAAATTATCCTAATCCGATCAGCCAAACAAAAAATAAAATTAAAACCAACACAAATTTACTAATGACCTGTCACCAAAGAAACATGAGACTAAATTTTTCCCTCATTTTCTCGACAAGCAAACACATATTACAAAGATAGATGTATCCTCTTACGTTCAGCATAAATGAAAACATTAAATCAACAATTCAATGACAATATTTAAGTAAACTATCTGAGTCTGTTACGCTATGTTCAGTAGCTGAGAAAATGCATGAACAAAGTTACATGAAACAAGGAAAGTAGAGGGATTGCTACATTGATAAAATGAAAAAAAAAAAAGGTAAAATTTTTAGGCAGCCAGTGGATTTTATTTAGCTGTTTAGGCAGTAAGTTACCGTATCAAAATTTCCTTCACTTTCCCGGAAGAAACACGTAGAATTAACTAATAAAGTTCAAAGAACGTTACCAGTGAAGAAGGCGCCGAGGCTGAAAGCCTGAGACTAAAGAGAAAGGCGGCCAGTAAGAAGAAGAAAAGTTGGTGCAACAATGGTGTATCTTTTGCTGTGAAAGAGTAATACTGATCAATGGTCGAAGATTTACTAAGACATTTGTTGACTTAAATTAAAATTTCCCTTCTTCTTTTACTTCTAGTAAGTTGAATGCCAAGCATTGGATTTTGAGGTTGGTAATGAAAAGAAAACGAAATTTATAACCTATCAACTATTGGATATTCATGTAAATTATATCCTCCAGCCCGATGCTGCAAAACCTTTCTAAAGCCAATTCAACCATGTTCATCTTTCATAGAATTTGGACAATTAATGCACAATCGGAATTAACAATCTATCCATTAATGGCAAACAAAAACTGATTGATCATCAATGATGAAAAGATCGGTCTTTTTTTCTGTAAATTCCCAGTTGTAAACTTTATCTCCATCCACTTACAAGCCCTGTGTCATATGTAAATAACCATAACCGTTGAAAAGAATTTGATGAGAAGAGGCAAAAATAATGCATCTTTAAACAAAAGTTTCTATTAATTCGGGTAAGTTATAGACCTAAGAACTATCATCCGAGTCATATCAAGACAAAAGCCATCTACTCCTAGTGAGAGTATCCATCCACTGGAAGCAATCTTGCATATGAATCAGCTTTGACTCTATTCCTATTATCATAGTATTCAACCGCTGTACCAGCTAACACAGCCAATGTAAGTGCTTGTGGATGCAACCTGAATTGAAGGCAGAGGACAATGAGTTAAAAAAGAGGTGCAATAAGTAAAGCAAGGTGTAAACATCGAAAGATATTACAAGTTTAGCAACACAAAAGACAAGTAAATCTCAAGAAAGACAAATTAGTTAGCAATGCATACAAATGCGCCCCAAAAAGAAATCTATATATAATATGTAAGCAACACAAAGATGCAAAAGAAGAGAGTAAAGCACGGTTTAAAAAGGTATCAAACTTGTGCATTTACGGACACAGAACTCTTATGTTTATAGCCCCTTCACCCCATCTTCCTTCCAACAATTTTTAATCCTTCGTTAGGGTTAAGACTAAGAGGCGAGCATATGAACTTCGTTCAAACTAGCAAAATTAAACTAATTAACTAATAGTATATCACATAAAGATAACGTTCAAGTGCAATCACATGACAAAAGAATTTTCATCATAGCCTAGAAAATTTCCTTCATAATAAACCAACAAAAACAGTTCAAATTCTTTTATGGTTTGGAAAAACAGGTTTCTAGTTCTTCTTACAGTCCAATTAAACAGATATCAGAAATCTTCAGCATATATATATATATATATATATATATATATATATATATATCACATTACCATAGCTCTAGCTATATTATATAAAAATTTTGAAAGGACGACCTTAAAAAGTTCCTAAAACTTTTCACATACCAAATTCATATCTTGCAAACGGTACAAAACAATCAAATTAGGCCCAAACATAGCATAATTGCATCAACTAACACAGGTGGTGAAGATATTTGCATCATCTAATCAAAACCAGCAGATTGAAACATAGATAGTCAGACCATTTTCGACCCA
Organism: Adansonia madagascariensis; assembly: GCA_038381835.1. Classification (NCBI taxonomy): domain Eukaryota; kingdom Viridiplantae; phylum Streptophyta; class Magnoliopsida; order Malvales; family Malvaceae; genus Adansonia; species Adansonia madagascariensis. The sequence goes on along the minus strand of JBBYHL010000006.1, from coordinate 7,648,226 downwards.
ACTTCTAAGGCCTGTGAAATCATCAAACACGCAAAACAAGAGCAAAATTCTAATAGAAAAATTGAAAATGTCAAAATATTTCCTTTTTTTTTTTTTTTTTTCTCTCAAGCTTCCAGTCACCAGACATAGGACAAATTTGATTACTTTCTGATACCCTTTTGTTAGAAACAGCCAAAAAGAAAAAGAAAATTAAGATCCTAACAAAAGAAACACACAAGTTTTCAATAAATATTCATTCTGAAAATTGAAAATAAAATATTTACCAACAGTTGTAAGCTTGTGATCAACGACCATTCCCCTATGGATTCAATCTAGCTCTTATATTTCGCGGTTCAATCTTTCTTATTGTAATAAAGAAGAACAAAGCGAAGTTGGCGACTGGCACAAACTGTGGGCGGGAAAAAATAGCAGGCTTTTTCAGTTTTCCGGCATGCCCATAAACACCTCCATGGCCATGGGCTGGTAGTGGTAGTACCTTAGCCCATTGATACTTTCAGAAAGGGAAGGGGTAAAACCGTAAAGCAAACTGCAACTGAAAATCCAACGGTTGAGAATCTCTGAGTCAGAAAAAAAAAACAGAAAATCAAACACGAACACGTGACAACATACGATGAAATTGAAATACATATTTTGTTTTTCGTCTTTTCCTTATCTTTCCTTATATTAACTCTTTTTCACTGTTTCAAAGCCACGAAGCCCCGTCCATAACCTTCCAGAATAATCTAAACTAAATCTAAAAGCCCCTCTCAAACCAAACTTCCCTCTTCACCGTTCTCTCTCAAACTCCATCTTCCAAGGTAAAAGCTTTCATTTTTCCCCTTGTATTTTCTTTTTATTTTTTTAATTCCTCGATATTCTAGTTTAAAAACTGATTTTTTTATTAAAAAATTTGCTTTTTCATTCTTTTTATCTGTATATTTTGGATGGGCTTGTTTATTGTGGCAACTGCTAATTCATTTTATTATCGAAGTCATTATTATTATTATTATTATTATTATTATTATTAGCCCTTTTTTTTTCTTATATATATGAAATATAAATTGGTTTTTATTGCAGGAATAATGAGTCGTTCAAGCCGCACGCTCTATGTGGGCAATCTGCCTGGGGATACTCGATTGAGAGAAGTCGAAGATTTATTTTACAAGGTTTTCTTCTTCTTTTTTTTTTTCATTTTTCTTAATTTATGCGCTATTTTTTATTCTTCAGTATCTAGTAAATTGATGCAAAAGTTATTGTACTGTAATATTGTATTCAAATTCCTTTTATAGGTTTATTTGTGGGTACTGGAGATCTGGCATGATTATTAGTGTGAAAAAAAGACAAAAGAAGAAGAAAGGATTTGTTTACATTAATTAATTTTCGCCAAAATTTATAATATTGCTATGTTATTAGGATTAGGGGCGAGTGTTAGGTATGGGTATGTTTAAATTTTTTTTTTTCAAGTTTTATGTATTTGGTGTACCTTGGAGGGTATTTCTATGTCTGGGTATGCATCGGCTATGGATGTTGGACATAGATATTTAAGGAAAATGAAAAGTAGCAGCAACATAGCAATTTTGGGTTTCCAAATTAATGTCCAACACATTGTGGGGGTTGCTGCCTTAGCGTTTTGTGTTTCTATATTGCAGTATGGGCCGATCGTTGATATTGATTTGAAGATCCCACCAAGGCCCCCAGGTTATGCTTTTGTTGAGGTGAGTTTGAATATTTAGTCATTGAGGCAAGGAAAAGAGGAAATCAATTTTCAGATTCCAGTATTCTAACAATTGCATGTTGCAGTTTGACGATCCTCGTGATGCTGAAGACGCAATACGTGGTCGAGATGGGTATAACTTTGATGGGAATCGTTTAAGGGTTAGTATTTAGTCTTGTTTTGTTCATATATCAGTTTAAAGCTTTCTGTCTATCTGGCCATATTTATTCTTTTTTGTTTTTTAGGTTGAACTTGCTCATGGTGGGCGAAGGCCTTCATCTGTGGATCGCCACAGCAGCTACAGTGGTAGCAGTGGCCGCGGACCTTCCAGGCGCTCTGACTACCGTGGTATGTATAGCCTTTGGCACCATATTTGTAGTTTGGCAAACTGCCTATTTGTTAAGTTAACCTTATTATTCCCTCCCTATGCAGTTTTGGTGACTGGTTTACCATCTTCTGCTTCATGGCAAGACCTAAAGGTGAGTTGTTTAGCCATTGTTTGGTGTTTATTACTTCCTTTTTTGTGCCTGTAATTTTCCTTGATTGTTACCTTTCCATGTGTCTTCAAAATTATGTAAAGTGCATAAATTATAAATCGCTGAAAGATAACAAATATTGTCAAATTCTGGAATTAGTTGAAGGAGTAACATGGTCTATGCGTAATGGTTTTTAGAATGCATAAAAGCATGTTGATCGTTTGTCCTGGTTTGTGCTTATTAAACGGTTTTTGCTTTATGACCAGGATCACATGCGCAAAGCTGGGGATGTCTGTTTCTCTCAAGTGTTTCGTGATCGTGGAGGTTAGAATCCTTTTCTCGCTGAATAGTGCATCCACACCTCATTCCATATCTACTAGTTCTGACAGCAGCCCTACTGTGGGTCAGCAAGAGATTGTGTATTCATGTCAACATGATGCATTTGCACCTGCACATGATTTGTTTGTGGATTACATTTATTTGACAGTTATCCTGGTGAAAAAAATTTTATTTGACATCTATATTAATGATATTGAAATTTCTTTGCAGGCATGACAGGGATTGTAGATTACACAAACTATGATGATATGAAATATGCTGTAAGCTCCCTTGCTTTAACCTTTTGGATTTTGAAGTTTTTAACTTGTTTATGTGGGCTTGGAATTTGTGTAGCATTTTTAACTTTTAACAACCAATGGCAGTACTTTTCTAATAAGTTCTTGTCTGACACTGCAGATAAGGAAGCTGGATGACTCTGAGTTTCGAAATGCATTTAGCCGGGCCTACATACGGGTATGTTATGGTGCATATTTTATTCTCAGATCCATGCCTGTGCAGCATTACTTAATCACGTATCTAATTGTTTTATTCAGGTCAAGGAGTATGATTCGAGATATGATTCCAGGCGCAGCTACTCTAGAAGTCCAAGTCGTAGCCCTTATAGTAGAAGCCCTAGTCGTAGTCGCAGTCACAGTGGCAGTTATAGTAGCAGGAGCAGGTCAGTCTCCATTCTTTGGTGAAAATAACAGTTTGAATGCTTACATTTGTTCTATGTTCAAGTTACCTTATTTGACCTTTTCTACAGCAAGTCACCAAGGGCCAGATGCTCGCATCAATCTCTATCTGTGTCCAGGTCCATTTCACCACGTTCCCGCTCAGTGTCACCTGTCCGCTCCAATTCAAGGTATGGCATAAGTTATTTTATTATTCCTTGCTTTTTATGTTGCCGATGCTTTTTTTTTCAATGGTTTTTATATGAATTTCCATCTGACTTATTCTGTAAGTCCTCATTTGTAATCTTTATAACTGGACTTAGTGGCATTCTTGTTTTCAAAACTCGCATTTTGCTGCCTAGTATTTAGGTCTGATCAACTCAGTATCTAAGCTTTTCTCTTCTTGAAACAAAAACAACTTTCATGCGGGGATGTAATGCTCTTTAGCTGTTTACTTCTCTTTCTTTGCTTTTTTTACGTTGAAATACTTGATTGATCCCGGGTTCTTTTTCTTGAAGAATCTTGAAGTACATTTTTCATGCTCTTTGTGATGTTGACATTTTACACTCAATGTCAGCCTATGGTTTTGCAAGAGAAAGGCATGTGAACTTGGCTTATTGTCAAGACATTGAAGTGCTTAATGCCATTCCATTAGTTTTTACAAATATCTTAGTGTTTGTCAAGCTGTAGATGAATCTGAGCTTTTCCTTATAAGTAGCTAAGTGATTTTATTTTGTTGCATGGCTCTGCACATTTATTCCCCCATTGTCAGATGTGGTGCACTGCTTTTAAAGTAGAGTGTGTCCTATAGGGGATGCTTCAGCTTCCTATTGATGTCCATTCCTTGGTTTGTTTGTGGTGAACCGCGGTTTCAGACTAGTCTTTTTGTTTATATTTTCTCATCTTTTCCTTTTTCATTTATTCTTCTAGTAGAATTCCGAATTACATCTATCTTTGCTTTATTATTATTGGAGTGAAGGGTCTTACATTTTTAATCACCATCCTTCTCGCTATCACGTTGTGTCTTGCAATTTTAAACTCCAGAAAAAACAGAGGTTTTTCAATCTTTGTTAAATGTGAGATAAAAGTACATATTGATATTTTCTAATCTGGATTGTTTCCAGATTATAAAGCTTATGATCTTGTCCTATTCTGTTTGTTATATGAACCCTTAAATTCTTTTATCAGATTACATTAAAAAATGTTTTTCCGAATTGGAGGGGGGTTAACTGAGTGAAAGGCTTAACTTGGTTCGCCGTTTATCATACCTTTTTCATGAGGGTTGCCTTGTTTCCTTGCTAGATCTGGCTCTTTGCGGCGATCTGGGGATTGGATGTTAGGAACTTGATGGGATGCGGTGCTCAAATGCCTGCAACTCATTTTTGTTGTTGAGGTAATTCTATTGTTGTTGTCTAGCACCTCTGGAAACCATTAAAGGACTAAAATTTCTTCTATGTGATGTATGGAACGCAAAGAGAACTAGACTGGATCGGTATATAATGGATGGTTTTGCAATTTCACAGCCGGACCACTTTGAATTAAGTGATTGTTCTTTTGCTACTTGATTGTCAACAATCAGGGAATAGGACATCCTTGGGAGTTGGGACTATGCTGACATCATCTATTTTGTACTCAAGATTCTCTTTGAATTTGATGATAGATAATTGGATGATGTTCTCACCATTTAAGTATCTACGTCATTAAGGGCTCTACTGGTTTTTTTTCACCCTTCTCTTTCCATTTTGGTTCTATTTAGCTGTCATGACTATCTGTTAAAAAAGATCATTACGAAATGGTGAGAACATGAGTAGTGCGATAGTTCTCCTTCTGCTGGTTGCTGGTTAAGATGGATGGTATATTCCATTTTTATGATTACACTTACCCCGAGTTCGAAGTGACGCTGAGGCCTTGGGACCAAAAATGGTTGTAGAGGATTTTCGGGATATTGAATTCATTGTTTCTGGAACTTTTTGCAGATCTCGCTCTAGATCCAGATCACCGACTCCATCTGTAAGTTGAATCTTGCTCAGGTTTAGTTATTTCGATTTGTGAGGAGCTAGGGTTTATGGGACTTCGTTTATCTATCTATCTATCTATCTATCTATCTATCTATCTATCTATCTATATATATATATATATATATATATATTATGGTTTACGTGATATGCAGCCTCGCAGACGGAGTCCAAGCAGGAGCCCGAGCCGAAGTCTCAGCATATCCTGTTCTCGTTCACCATCAGTATGTTACATATAGATCTAAGTTTCTCTATGTGTTTCCCATAATTGACATCTTCGTCCCTGGAAATTCTTTTTCCTTGCATGGTTCTGATTACTGCTATGTGGTTTTAACAGGTTAAATCTGATTGATTGTGGGTTGAATTCCAAGGATCACAAGACTACTACTACCACCACCTTTTCAGCATATTGTAATCTTTTGCCTAGCATGGATTTTGAGGATACTTCGATAAGAACTAGTTTATATTTGGATTTTGATCAATCATGCTGTAGTAAGTGAAACCTTACTGGATTAAACTGTCAACCAGTCCATTGTTGTTTCAACAGTATGACTTGGGACTTGATGACTGAATTCTGGAATTAATCTACTCGTTATTTTAGTTCAATCATTTTAGCATCAGTATTTTTACATCTTAAATGGAAGAAACAATCTATTTCTTCAATAAGGCACAAAATGTGTCTTTTAGACTGGGTTTAATTGAGTGTTTCTTAATCGGCTTCCCTAGTAAAGACAATTCAACAACCAACTTTTGTCACTGTGCGAAGTCAGAAGAGTGCATTCCCGGGTTTTAACTGTAGCATGGACCAGGGGTTAGGATTTCGACTCTTGACAATTTCACTGCTAGAGAGCCAAGCTGCACGATTCATTTGGAGAGAATATTAGCTGTTAGCAATCTTCTGAATGTGGTACTAGAGAATGCTAGCCTATGTACCATTTGGTACTAATTTATTCTATCAAGCAAGAACACATTCAAAGGACGCTAGAATTGAGATTTGAGAGGCATTCCATTTACGTGAACAATTTATTTAGGAGGTGAGGGCAAAGGGTAAAAAGAGGAACGAGTTATTTACGAGGAGAGTGCAAAAATTAGAAAGAGGCATTTGAATATCTGAGAACATAAACCAAGGGTGTAGTATCCTTACTTCGTACCTTTTATATTTCAGATATTGCATCAGCCAGCAATGAGACAAGCAGCAGCTGAAATATTAGTTTCCAGGCATTTTGCATTAAGTCATGCAGCTGAACCATACGTTCTATCAACACAATTTTTTATCAGTGTGTATAATTGTGGGTGCTATGCAGAAGCATCATGCAAAGAAGTAAGCTTAAACGCTACTAGTATCAAAACTTTTTTATTTAAAAAAAAAAATTATTTTATATCCTCAAAGCCGAAGGAACAAGAGGGAAGCCAAGTCCAGCACACCTCCGTGTGGCTTACCAAAAAGATTGTTTTTTGGGCCACTTCACAGTTTTTCAGCCTGCACGGATTTACAGACTCAAGCACATACACCGTCTCTAGAGCATACATAACATTTTGGTTTCATTAATAGTAGAGGTAGTTTGCTTCACCCAGGAGGGTATAAAGGCATAAAAGACTATGAACGACTTTGTGATGATGTCCTATCAGATCCGTGCCTTTGGCGGAAGCTGCTGGATCTTATGCTGGGATCTGAACCACCAGAAGCCTCATGGAAAGCACCCCAGCCCGAATCTCTGTCAACCTGGTTTAGTGAAAATGAAGGCAAATGATCTCTTTCCCAAGCATGGAACTGAGTTGACAGAGGATTTTCTGGCTCTTGAAAGGTATGCCCCGAAGTACGTGATGGAAAGAAATAGAAGCCACCCACATGGTCAGATGATGGGGCCACTGGACGAACTTGAGCATGGCTTCCACGGCTGCCCAGGGATCGGGAGCCAGAAATAATGGGTGTCCGTAAGGCTGGCGAAGTGCTAGGGTGTTGTTGATAGTATGCCTGGAGAGCTCGAACCCTATCATGGGCCCGGGCATTGCTACCAGGGTAAGGAGGTATAAATGAGGAAGCAACTGAACTTGCTGATCTAGCAGCAGAACTGCGGAAATACAGCACTCGAAATAATCAGCAGAGAAGGAACAAAATGGATTCTGTATGATGTCTACATGCTTAGAAAATGTGGCTCTCAAACTAAATGTTTTATATTTCTGAATGATATTTACGTCTAAAAAATGAAGCAGCAGATCATAAAAATCAAGCTCTATGTTCTCTCAACATGTCTGATTTTAGCCCTTTTTGGGGGAGAGGAGGAAGAGAACAGTTTCTGTGAGGGAAGGGACCGTTGGAAGGAATGGTAAATGTATTCTACGGGTTTAGTATTTTAAGTAAAAGAACAGTAAAAACTCCATCCAATCACAAATATCAAGTATGCTGAGCCATACCTGTGGCCACCGACAAGTGGATGCATAAAAGATCCCAGTCTTGGCATATCCGTACTGTTCCTAGCTGACCTTTGACCGACAGGTGGAATTGAAGGTTGATCAGAACTACCAATTCGATGGCTAGATGTGGAGAATGGAGGGGAATGATGCTCCCAAGTATGATAATGGAGATCCATTGCAGGAAAAGCATAAGATGTAGGTATCTCACTAGGCAAAGATGGACCATTCCAGTGAGTGTTGAAACTAGAACTATCTGAAACACTTCCACTAGAATTTGAGGATAAGGGATGAATCGTTGGGCCGAAGTAAGCTACATATGGACATGGATGAGTAGCAGATGCTGAATGTTCAGCAAAGATAGCATGTTGTTGTCCCAGTAACTCATGATCTGCATTCCAATGTAACTCATATCAGCATATTAGGCTAGACAATCTCCCCCAATAAAACCAATAGCAACAAGCATTTCTTAAGAAAACAAAGAAATATCTTACATGTGGTTGATGAAAACTCTCCTTCCCTGAAAAAGAAAGAACAACAAGACATGTTAAGGAAAAGAAAATAATTCAAACTTGAAAATAGCAAGAGAAACTAAGCAAAGAATAATGATATGTGTAAAGAAACGAAAGGGGAATGTTTCACTAAGGGAGAGTCAATGATAATATAATACAAAAGGCTTTTTCCCAACATAGAATAATAAGGATATTGTACCTTCCAAAGAAATAAGCAATACGCTGCAGTTATGTCAAGATTCTATGCTCCATTAATTTAAGCTCAGGAAATACTTCCAGCGCAAAGATGAGTCTGGGGCCTAATAGCTCTTAAAATATTAGCAATCATCTCATGTATCTCATGCAGAACCAATTTGCAACTGACAGAGAAAACCATCAAGATACAGTTTTAAAACTGGATCACAAGATGTAAGTTGCAGACTTTAAACTATCTAAACTAGGGGTTTAAATGGAAAACCTGTGCTCGCTACTTGGGTTCAGCTTGATCATTGTCAAGCGGAGCTTGAGCTATGGAGCAACATGAATTCGAGTATTCTAATGCTTGACTGAAGTAATTCGTATACCTAATCGAGCTTTTTTTAATTTTTAATTAGTATCGAATAATCTCAATTTTAACAGGAGTCCAAGCACAAATAATCAAGTTTGAAATTAAGCATGGGGAATCAAGCTCATTTTTACTAGGTAAACGAGCCTAATCAAGCTAACTCAGTTAAATTTTTATCTCGAATCGAGCTCAATCTTTAAAAGTAAAACTCAATCGAGCTCAAGCCAAGCTTTCAGCCTCGAATTTCGATTCGAGCTTAAGCTTCTTGCAACTTGAGCTCGGCTTGATTACACCCCTAGTCTAAACTACTTATACTACTTATTAATTTCAATATAAAGTCACATCCACTACTTGCTTGAATTTCAATGCCATCTTGCCACCACACATAATAAGCAGAGGATGAACCTTTTCCCAATTTCTAAATCAGTTTCTAAGTAAGAAGATGCCAACTCTCTCTCCCAACTTTCCACCAAATTCTCTCTCTCCCTCTCTTGTAGTTATCTATCACGGAGATTCATCCTTGAAAAAACACAAAAGCATAAGGTGGCAAACATCTGATGTGAAGAAGAGATAACTAAGCACCACATCTCAACATAGAAAATTAAAGGAGAAAACTACTCAGATTGAAGCTATAATATGTGATGTCATGCTTACTCGAATAATGAAGGAAGTCGTGCTAAGCTTCCAAATGGACACCAGTGGACTCCGAATGACTACAAAAACAATAAAAAACCAAAATAAGAAAGCAGCTAGTAGATTTCAATTCAACTCATCTGTCAGTCTGAAGTGTATGCACATATAGAGCCAAAGAAATCAAACAACAAACACTAACATGGAGACATGGTTGTATAGGTTTGCAAATTGATCTATCCAGACTAATGCAATTTAAACTATAATCCACCAAGTTTTTATTTGGGCAGAAATTGTTGAACTTTAAGAAACCAAGATAATGAAGTTTAGTTGAGATTTAGTAAAAGAAATTTGGTTTATTAAATAAGAGCTTAAAAGACTCAAATTGCACTCACTAAATAAATCAAAAAATAGTGATGGTTGTTTAAAGTGACATGGGGGAAGGGAATGGGATAAGAAGGTTAAACAGATCAAGATGCAAAAAAAAAACAAAAAAAGAAATGCAAATAAGGCAGTAAAAACCATTTTGGTATGCCATGAATGCTAAAACCGTATAAGAAGAATTTGGATATAAATGTTTTCCATTACCATTTCAGAGTAACTTAGATCATAAAGGTCCTCATCATGTGTCCAATCATCCATACTAACTTCCGGATAAGAACGGCAACCATTGGCATAAAGCCATTGACCTTTTTCAATTTTTCTACAATTAGGGCATTGCATCGCACCCTTTATATTGAATGCTGAACCAATGCAATCTGAAAGCAGTAATTACAAAATGTAAAAATAATCAATTAGAACCTTTAAAAGGGATTTTAAGCAATAATGTTCTTACAGTCTGCCAACCAAACCAACAAATGTAACATGTACCCTCCTCTCAAATCATTCACATTCAACTAATGTCCATCTAGTAGCTGTCTCCCAAGATGCATCTTATCAAAATATATCAATAAACCTAATATCAGCAAAACTAGAATCGCATTTTTTTCTTCTAATTTGATAACCTATTACTATTGATCTCGAAAAACTAATTGCAATGCAAAGTTCACTCTGATCATCCAATCAGACAAAGCAATTGACCCCCACCCCCCCACCCCCCCAAAAAAAAAAGCAATTTATTGAAACATCAAAATTCCATTAGATTGAGCCTGATTAAACTAGTTATCTTTCTTATGAAGCTAAATTCTAATTTCAGCTAAAAGAATAACATAAGCAACAACAAAAAAATTTAAAAGGAAAAAGTTAAATCTTTATGATCTTCTCGGTTATATCGTCAATTAAACCAAAATTAAAGATACCCAGGAAATTAAATGCGCAAACTTGATCCCAGATTTTACCATCCCAATTTTTTCAGGAAAAAAAATTTCCAAAAATTCCTCGACAAAATCAGTTTTAATCTTGAAAATTTTGACTTACCCAAATGAAATTGATGACCACATTGAAGATTAGCCCAAGATCGATCCCCATTATCAGTAACTGTTTCGAGGCAAATCGTGCAGGAAACCGAACCGAAAGACTTCCCTCCATTTCCGCAAAAAGCAACACCGCCACCTCCATCACCGTCATCCACCACCGCATCATCCCCACCATTGCTCCCTAATCCCATGATTGAAACAGTTACAAACTTAAATTACTCCACCTCCGAAATCTCAAAACCTAAATTTCCTAGAATTTAAAAAAAAAATATATATATATATATATATCGCGTTAAAATCAACCCTCCCTATTCCTGATCCTCCTTCAAATTGCCAACACAACCTCCGATTCCAACCAGATAAAATTAGAGAAAAAAAAGGAAACAAATCGTCGTCTTAAATTCCTTTATCGATTGACCACATAAGAACAGAGAAATTTGATTCTCCGTTTTCAAAGGATTGAATGGAAAATCAGAAATGAAATCGATCCCTTAATTTTCTTTGTTCTCGGGTTTTTTTTTCTTCGGTCTTTCTATTTCAATTTTTTTCCTCTTTCTTTTCTATGTTTTCGATTGTTTTGTCTGTCTAAACAAATGAGAAATCGGACGGCGCATATTGTTTCTACACTTCCTCCTTCCAGTTAACAAAGATTATTGCTCAAAATAATATATATTATAATACTTAAGTTTTTTAATATTTAACTATTTTTATATTATTATTTATTTACTTTTGACTCAGGAGAAGCATATCACCTCCCAATTTTTAATTACAACAAATTTTGTAAAACTTCACCATTTAGAAGTGTTGTTAAACTTATATTATGATTTAAAATATATTTAAAATTATTTTTATATTAATATTTATAATTATATTTAAATAAAAATAATTTTATTTAAACCAAAATATCTGTCACGTGAATTACCCAGACCATAAACAAATTTATTTACTATATAAAAGCTTGAATTTTGTGAAATAATTTTATTAATTTCGTCTAATTTAAGACGGTGATTAGTTAATATATTTTAACAATTATTAAGTAATAGACTCTCAATGAAATACAAGAAGCCTTTTTTTTTTTTTTTTTTTTTTTTTGAGTTCAGGTGGCCAAAGGGTACCAACCAGCAATGCTTTGCTTGCACGGCATCTAAGGGATATGTCGGCTGCCAGCCATTTTCCATCTTGGACGGCACAGCAGCACCAATGGCATGGTTAAATTCATGTGTAAAACATAATGAAATTTGAAATATAAAATGTGAAAAAGTCAAAAAGAAAGGAACAAAATCTTGTCTTTTTAACTTTAACTAAATCTGCAAGTTTGTGAAATTGATAAACAAGATCCTCGAAAAGGCCAGAACTGAAATCAAAGTCCCTCCCACAACACATATTTGATGAACTTTTCTCCTCCTCCTTGAGCTCAATGATGTGAAGTGGGACAAAGCGACCTCCAAAATCGATTCACCATCTAGAAAATATACCTGATCAACAATAAATAAATAAACCAACAAATTAGATGAACATTGAAAATCACATGAACTTTGCTTTCTTGAGTATTTATTTCACTAGAATTTAGGATTAATGAACTATATTAAGCCTTTAATGGTCCTGATATTGTGCTTTTGGAGACGAATGGTGCTCTCACTACAAGACCATTGACAATGGCATCAATCCCTACTTAAGTTAGTTGCTCCGATTCTTCATTTTTTTTTTTAAGGTACATGTGTTCGAAAGATTTCCAAACATAGGTACGGGGATATGACCCTACAAGTACCTTCCAAATAAATGAAAGAACTTCAAAAAATTGAACATTTATCAGACATATACATATACCCGACACTCACAACCGAGTCCGAGTAACATGCGCCGAAGGACTTTGCACTTTGTACTTGGAGATAAAGCTACAGCTCGTGCAATGTTGAACTATGTTATCTAGACTCTTTTTTTTTCCCTTAAAATATCCGTACCCGACATTTGTGTCCAATACATGGTTGGGAATGATTACTTACACAGAGTATGATTCTCCAAATATAGAGAAAAACTTAGAAAAATTAAGTATACCTATGTTAGACACATGCTCATATCCAACAGTAACATTTAAGTTGACCATGAAGTCAAATAAAAATGATTATCTGCAAGCAACTCTTCTGCTTCAGATATAAATTCATAATCTACTTATTAACCACAAAAATATTTTGATTCCCTAATATGGACCAATCTAAAATTAACCTTCATTTCTCATTGTTAGGGTGATGAGCTGCAGTGCAAAAGGTGGAAAAGAATATGCTTTAACAGAAGGTAAATTATCCATGAAGTGAAAATATGGCACTTACTGGCAAGCTGTTGAGGAGAGCTAATGCAAGAGAAACATGGAATGTGAATAGTAAGCTCTTTTCGAGCTTATTCGGAAGATATTTGCTGAGAAAAAATTCCCACCGAGGTTGATATTCGGTCAACTGAACTGAATGCGCCATTGATATCACATCACCAACAAATACAAAAGTTCCACCGCAGGTCTGTTCAACAGCATCAGAAGAAGTGTTGGAATCTAAAAGGGAACTTCTAAGTTGCAAGCATTCTGTCGAATAGGGCCTCGAATATGTAATCTCAACCCACGTCAAACCCGGCAACTGAACTGGACTCAAGCACGACTCATCCTACAAGCATTACAGAAAAAGATCGTAATCGATAATTTATTACTTGCACTATCTAGATGCAAGTATGAGGAAAAGGAAAAAGGCGAATTTATTCTTCCGACGATAAACATCAACCTGGGAACACATGCAGCTACTTCCGTTTGTCGTTACTTTTCCCCATCGATCACATTTTTCAAGCTTGAGAGTATCCTTTGTATTCAAACAGAGGACATTTTCTCTTCTTCCGATATGACCATCTTCATCATCCACATCTACTAACTTACTCGGATCAAAGCAGTGAATTTTCACAAATGCTGTGAGATCGTAAGGACAAACAGATTGGTTTTCAGCCAATTGAACCTTCCTGCTCTCTTCCAACAAGGCATTAGGTACACAGTACCCCTTTCTGCTATCTACTGCACCAAAACCTTTAAAATAATGGTAATCACTTGTATTCTGAAGTATCTTTTTATCTAGTAGAGCAGTCATCTCCATCCAATCTCGTACATGATGGATGACTGCACCATCCAATGACACTATTGCATCCCCAGGAGACAAAAACTCAGATAATGGCGATGCTACTTCCAAAACCTATTCAAGACAGGAGAAAGATGAAACAAGTCAAGCCCATCAGCATTCATGTTTTGAATCTAAGCATACAACATGTAAAATGAAATGAAAATTGAAACAAGTAAATGATTGCAGTGCAGTACCAAAGGGCTCTCAGCATGTATATAAAACGGAAACATTATTGCAGGCTGCAGGAACAACAAAAATCCACAAACCGCACAGAACTGCAAGGGGGAAAAAATTAAAAATAAGAGGTGCATTAGATTAAGCTGAGTTTCGCATTACAGTAATGTTGTCGAACTCTAATTTGGACCACAATGACAATTCCGTAGGTATTTACGGATTCAAAATTTCAGCTTTGCACCATGGTTTGACAAACCAAAGAGATTTGCAACCCAACTCCGATGCTAAACTAAGCCTACAGCGATCGAGAAATCATCTAAACAGGGAAGACTGATTATAAATTTGTGAGATTAACACTGCCTCATGCCAAATGACAATGACAATGCCTAAGAAAGGTTGTCAAACTCTAATTTGGACCACAATGACAATGCCATACATATACGGATTCAAAATTTCAGCTTTGCACCAGGGTTTGACAAACCGAAGTGTTTTGCAACCCAACTATGATGCTCAACTAAGCCTCAGGCGATCAAGAAATCATCTAAACGTGAAAGACTGATCATAAATTTGTGAGATTACCACTGCATTATGCCAAATACCGGCACAATATACCCGAAGAGCAGTTAATCGTGGCAATGCCTGTAGCAAATCATAATCAAAAGCAACTAGAGCACCAGGGAAAAGAACCGCAAGAAAAACTGCAATGTACTCCAATGGTATTCCCTCACTGCTTTTTCACCTAGGGTAACAAACATGAGAAAAACCTAACCTTTGAAACTCAAAGTTTCAACTTAAAACATTAATTCTTTTTCTCAATGGAATCAAATAAATAGAAATTGACCTGGCAAGGGCGATAGCGTGGCCAAATTCATGGACGGAAACGGAGATCAAAGTGGAGATGAATAAATATCCGGCATCCGATAATGAGATTCTTAAAGAAGGGGAAAACCCGAAGAAAAGGGAACTGAAAAGATTGCTTAGCTGGGTGTTGGAGCTAAGGAATAGTTGCCAGATAAGAATCGAAATGACTCCGACGAGTGCAGTTAGGCCGAAACCAGTCCCGATGGAAAACCATAGTTTGAGAATCGCGGCGTGATTTCGGCCGAACCGGAAGAGAGGTTCGTTTAGGGCGGAGATTTTTAGGTCGCAGTACCAGCAGGAAATGGCGTTGGCAGCAGCGGTGACGCCGCGGCCGAGAGAAGGAGGAGAAGCGCGAAGAGGGAGGCGAGCCGCTCCGTATCTTCTCGCTCGGTTCACTCTCATAGCTCAGTTCCCGACTGTAAACTTCTCGGGTATTCTTTCTTTTGAGATAGGTTTGGAGGCGGCGATAGCGCAGCGTAGGGGTTTTTGGTTCAGGAAGACCCAGTTAATCGGACCTTCAGGTGGGTAAATCGCGGTAAATGGCAATGGTAGATGAATTCAGATTCAGACCTTTCTTTCTCTCTTTTTTTTTTTTTTTTTTTTTGAATTTCCAATTTCAAAGAACAGATTATTATCCATTTACTTGCTGATGATAAACAGATACAAATGGGATTTTATTTTATTAATCAATACTTTGAAAATATTTGTTAAAATTACTATAATAGACAACATTGTGGCAAAATGTCTCTGTTTACATTAAAATTCATCAATTACTATTTTTAATATAAAAATATTATTATACAAAGAAAGGCAAAGCAAATTAGATTCCAGTATGAACTCTAAGGCAACTTACCCTTTTAACCCAATATGCTCAACCTTGAATGAGATTAAAAAATTTTAAATATATATATATATATATTTTTATTAAAAACGTTAGGCAGGGAAGCCTAAGCCTTCGCCTACGTTGTGCTCAAGAGAGGCCTTATCAAGCTGGGAACTCCAGCACGATTCGACACATATTTGTTTCTTAGTTAGTACGTTGCTTATCATTTGACTCAAGTATTGAGTTTTATCAGAAATATTATTTATTTGAGCTCGATTCTTTAGTCAAACTTAGTTCAGATTAAGTTCAAATCTAATTCTAATTAAAAAAAATTTTATTCTAAGCTTACTTAATTTAGACTAAATTTATGAAGTTGAACGAAATATTTCATTAAAAGTCAAAATTGTATACTAGAGCTTTCATAAATGGAATATCTCTCTTTTTGATGTTCTCCATTCATATTTTTAACATAATCATCAACAACATAAATCCTAAACAATATACCCTCAACTCATGAGGCTAAATCATCAAAATATAATCTATGGAATTTAAATTTATATTGATTCGCTTCATTTTATATGACATTAACATATATCATTGATTTTAATGATAATAATTAATGTTATGCTTTGGGTGAAGGAGTTGGTGGGTTTGTGAAACTGTTAGCAAGAATTTGAGCTATTCGTAAAGTTAACAAAGTGAATGTTTGATCTGATTTTATAGGCGTGGGGAAGAGGCTTCCCCGTTGCTGTTCCCGGACCACCCATCCCTTCCTTCCCCTTCGCCCCGCCCGGTGAGGTTCAATAATAAATTATTAAAAAATAATATTTTATTAACTTTTTGTTTTTTGGCCATCAAATAGTTTATTCACTTTGATAAAAGCTTAGAATCACTTTAATTTAAAAAAGTTTGCAAAAGCTCAATAATTGGTAAAAAGAAAGGGAATTTTATATGATTTGAGCACAAAAGTTTCATTTTTTTGCAAAATCTAATGACTTTCTCTTTTTATATATATATATATATATAATAAAATTTAAAATTGACTATTAATGAATATGTTTAAAATATTGATGAATTATTAACTAAAATTTGTCAAATTAATTATTATTTTTTATATAAAATATCACTATAAATAACTTAATTAATATTGACAAAAGACCTAGATCTACTCGTTAGCAAATATGAATCCAAAAAACAAAATTACATTCCAGAATATAGGGAATATATTAATGAAAAATAAGAAATAAATAAATAACGGTGGAACCCATTTGAACACCGCAAATGTCGGAAATCACCAGCACTGAACCGAACAGGTCGCCCTGAAACATCTTAACTGATGTTAGAAGAAGAACGAAGATTTTAATTTAATTTTATTATTATTATTATTTTTTAAAGAGTTGAGGATAAAATGGGGAATTCGGAAAAAGAGAAAAATCCAAGGCTACTTTGGTAAAATGAGAACCCTTTGAGGCCTTGATTTTCAGCCCCCCCACCGCTATAAATCCTCGCTGCCGCTGAGCTGCCGAGACGCCCTCCCTTTCTCTCTTCAATAAATTCCCCATTGAGAATTTAAACGCCAAGGATAGAAAGAGAGAGAGAGAGAGAGAGAGAGTGGGGGTAATTAATTTTCGGCAAATATGTTAGTTTATCAGGATCTTCTCACAGGTAAGAGAGCTTTTCCTTCTGTTTTTATTTATTTATTTATTTATTGCTGCTGTGCTTATTGTTTCCAAGATCTGTATTTATTTTCCTTTGAATTTTGTTTGGGATATCTAGAAATTTTGTGTTTGCTTTCAATTCCTTGTTCCTTATGTAAGGACGATCAAAATTCAGAAAAAAATGGTTTCTTTTTTGTTTGATCTGTGAGGTTTGGTTACAGATAATTAAACAATGAAAGCAGAATTTTGGTTTTGGTTTTGATTTTTCTTATTTGATTATTATTTATCAAAATTTTTAATGATTTTTTGGGCAATTCCTTTTGAGAGTTACTTCCCTTTTCTTTCCCTAAATCAGAAGAAAGTCTATTGAATTAGGAGTATGGGTTAATGTATTGATCTTAGTCAACTCGAAAGCTTAGCGGTTATTAGGTAAAGTGATGTATTAAATGTAAAAAAAAGAAAAAAAATTCTTAAAATATTAATGAAATAATATTGGACCTTTTTCATAGTTGTAAACTTGGTTATTGTTGACGAATTTCAGGTGATGAGCTCCTCTCAGATTCTTTCCCATACAAGGAGATCGAGAATGGAATGTTGTGGGAAGTAGAAGGGAAGGTTGGAATTTTTTTCTTCTTCATTATTTTCCTTGTATTTGCGATTTGTGGGTTAATCGAAACTCTTGGTTTTTACATGATCCGGTTTTTTTATCATGTTTTTTTTTACTAGTTGAACTAACATAATTTGGTTTATAACTTTGCAGTGGGTTATCCAAGGAGCTGTCAATGTAGATATTGGGGCTAACCCTTCAGCAGAAGGTGCTGATGAAGATGAAGGTGTCGATGACCAGGCTGCTAAGGTTGTTGACATTGTCGACACTTTCAGACTTCAGGTATCAAATAAACTGCACTACTTTCATGATTTATAGAGCTGAATATTTTGTCATAATCTCATCTACAAAGAACATTGCGATTTCTTCGATTTGCAGGAGCAACCTGCGTTTGACAAGAAGCAGTTTGTTACCTTCATGAAGAGGTACATCAAGAACTTGACACCCAAATTAGAGCCAGAAAAGCAAGAATCATTCAAAAAGAACATAGAGGGGGCAACTAAGTATTTGCTTTCGAAGATCAAAGATTTCCAATTGTATGCAACTCTCGCATCTATCATATCGGATTATCTGTAATTAACTTTGTTTTAGAATCAATTATTTGTTTCTTACCATTTCAAGTTATCGTGGTTGCAGCTTCGTGGGTGAGAGCATGCATGATGATGGTAGCCTGGTGTTTGCATACTACAAGGAAGGCGCCACCGATCCGACCTTCCTCTACTTTGCCTATGGCTTGAAGGAAGTCAAGTGTTAATGGAGTCTTCCTCACCCGATAACGGACCGATGCTTTGCTTTAGCTGCACTGGTGTTAATTTCTAGATATAAGAAGTTCTAAACTATTTAGTGTTCCTCTTATTTCATATGTATGCTTTTTAAGGGTCTTAAAACTTACGGTTACTATTATCATTTTACATGTTTTAATGGCAATGAGGATATAATTAAAACTTGATTGAGGAATAAAGTAGTCTGTTTTTTTTTTTTTAATTTTTTTAATGAATTCATGATTGTTATATGGTAATGGGGTGTTTTATGCTGATGGCAAATTGGCATGTGCTGTTACTGTGGCCAAGTTGTAATCCTTTTTCACGGTCTCTGATCCGACAACTTGGTCAAGTTGACAAGATAAGATGCCGACGGCTTTATTCCACTGACCAATGGTGTGGACTAAACTCTTTCTAGAGTCGCCGGGTAATCTATATCTGGCCCCATAGATATACTTTTCTGTATTAGGTTGCCAGTGAGGCAAGGAATTTACCGTATTGTACTCAACCTAGGTAGTCTCAATTGAATTTGAATTATTTTCTATTTAAATTTACTTATTAATATAAATAAATTTTTAATTTGTAAATAATGATATAAGTTTTAAAAGTTCGAGATTAGATAATAAAAGTTTTAAATTTAAAATCTCTGTAAAATAGAAATCGAACCAATAATAAACTTTTATGTTCCTTGAACGGGTCTAATTTAGCTTCATATCTTTCTTTACCCAAGTGCCATAGATTTTTGTTGCTTTTTGTTGCTTAGCTTTAACGATATTACTTATATTTAAAAAGTTTCGATTCAAATTTCATTAATTTTTTTTTAAAAAATTAAAGTTTAATTTAATTAATTCATACAATCATTTTTTAACGTAAATCGGATTTGAAGATGTCTCAAGTCTTGAACTTTTTTCCCCTTAATCTATTGCTAAACAACATTAGTATAGCAGGACTCGAATAAAAACATGGCATAGTCTTTATGGATAAAACAATCTTGTAATGGTTTATATATTAAAACAAACTGCAAAAGAAAGTAAAACCTTACACAATAGAAGTGAGCAGTCAAGTATGTATAGAATGATAGCTAACATCTTGACATTTGCTTGAAACCTTCTCTCACAGTAAAATGCTATGCCACCTCCTTGACATCGGCTCGAATGTGGCACCTTCCCATGGTGAAACGCTCACCTGATTTTATGCGTAGTAATTTAGGCTAGCCTTCTTCTTAGCTTGCACCTGAATGATACCTTCATTGAAATCTTCATGGTTCACCTGTATACCAGACCAAAAGTCAATTTTAGTACTCCGTTCCTCCCATGGCTTTGATGTTTACAGGTGAATCCAATATGCATGTACGAGTGCACGCACATTAATGAGATACATAATGACTTTTTATATGTTTTCTTGCCAAAGAAACTTATTTAAGTAAATAGACTCGTAGCAGATTAGAAAGTGCACCTCAGTTGCATCACGGCGAAGAGCTAGCATGCCAGCCTCAACACAAACAGCTTTCAGTTGTGCTCCATTGAAATCATCTGTAGATCGAGCAAGTTCTTCGAAATTGACATCTGGATGAACGTTCATCTTCCTTGAGTGGATCTACAAAATCAATGAAAGAATTCAATCAAGTATAGCCCAGGATAGAATGCATAGAGGCGGCAGCACTGCAAGTCATACCTGTAGGATTCGAGCTCTTGCTTCTTCGGTGGGATGTGGGAACTCGATTTTACGATCCAATCGACCAGAACGCATGAGAGCAGGGTCAAGAATATCAGCTCGGTTAGTTGCTGCTATAACCTACAATGCATTCATTACATAAGATCACTTATATTTTAACCAATAGATAACACAAAAATCATGCACCACAAGGGCAAACCTTGATGCGTTCATCGCTGCTAAAGCCATCAAGCTGGTTGAGTAGCTCCAACATTGTTCGCTGAACCTCCCTATCTCCACTCACCTCACTGCATATGGTAATATACAGATCAAGAATCAGAAATTCTGTCCACAAATAAATGCCAGTGCCAGTCTCGAAACAACTTTGCCTCCCAAGAAATTAAGATATGGCATTACCTATCAAAACGCTTTGTGCCAATAGCATCAATTTCATCAATAAAAATGATGCATGGAGATTTTTCTTTTGCAAGCTGAAAGGCATCACGGACAAGTTTCGCTCCATCTCCAATGAACATCTACATGCATTACAATTTGGTTAATTATTATAGGGCCTAAGTAAGAAGATATAAAAGCACAAAGTAAATAGTAAAAACTACTTTATTGCTCACAAATTTTCTGCCATAGGAAGTAACGTGCACGCCAAAAAATATTCCGACGTGAACTTAAAGGAGTAGATAGGATCGAAACATATAGAGAAGTAAGCTGAAAAAAGATAAAGGACTTAATACCTGCACCAATTGTGGGCCTGCTAGCTTCAGAAACGTGGCATTTGTCTGTGCTGCACAAGCACGAGCCATCAAGGTTTTTCCAGTGCCAGGAGGTCCGTATAAGAGCACTCCCTTAGGTGGACGAATACCTAGCTTTTGAAACCGGTCTTTATGAGTCATGGGCAACACGATAGCTTCAACTAGTTCTTGGATCTGTTCCAGTAACATCATCAGAAAAAGAGGGAAAAAAAAAAAAAAAAAAGGCATTAAACACCAGTTTAACAGTTATGAAATGATCTTCTCAGAAAGGGCAGTAGGAATTAAAAAACTCGCCTGCTTCTCTAAGCCACCAATATCATTATAGTCCTCAGTTGGCTTCTCATCAACCTCCATAGCCTTTACTCTGGAGTCGTACTCAGATGGCAAAGTATCCAGTATCAAGTAGCTGTCCTTGTTGACCCCAACCAAATCACCAGGTTTCAATTTATCAGGGTCAACAAGTCCAACCACAGGTAGAAAGATGGTCTGCAGTAAATTATAAAACAAGCCAAGATCAAACACTTTTTTCTTTTCACCAATATTTTTTTTTTAAAAAAAAAGGAAAACACGCTGATAAAACTAATTTCACTATGGAAAAACATAACAGATCGTCGACTTGCCCTACTAGTAGCAGGTAAGAAATCGCACTGCACTCACCTGACGAGTTGAGGTTTTAAGCACAACACATTTACCCTTCCTCTGTGAGTCTAGATCAATGTTGGCGCCATCCTCCTCCGCTTCATCTTCAGGATTCATCTCCAATATCTGAAAGAAAACAATTAAGTATTAAAGGACACAAGCAGATGCTTATCCGTGAAATAATTGCATCAGCAATTGCTCATTATTCAGCTGGTTCCCCCCTTTCAATGCTCTTTTGAGTTTGGAAAACAAAATTTACCTCAACAATGTTCCCGACTAAGTAAGGCAACTGCTTGTTAAGCTTAATCTTCTCTTGATTCTCTTTAATCTTTTCCTTGTATGAATCCAACTCGAGATTTGTTCTTTGCATCTCCTCCTTAATCCCAGAAACCAATTAACAGAAAATTCATGCAAAATATAGAAAATTTCTTTCAAAAGAAAAGAGTTTTCGGCACAAAAGAAATTACTTAGCTTTAAGGATCAAGATTTCCCAATTAAAGTAGAACCAGAAAATTTAAAAGCAAACTAAAGAACTTTCTTTTATATGTAAAAATTACTTAGCTTTAAATCAATATCCACAACTAAAATCTGAAAAACATCGCGTAATTGAAAGACGAAATTTAATTAAAATTATTAGTGGCGGTGGATTGAAAAAAAAAAACCCTAAACCAGAACAAAAGACCCTAAAATATACAATGCAAATAATAATCAAAGCACAGAAATAATGGAAAAAGAAAGACAGAGATCGAGATTGGAGAGGAACTTTGAGAATTCGAATCTCGTTATCAAGAAGACGAGAAGCTCGGATGATGTCCTCGGTGGTCATCGAAGCCAGTTGGTCTTCTTCAAAGCTCGAATCTTCTACCATGGGGGTAGCCATCAGTAAAGGTTTTCAAAAAACCGGTAATTTTAATTGAAAGATCAATCGGAGAAATCGTAAAAGCAGTCGAAGTAGAGAAAAAGAAAGGCAGAGAGAAAGAGAAAGAGAAAGAGAGACAAAATGAACTCAAAACTTGTTCTCGCGGAAATTGAATGAGAGTTTGAAGTCGGCCGATGCATGTGCCATTGCCCACCTCCAGAAGTTCGTTTGGGCTCAAACAAACGATTAATTCAGAGTTCCAGACCCAAATACTTCACATTTCAGCTCTGTCACAATTAGGCCACGTTTGGGCTCGCTTCTTTCTCACTATAGCCCAACCTTTTGGTTTATTTGTAGCTTGTTATGGATCCAAATTTCCCGAGTTTTGATTTAATGGACTCGATTTTACCAAAGAATTTTGAATAGGAAACAATATCAACATCTTGTTTCACAAAGAGGGCAAATATGAAATATCGAATAAAAAATATATTCGATACGAATATATTTAATTTTAAAATTTTTTTATATATTTAAATAATTATAATCTTAAATCTAGATCGTAATATATACTGGACTTCAGAGTTGAATATAAAAATAAAGAATCTAGATAACACTAAGGAAGTAAGATAAAAATGACATAAATATACGAATTATTAGATCTAAAATTTGAATGGAGAAAACTAAGATCTTGTTTGAACCAACTTTTTTTGGCTTGAAAACGTTTTAAATGTAAAAATCGAGCAAACCACTTGATTTTTTAAAAGCTTTTTATAAGAGCTTAATTTTAATAAACAAAATAAAAAAAGCTAAAAATAAGAAAATTTTCTTTTTTGTAAAAAAAAATACGTTAATATTTTACATAATTTTTATTTTCATTTCAAGCTATAGTCATTTATTCAATATAAACTTAATATCTATAAAAGAAAGCTCATAAAAGTCAAGT
This sequence comes from Adansonia madagascariensis, assembly GCA_038381835.1. Taxonomy (NCBI): domain Eukaryota; kingdom Viridiplantae; phylum Streptophyta; class Magnoliopsida; order Malvales; family Malvaceae; genus Adansonia; species Adansonia madagascariensis. Next base: position 7,624,643 of record JBBYHL010000006.1, on the reverse strand, counting down.
TACCAATCAACGTTAATTTAATTTTTAAATCTCTTATT
>JBBYHL010000006.1:7592487-7608772 GCA_038381835.1 Adansonia madagascariensis | reverse complement strand
AAGGATAAAACAATATAACATTAAAGTTAAATTTTCCTAGGCTCACAAGTATGGATTATTTAATTTTAGTGTTTTAAAGTTATTATTTTATCATTAAAGTTATGTAAATTCATATGTATGATGCATCTCTACTCACAGGAAGGTTTGGATTTATATTTGAATATAAAGTATTTTATTCAATTAAAGTATAATTCCTTATATTCTGCAGCAATTTTTGCTATTGTGATTAATAAGGCTGCTATAATAAAATGCTATTCGGTGATGAAAAATTACTCTAATAAAAGAGTAAATTAAGTTATTTTGGGTGTAAAGACCTTGACTTAATGTTTCGAGTGGACAACTTGTCCTTAACGAATAAAGTGCGCAAAAAAAAAAGATTTCGATGTATAGTGAGAGCAATCTAACCATTTAAGGATGATGTACATCAAACCTATATTAGTGTAAGGTCAAGAATAATTGCAAAGCCACTAAAGACCAGATTGTTAAATCTGATAAGGTTTTGGCTATCACCCTAATAAAGAAACTTTCAGGAATAAAGTGCAACAATTCTAAAATTGTGCATGAGCACAATATGAGATTTGAGAGATATTGTTGCTTAACTTAAATCTTCGGAATTGAGTTTTTCGAGTAAATCTCTTATCACTTTTATATTCAACTTTTTTCCTAATTAGTATGATCATGAGAAACATATATAAAGAAAATGGTCTATCAACGAACTCTTAGTTATATATGTTCAAAAGGAAAGGAGATTAAAGAATGAGAAACTAGATTCAGTTAACCTAGTAACTCAAGGTAAAGAGTGATAAGTAGGTAATAAAAGTGAAGAAGGGAAAAATGCCAATAAAGACTTTCATTTTATTTTAATTCAGATACTTAAAGAAAAATTGCCTAAAGTATAAAAATGACTTGAAAATAAAGGTAAGCTTATTGTATGAATCTCTTTTGGTGATGTTCCTAATGACATATGGTGGTTGGACTTATATTCAATAAATTATATTTCTATAACTATTTAAGGTTTCATAAAGTCAAGGAAACCAAAGTAAAGTGAGAGGAACATCTATCATAGAAATCGTTAAGGACTATCAGGATCATTTTTTAAAATTAAGATTTGTTTTAACTTAAAAAGGTTTTATCTTTTATTTTAGAAAATTTCTTAATTAAAAGAGTTTTGAATTTAAATTTTTAAATTCTATTGTTGAAATTTCAAAAGAAATTTTTTATTAGATTTTTCATCATTAACTTGGATCTTGATTGTGAGAATAAGTTTGTTAACTATTTTGCATGATTTCTAGTAATAAAGAAGTGCTACATATAAAACTCCTTCAAAGTTATGGTATAAAAATTATGTCACATCTCTATATAGAAATTAAAGAGAATTGACAATGATGAAGTTCTTGAAACTCTTGAGTTTGACATTTAAGTTAGTTGCATTAAGGAAAAGCAAACTGACAAGCCCATTAAAGGGAGCTAAAGAAAGCACCGTAATATTTAGAGATCATACACTTTCCCCTAGATTTATGGATTGATGCAGTAAAACTGCTATTGATGTCTTTATTAAAGTACCAACTAAATTATTTTTTAAATTTTCTTATAATTACGGAATAGTTAGAATCTGACTTAAGATATTATGAACTTGAGTTGTCCAGTTAAGTGAAGGCTTGTAACCCAAACATAAGAAAACTAGATCTAATAATAAGTTAGCAGTTATGAGTTATGCAATTAACTTAAAGGGGTAAAGGTTTTAAATGTCTCTTATATTCAACGAGGATTGTTAAAGCTAGAAATGCTAAGTTTCTTATGGATCATGGGTCTAGTGGGAGTAACTTTCCTCTTAAAGTTGATATTGAGGAATAAATTTATTTAGATTGATATTTTTTAAAGGACTTGATTATTTCTCAAAACAAATATATAAAATTAACTAGAGAGCAATCAAATCAAGTACAACCTTTACAATAAATCATTAATCTCACTGACTAAAGGTGTACAAAATATACAAATTAATATAGAATTAAGAGATCTAATGAGCAATAAACTAACCATTTTTATCACTTGGTTGTATATCTATAAAAGTCTAATTTTGATATTGGACATAAAGATGATCTTATTTTCATTAGCCATGAATAGTGAAAATTTTACACTTTAGCATAAAACTATGATAAAAGAGATAGAACTAATGGCCAATAATCAAATCTAATAACTCGTTGAATTTCCTTTTAGTAATTTTGAACGATATAAGGTTAATCTAATGGTCAAAAGTTTCATTCAAAGGAGGTGTTGATTACCATGAAATTTTCTTTCAAGTTTTTTATGGAAGTTTCATTAAGAATTATCATAGCTTTTTTAGCTTATTTTTTGATAAAGAGTTACATTAAATGGTAGTGAAAACAACTTGCTTGAATAGGGATCTTGAGAAGAGGTATACATGATTCTATCGAAAGGTTTCTTTGAAAGATCAATGTATAGACTAACCCACCAATGATATGTAAAGTTTAACATTTACTAAAATATTGATCATTGTTTATACCTTAAAGTCAGTGGGAGTAAAGTCATAATTTTAGTCTTATATATTGGTGGTGTTCTCCTTGCAAAAGTGATTGGGCTTTATTGCATGAGACAAGGTTTTCTTTCTCAAAACTTGATATGAAGAATTTAAGTGAAACTTCATATGTTATAGGCATAAAGATTCATAGAAATAGGTTTGAAAAAACATTACGTATATCTTAGAAAGCCTATATCAAAACAGTTTTAGGAAGAATTAAGATGCAAAGCCATTCAACTATAAGGGTACAAATTGTAAAGAAGAAATTTCAATCTAACCTAATATCTCTAAATAATTTGAAAAAAGAGAATATGAAAGGCATTAAATATGCATATAGTGTTGTGAGTATTATATATCAAGTTTATACGAAACTTGACATAAAGTTTATAGTAGAAATGCTTGGGAAATATTAAAGTATTCATGGACTTGAACTATAAAAGCTGCTAAAGGAATTATGATATAAAGTAATATCACAGGCAATAAAATTGAGATATTTTATCTCTAATTTGAGAGTTGTCAACAAGGTAATTAAATATCTACTATGACAATTCTTATGCAATATGCTTTTTTAAGAATAATAAAAGTGAGAGTCGCAACAAGCAAATAGATATAAAGCAACTTGTTGTTAGAGACTCTAAAAAGGAAGCAAGAAGTGGATATCCAACACATCAGTACAAATTTAATGATAGCCAATCCCATGATTAAAGCATTGTCGACAAAATAGTTTAAAATTCATATGGATCATATGGGGCTAATTAAATGTTGGCAGGATGTATTTTGGCTTCTTTGATTATGTTAATTTCATATTCTTAGAGTTTATGAACATGTTTCAGTTTGTGGACATAAAGATAACATGTCAAGTGAACTTTGAATGATTATAGAAAATTCATTCATAAGTATTATCTCATAAAGTTCTTTTTTAAAGATGATCATGCATTATAATACATGAAAGGGAATATTCGTTTTAGAATGCTACCGCCATGTTTCGTGCTATATGAAATCTTTAATTGAGTGAGAGTCAGACTAGATTAACTTATAGCCATGTTAAAGTTTTGGATTTAATTATCACATATTCGAGTTCTTAGTTTATCATATGGGCCAACTAGGAGAATGTTGGACTTTATGTGGCCTCATATAATAATAAATGGACCAAGATATTTAAATCAAATTATTAAGGTAAAATTATAAAGTAAATCCTAATTCAGTTTAACTACTCTTGTGATAAGAGTTTAACTCTACTTTAGTAAACTAATGAGAATGCAGACTCCTTGATGGTAAGATACAACTCTTATTAGTCTTCTAGTATAGGTCCCCAGTCTAGTTTATATAAATTGCCTGTGCACCATCATAAGGTAATCATTAAGAAAATGATATAAACTAGAAAGCTTATAGGGTTGTTCATCTTCATATACTTGAAGTGAAGCTAGATTCTTGATCAACAATAACTAAATGTATGTTTTATTTAAATTATTACACAAAACCCTATAAAAATGAAATCTATTTCTAGAAAGAAAGTCTCCTCCATTCTTTACAGAAGGAGACATTATTTTTCATTAAAAGTAGAGCTGAAAAGATACTTGAGATAACTATAATATTCGATGCCTTTAGCTCTCTCTTGAAATTTTTTTTTTGCGTTCTTTCCTTATAGTTATAATTTTCTTATAATATTTGAATGTTTATAAATTAAGTATAAATGCTTAGTTTGACTCCAATGTGTCAAAAATCATGAAGAAAATAGTATGCTTTCAAATTTATTGTGATAATTTGTTTATAAACTAGTTTACTATTCCAATATGTAATTGTTTCTATGTATTATAAATGTGTTAGCTTTTGTATGATAGAGACTAGCGAAGTATTCATGCTTCGCGGTCAGTAATTTATGTTTAAAATAAAATATTACATTTATAATAAATAAACTTATTTTTAAACTTAGCTTTTGCTTATAAACACCCAAAATACATACACGATTTTTTTCTTATAGATTGATTCAGCGAAACACCAAGTGAAAAAGGAAAAAAACTCAGATTATTCTATGCAAATTGTAAAAAGAGAAATAGCTTCTAGATATCAAATGCCATCCCAAATAATTCACATATACCATCAACTATTAACAGTTTACCAAACAAAATTGATCTGCAATATATAGTGCACTGTTAAGAAAAGGAAGGAATATTAATTCAAAGGGATACTTGTGGGCATATTCTTGCAAATTAATAAATGGTCATTAATGAGCAACCAAGTCGAGGGCTGATCTATTGCATGACGTCTTCAAAAGCTGCGAAGAAACGAAATTAAAACTAAAATTCACAAAGGAAAGTCCTAACAAATAATAAAAATTTACCATTCATCCTATAACTGTAGAATCAACAAAAGCCGGAAGTTGTTTCTGAATCTAAGGATCAATGTTCATCCAAAATTCATTGCATAGCACTAGCTACCGGTCTAAAAAAATGTGAGAAGCTACTTCTACTTGCTAGTAGGCTGATGCAGACATCAAAAGCGTTTTTTTTTTCTTTTAATAGTTGAATGGAAAGGAAAAACTTATGCTTGGAATCTCCTTTCATGAAGCAAGGGAGGCCTACCAATCAGGCATTGCGAAGCACTTTAAGACTACAAATAAATTAGGATTACTTGTTACCCTGTCTATGCTTTGTCACAATAACTAATGCAAGCAAACAAGAGTAAGCATATATAATTATGTAGCTTTTAGTATATTGAAGATGGATTTTTCTTTTTCTTCAAAAGTATTTGAGAAAGTCTGTAGTAAGTAACATTTTGGAGAACAAAAAAGTAAAGAAGCATTAACTTTACATGCATATTGGCATTCACAAACATGCTTAAAATGTAAATTAGTATTAATAATTTACTTGACACATTAGGAGAATAAGAAAAACTGATTAAAAATATATTAAATAAAGTTTCTTCGAACTTAAAATGCTTTAATTTTGTTTATTTGACATATATTGCATAAAAACTTAAATAGATCTCTTAAGGTTTAAATCAATGATGCCTTTTCCTAATCATATACTGATAAGATACATCATAAATCAAACATAAAAATCAACTAACGCAATAAACAATGAACAAATAAAATATGAAAAAATAATACATAAATATGTGTCATGACGAAAAACGTAGCAACTCCTATCTCTAATCCCAAATATACAATATCATCTAATCCCAAGCCTAGGTCATATAGCATACATGTCATACCTCATCAAGTCCATAATCTTCGTCAAATAAAATATATCAATTTTAACTCTAGCGATTGCGTTCTAATTTTTAAAATCTAAGCTAAGGTAAAAGATCAATTGTTAACTCCTTTAAACAAAGCATAATACATATCCCAATTAGCTCAATAAAAAAAAAAATACCCAAGACCCAAAAATTTCTAAAATCAAAACTTAAAAAGTACATTTAATTCTAGGTCATGGTAAGGGAAAACCAAGAAACCTACAAATAGAGGACAAAAACACAAATTCAATACTTTTATGATAAACCATTAAGAAATTTAACACAATGAGTGCCTTAAACCCCGATCGTCACCATATATTATAGATTATTTTAACATCATGTTCAGGTAAGAAGGTGACCATCCAACTCCATTGCCTCCAAAACCATTTAACTCCATGCTAAACTAAACATTGATAATTGCCATGTCCATTGCATATTTCTTATTAGTTCACACATAGTTTTTAGGTCCAAGCAATTCAAATGCATATTTAACTCCTTACTAATGTACACATTCGTAACCGATTAGGTATCATACATTTGTAACAATTCAAATAAATCTTAAGGTCTAAGATCCATTTTAAACTCTATTCTAAAGTAAACATAATTACCATGGCTATTGTGCAAATTTTTGATTAGTTTAAACATACTTTTCAAATCCAAACAACTCAAATGCTTTTGTAACTCCATGCTAATATAAACATTCGTAATTGGACTAGTCATCATACATTTCTAACAATTCAAGAAAATTTTTAGGTTTTTTTGGTCTCATCCTTTAAAATAGACATTCAAATCAAAACATTTCAAATCCATTCGGCTCAAAACAATTCAAAAGCTCATGATCAATGTTATTATCAGTTCAAAGGCATGAACCATTCAACTCCAAACATTTCAAAATATTACCATCCGGTTTCTAATCATTCCAAATGCAAATAAACTCCATCAACCAATTTTAACAATTAAATGTAAACTTCCTAATATAAGAATGTTCTTTGGCCTCTAACAAATTTAACAAATTCAATGAAAATAACACCAAAATAAAAACAATACCTTAAACACACGCCGACCACTACAGTAGCAAGCCAAATAAAAAATTTGAAAATAAACCAATCAGCAAACAAAATTACATAATTGTTATATATAACCCAATAAAACGCCATTCACATGCAAATTTTTAGCTATAATACAACTTGAAAGAATTATTAATCGACCTGAGCATATCTAATTATTACAAATCCAAATAGTCCCATAAACCAACTCATATCTCAAATCCAAGTTATTGAACATCACCGTCCCCAATCATAATCTTGAATGGTACTAATTCTATTTTTCTAAAATTCAATCTCCTCAAATGAAAGCCTTCAGTACAATTGATTTTAATTGAAATAAGACCCAAACACAAAAAAAAGACAAATAATATTACCAAACAACCAATCTCAATAACAACCCATGGTTTAACCCATAAAAATTCACCAAAGAACATGAAAAACCATAACTTTAATATGTATGTTTGTGCCTCCATGGTGCCTTGATTTTAGCTGAAACCTAAAGTCCAAATATGTGAAAAATTGAAAGCCAAACTACCCAACATTTTAATATGTAATTTTTTTTTTTTTGAAAAGGGGAAAAATAAAAGCTTAAGCTATAAAGGAAGAAACAAATAAAATTTGTCAAGAGAAAGGAAGAAGAAGACCTTTATATGGGTAACAAAACTCGTATGCACACAAAAAATCAATCAGATTAAATTCAAAAAAATCTTAAAAGAATAAGATTTGCTAAAACCGCTAGCTAAAACCTAAGACTACTATCTGAAAATATAAAGAAGCAAAATAGATGGAAATATGTTCCAAAATTTTCAAACTCTTTGTAAATAAATACAAGAAAATATTTGCAAAAAAAGAAATATATACGGGAAATCCTTCTCTTTAAGATTCTTTCATAAAGTTGACTTGCCATTTAATATGTAAAAAATTAATCAAAACAGCCAAGAGTGCTCTGTTTTGAGAACAAGTTAAGAGGATTAAAAAAAATGAAAATCATGGAAAGTACAAAAAATAGAAAGAACCGATAAACAAAAGGATTAAGCACTAAAGAAAACGAATGAAACAAAAATACTTAAGAATATCGAAAAGGAAAGTACATGAAAAGAGTGAAAATTTAAAAAGAAAATAATAATACAAGCATTTGATGTTAAACAAATCACTAAAAAAAAAAAAACCCAATAATAATTGCTGAACTATGACTTTTGAGAAAGCGACATGGCTCGTACAATAGCAGCTTTTACTTTCCTGCCTTGACGTGGGTGCATGAGGAAAAGCCCAAGAGACGACTTCGTACACCACCATCAACTTAAAATACCCATAGCAAAAGCAGACGTGGATGCCACCAGAAGAAGCTTCGAGCTTCACTTTATACTAGTTGTAATTTGTTTAGATTTATTTAGTGAGTTTTATATGTTCAAGAATAATTTAATTTATAATATAATTTTATATTTTTAGTTATATGATCTAGTTCTACTTTGATATCATAATTTTGTAAAAAAATTATATTAAAAAGAAAAAAATTTACTTATATTGATATAAAATTAAATTAATTTTATATATTTATATAATTTTTATATAATTAATATTTTAATAAATTAATCACTGAATTTAATAATATAATTACAGTCAATGTACAAATAAAATTTTAAATTAATCTGATAATAAAATATTAATTTTTTAAATATATATTTAAAGGGATAAAAGTTATTTTACGTTACAAAATATTTTAACATTTTTAATTTATTTAAAATTTAATATCTATAATTTATATAAATAAAATATAAAATATAACTATCAAATTAAATAAATATTTATGATATAAAAAATTATGATAATATATAAAATTAATTTAATTTTATATTAATATAAATAAAATTTTTTATATTAAAATTAAAAATATAAAAATAATTAAATTCATAATAAAATTAAAAAGATTAAATAATAATCGCAATACTTACGCATAATATCTGCGTGTGTCAATTACGCGTAACAACTGCGTAGCGTTCATGAACTAAGTTATTGCGCAAGCGGCAGATAAATAGGTGGCATTGAAGCATTTATACAAGTGGCTGGTAATGCACGAGGCTTTAACCTATCGGAAAGGGCCAATTCCAAAGCAGATAAGGAGCTCTCTCTTTCCTCCCTCGAAAACACACCATTATCACTATTCTTCATCATGGCCTCTGCTTCACTAACACTCCTGCCTCCTCTCTTGACAAATTCATCGAAATCTTCACTCAAATTTACAATCTCAAATACAAATCATACATCAATGGAAGACAACCTGAACCTCATGATCAGTAATATCAAAAGCAAAAAAGGGATCAGCCTGAGCCTGAGCCTGAGCTTGAGGAGAGAAATATTCATCAAAGGAGGTCTGGCGATGTTGCCGCTGCAGGTGTTATTTGGAGGAGCTCCCATTTCAGAAGCAAGAGAGGTGGAGGTGGGGTCTTATCTTCCTCCATCTCCCACCGACCCTTCTTTCGTTGTCTTCAAGGCCTCCACGAAAGACACCCCAGCTCTACGCGCAGGTATATTTTGTTTTTCATCACACACATACTCCATCCAGCTCCATCAGCTCATCTACCCGTAATTATGTGATTTTTTAAGATAAACTATGTGTGTGCTTGCTAATAATGCTTGAAATTTAGATTTACTTTTATCGCAGGAAATGTGCAGCCGTACCAGTTCCTGATTCCACCAAGTTGGAAACAAAGCCGGGTGGCCAACATACTGTCTGGTAATTATTGCCAGCCAAAGTGTGCAGAACCATGGGTAGAAGTGAAATTTGAAGATGAAAAGCAGGGGAAAGTCCAAGTGGTGGCATCGCCTTTGATACGTCTAACCAACAAGCCAAATGCATCGATTGAAGAAATTGGGAACCCGGAGAAAGTGATTGCCTCTCTTGGTCCTTTTGTCACTGGAAATTCTTATGATCCGGATGAACTCCTCGAAACGTCCGTTGAAAAACATGGACAACAGACGGTACGTTACCTACAACTTGACCCATTCGTTTTCTCTAATCCTAATCCTCGTTTCCCAACTATTACTTTTTCTACTTTTAGTTCAGGCAAATATTATGATAGGTTAGGTAGTCGGGAAATGGAAGAATGGGAAAATAAAAAAAATAAAAGAAAAATAGAATATGCTATAAAATTTATAAAATTCTGAAGAATTAATAATTGATTTTAAAAAATAAAAAAATTATTTTTACCAATCTTCTTTCATCTTCTAAAATTGTGTAAAAAATTTTAAAATAATATTTATCTTAATACTATTAAATTAAAAATAATATTTATTTATAATTCTATTAAATTTAAATTAAAAATATATTTTTTCGATCTTTTTCTTATTTCCTTCTCAAAAATTACTTATTTTGTAATGTTCGATATCACGCAAAAGTACTAAAAGAGATCAAACAAATTAGAATGAAATAAAGACTTCAAGCGGGAGTAAATGATTTTAAAGACCTCTTGCTGTGATGTAGTTCAATATCCTTGGTTAAAAAGGAAGAAAACAAAGAAAGCGGAAAGCATGACAAAAGCAAAATGGAAGGAAATCGAGTTTTTCTCATGTCTGGTATGAGGGTTATAGAAAAATTGTGAAGAGGAATAAAGAGCTTAGGATAAAAATATCGTAGATGGAATTATTAAAGTTCAATAAATGTACCATCCACTTATTGTTCTCATTTATAAAACGAGTTTAACTTACACTAAAGTGATTTTACAAAATAACCTTTTAGGCATTCATTATAAACGTGTTATTTCACATTTTTTTTTCTAAAAAAAGAAAAATTTAAGATCGTACTTTCATTAACACCAAATTATCTCCTTTCATTTTTTACGTTTGATTAAAAGTTATAAATTTTTATTATAAAAAACTTAAATTTATAAACAAAAATGAAATTAGATTTGTAGATTATAAGTGTAGCCTCCAACAAGGCCAAATCGAACTTGAAAAACTTGTTTAACCAGCTGCAATTTGCATCCGATTCAATTCATTTTAATAAAAAAGTCAACATTCAAACTTATCGCTAGACTTGTCCATGGCCAGGCAGCCTACCTAGCCTGGTAGGCCCGATTGAACCTAGGCTCGGATTTGTATTTTTATGTTCTGAGCTTACTTGATTAGGCTCAGAATAATTTTTTTATATTTAAATAATATATTTTTATTTAAATTTAATTATAACATATACATTAATATAAAAATATTTTTTTAATAAAGTAAATAATAATTCAGGCCTAATGGACGGGTCAGGCCAGGTCAAATTTGGGTCTAGATTTAGAACTCAAATTTTTTTTGGTTGTGGTCTAGCTCGGTTTACTCATTGCACACCTCTGCTTATCGCATTTAAATTTAAAAGTGTTGAGTCCAAAATAAGTTAAACTCGAAATAATTGAAAATTTTTTAGTTGCTATATTTTGCATACAAAATTATTTGTACACGTAACTTTTTTTAATTGCGTCAAGACTTACAAAAGAAAATATATTAGTTATAAAATTTTAATTGCTATATTTTGCGTACAAAATTAATTGTAAACGTAATTTTTTTAATTGTCTTCTTTCAGTGGTTACTCCTAACAAGCTTTTAATGATTTAGAAGTTATGTTATTACTGTTCTATCTTTATGGAGAAAAGTTAATTTGTTGACTTTTTTTTTCTAATTTTTTATACATTAATGTCATAAATATAAAAATTGTTTTCCCAAAATAAATTTGCATACTTTATTAAATCATATTACTAATTTATTCAAATAAATCATTCTTTTTATTAGATATATATTTTTTTTGTTAAAATGTTTTCTACTAAATTTTTTTAATTTCCCAGGCAAGGGATAATCCACTTTTTGACTTTGCTTTCCCTAATTTTTTTTATGGTTTAACAAAGGTTGCAGCTTGAGAATAAAAAATAAATTATAAATATTGGGATTCGAGTTTCAAAATTGATAAATGACACCATTGTATAAACTATCTGAATTAAACTTTAAATTTAGACTTAATATTAGGGAGAGACTTGCTTTAGTTTTTCCTTCCTCTCATTTTGTTACGGGACCTTCCTTGGATTAGAACTTATTTTATGTTATGCAATAAGTAGTAAATGTTATATTCCTTCATTAAGATGACTAACTTATGGAGATAGAATTGGGGTAATATTAAACTTGTATGTATCTCTCTTATGTTTTTGTCTGTTTTTCTCATTTTAAGCTTGGTTTTTGCAGTACTACAAATATGTTCTTGAGACACCATTTGCTCTCACGGGTTCCCACAATCTTGCAAAAGCAACGGCAAAAGGAAGCACCGTTGTATTGTTCGTGGTTAGTGCTAATGATAAGCAGTGGTCGACATCCCAGAAAACATTAAAAGCTATGCTTGATTCCTTTGAAGTCTAATTCTATGTTACTTGCAGGATTATTTTAATGAAAAGGAGAAAACGACTTCCTTACATAACAGAAAAGAAATTTTTTTAATTTTTATTATTGTAATTTTTCTTAACATGCACTTTGCTTTCAATTATATTTATTTGAAGTTAAGGAGGAGCAAATGTTCATTCAATTTTTTTTTTTTTTGCAATCCTATCCTATAAGTAGGATTCACCTTTCAATTTCAAATCATCCGATCTTTCATTTTTTTTTTTTTAATTTTCAAAAAGTCAATTCCTTCTCATACTTCTATTAAAATTCTTTTTAAGCTTTGTAAGAGTTCTAATTAATAAGGTAAAGAAATCGATTTTGGTGGAGTTTTTATCTTTAAACTTGTGTAGATTAGTAAGGTGTACATTAGCCAACTAGGCTTGTTGTATATTAAGTACAACATGTAATAAAACCTCTTTGCATTAGTTCTTATCATGGAGAAAGTGGGTATCGTCTCAAGAGAACAACTTAGTCCCAACTAAATCCTTGTCAGCCTATCTTGACTAGTCGATTTGTAACAATTTAACAGCACCAAATTGATCTCCTAATCCGGAAAAATTATTGTGTAGCATTCTCTAGCAATTTGAGGCAAAATTCCTTATAGAGATGATGTTGTGAGGTTTGCTCAAAACTACTCAAGTTAGTGACCTGAATCATCATTTTTGCTTTCATGGTGTAAATTATAAGAAATGAAAGCAATAAAACATTTATTTCTACTTAACTTTTTTGAATGTCTCATAAAGAATTGTTATAAAAAAAATTACTGAAGCTATGACTGATGAAGAAAAATCTGAGCATGAAAAGAATGTAAAGAAAAAAGAGAAAGATCATGACTACTGTCGCCATGTGCCCGTCTTTAAAACTTCGGATGATCCGAAAGGCTTAGCACGCTTGGCTTAAATATGTATGATAATGATGTTGGTTGAGCCTTTGGGTTATCCCATGATTAGGATTTGGATTAGGCATAGTAATATGAAGGGGGGAGAGACCCTCGAGCAAATCGCTCATCAAATTAGTCCCAAATGGCTACCACAAAGCGGCCATAAACTTGGAGTCGCAACTGATCATTTTGGGCTAGGCAAGATCCGATGCCTATTGAAAACAATATTCCAAGTTATGAAACTAGAAACATCAATTTCAAGGTCTACAAAGTCCAGAGATTTGTTAGTTGGATTTGGGAGCTGGTTATGCATAAGGAAGGATTAGTACCCCCACGACGCATGAAACCAGTACCTACTATGCCTCACTTCATTTTCTTAAATGGTTCCATTTGGTCATCATTTATATATAATCACTTTTAATGCATGAACTTTTGTGGAAAATGTAAATCCAATTTTGAAAGATAATTTGACCACCTATGCGTCGTGAAGGTAATGAAAAGCATAGGGATTTTTTATGAAAATAATTTTTGGATTAAAAATTTTGATATTCTGTATTGGGAACTGGAGAGATACCAATGAAACATTGCCTTGTAATTTTATTGGAAAATAAATTTTAAATATTTATGCACGATATGCATTACAAAAAAGGAAACGTGCTAGTAAGATGAAAAAGAATATAATATATCCTAAACAAACAATCACAAACAAAAGAACATAAAAACGAGCGACGATCGAAATGTATCTCGTGGTTGTCTTTGACTATTGACGAATAACTGAGATGACAATTTAGAGATGGGTTTGGATTCGATGGTAATTTGAGGGACAAAAAAGATTTTAATCAAAACAATCCAGGGCATCTGGAAGAGAGAAAATTTGTTGGATTATTTGAGGTAAAAGTGGGGTTAGAGTATCCCAAAGATAAAGTTATTATAATAATTAGAAATAAAGAGAGAATTCAAGTTTTTAACAAAAAATGGGGTTGGAGTGTCCTTCAGAGTAGTATGGTTGAAATATCCCTAAAGATAAAAATTTTTAATAATTTAAAATAATTAGGAACTCGAATAAATCTGAGAGAGAAAACCCAAGTTTCTTAGTGAGAAATGAGGTTGGCATATCTTTTTAGAGTAATTGGGTTAGAGTCTCCCTAAAGATGCAAAATTTTGATATTTTAAAAGAAAATTTCTTTTAAACATAGAAAATCGTAGATTTATATAAAATATATTTTTGTCTTAAGCTTTGATCTGAGCCTAATGGGCTTGTGTTGTAGGGAAAACAATCGGATGATTTCGAGGCATTCGAATGTCTCTATAAAGGCATTTCGAAATTGGGTTAAAAAAGGGGGTAACATTGTGTCATCTCTCTTCCCGAATTTATTTCGGGTTCATCAGAAGGCATTAGGGGGTAAATAATGTACCATTAGAAAGATAACTCGATAAGATTTAATGTAAAAATATTTTAAAAATTCTAGAAAATCCCTTTCTAGGTTGAATTAATTTTTGAAATTAGGTTCATCTTGACACTAGCAAAATGTATAGGGATAGGGCATTATGGACTTTGGAAAAATCATTTCAGAGTCATTTAGAATCGTTAAATCGCAAACAATACTTTTTTGAAAAGGGAATTTTGCAAACTTTTTAGGAAAAATATTCAAAGAGAGTTTGGTGAGCCAAACGGCGCAAACAAAAAACTGTTTACTGATTCTAGGGGTTCCAAACATCGAAAGTTCAAAAAATCATTATTCTTTCATCCGGAATGATCCGATGGCAAACAAGACACCATTGGAAAGATCTTTCGATGCCCTTTAAGGGAAAAATATCAAAAAATTCTAAAAAAAAATTGTATACGACATGACAATAATTTTTCAAACTTGGACGATAGTGCTACCAAAGCAAAAATTGGGAAGTTATTAAGTATTTTCAGTTTTTTCAAGTGTAAACTCGAGTTTAGGATGTTCGAACATCTGTGACAGCAAGGGGCAAGTAACATGGCATTACAAATTCATTCCATAATCTCAGTGTAGTTTGGACAATGAAACAACTCATTGACCACATCACTAAGAGGGCATTGGACTAAAGATCAAGGCTTAATACTTTAACAAAAGAAAGTAGCATTTTATTCCATGAATCCAGACTTGGAAGATTTAATTTATCCGTAAGATTGGAAGACCAATTTATAAAAGCATCAAATTCAAACTATTTTTCATCTATTGGAGGTAAGATGAACTTAACTTGGGTATTTGTTTTTGAAAATCGGATTTTTATAACAAACAAGTATGTATTTTGAAAAACAAATCATGAATACAATACGACATGCACAAAGAAAAACAAGTATTACACATGCAAAAACACAAAAGTGACATTTTGACATGGAAAAGGTAACACAAATGCAAAGAGATGACAAATAAGATGCATGGAAGTGATATGAACATATTTAAGTGAAGAAAACTACGCTGAAAGCATTTTATGTTATGAGACTTCTTAAAATGCAAGGAAATGCATTAACATACTCAATGCATGTTATGAAAACATTCAAACATGATTTTAACAAAATTGAAGGAAAAGCATTTCTTACCAAATTAAAGCATCAATGTTGTGTATCCCAATGAGAGAATATGTATATAGTGCCTAGTCATGAAAAGAATCGAGAATATTATGAGAATCCAAGTTTCTCTCATTTAACGGACAAACTTTAACTTGAAGGAAACTGGTGGAAAGAAAAACTTTTCTTGCTGAACTAAAGCATCAATATTAGGTATCCTAATGAGGAGACTGTGTTTATAGTGCCTTATCATGAAAGGAATGGAGAATATTGTGAGAACCCAAGTTTGTCTCTTTCAGGGATGAACATTGACTCTAAGGAAAATGGTGGAAACAAATGTTTTTCCTGCAGAAACCAAGCATCAATATCATGTATCCCGATAAGGAAAATGTGTTTATGCCTAATCATGAAAAAATGTAGATTATTATGAGAATCCAAGTTTGTATCATTTGATAGATGAACTTTGACTCTAAGGAAAATGGTAGAAATAGAAACTTTTCTTGCCAAACCAAAGCATCAATATTGTGTATCTCGATAAGAAGAATTGTTTATAGTGCCTAGTCATGAAAAGAATAAAGATTATTAGAAGAATTCAAGTTTGTCTTATTCAACAAATAAAATTAGAAACTAAGGAAAATGGTGGA
>JBBYHL010000006.1:7544868-7555069 GCA_038381835.1 Adansonia madagascariensis | reverse complement strand
GCATTGGCCCCTTGTAATGATGGTGCAACAAAACTAAACATTAAAAAAAAAATCATTTAAATGCAAACCCAATTCAATTCAGTTTTGTTACTTAACTGCTCATATATAATATTGTTTATCATTCAAACAAATCTATGCTTCCTGCTCTTTGTAGCCATTAAGCATAATAAGACCTAGATCAATTCCCATCTTGTTATTCACAAAAAATAAATTACTACTTTAACAATAATAACAAGTAATTTTAATTATTATATTATTAACTTTATATGTAGTTATATGATTTTATTTATATACAGTAATTAATATTAGTAGGTGACATATGTGTCATGTTTTTCCCTTAATAGCAGATTTTGCTATAATTTATTAGTTAGCCAATTAGGTTATATGCATATATATATATATATATATATATATGATCTCTTCATGGGTCAAGTGTGATTTAAAAAAATTTAAAATTCAAGTTATGCTTGAAATTTGACTCGGCTCGATCTTGAATCACTATTTAAAATATATTAAAATATTAATAAAATATTTTCGTATTATTATCTAAAAATTTTATAATTAAATTTAAATAAAAATATGAATTTAATAAATTAACAATAATCTTGGTTGGGCCAGGCTATATCAACCAAGATCATAAAAATCAAAATTTAAAAACGAATTCTTTAACTTTTGAGCAAATTTGATATATATATATATATATATATATATATATATATATATATATATAATATTTTGTTTCGGATTCGGGAGAAGGAACAAATTCACCTTATTAAGTAGAATAAACATATCCCAACAATAAAATTAAATTAAAATTTTCTCAAGTAAAATTTTTTAAAATAAATAAATTGAAAAAAATAAATATTTTTAATTTTTGAAAATCATTTTCATCTTAAAAGTTAAATGATTAAATTTTTATTTGAAAAATATTCAAATTCAAATTGAATTAATAAAACAATACATATCTTTAGAATGAAAATTTTTTTTAAAAGATAACAATTTCTTAATCTAGTTTAGAGATCAATATATTTTCTTCGTCAATGTTAATTCACCGACATTTATCTTAATAAAAATGTCATTCACCCAACATCATTGCTAGAGGTATTCATTGGCCGGATTAGACTTTGATCAAAAGTTATTTTAGACTTTTTGCACAATTTCATTTTCGGTCTTTGTATTATCCATATTTAATATTTAAAATTAACAAAAAATAAAAAAAATTATATTAATATTTTTATATTTTATAATTAAATTTAAATAAAAATATTTTTAATTATTAAATATTAATTCAAACTAAGCTGAACTTATCCAAATTAATAAAAAACATGTCTAACTCTTAACCTAAATGGATCAAAGTTTACCAAACCAAATGAATGATCCAACCTATGACTAAATATAATTATGTAATATAAAAATAATTAAAATATAATATAATATAAAACTAAATGCTATGTAAATATTTTAAAATTTATATAATTTAAATTATTAAATTATTAAATTTATTTAAATATATAATTTTTTAAATACAATTATCATAAATTAATTAACGAATGCTCAAGTTATTTGATATTAAGACGGCAGAATTTTAGACAGATCCGCCTAGAAATGACCGCGGTTAAAAACAAATCGACAAATCCCACGTGGCGTAGACTAGGTACCGACACTCTCTTCTTGTCAGTCCTTTAACGCGGTTACGTTCATAAGTCTTTCCAGAGTAGAAAAAGACTCCTCAAAGTCCTTTCGCTTCCAGTTTCGCTCAGCCCGAAGATCGCACTGAGTTAAAAGTATCCAAGTCTGAAAAAACTCAGCAATGTCAGAGATAGGAAAGACTGTGCTTGACTCCGGATGGCTCGCCGCGAGATCCACCGAGGTTGAACTCACCGGAACTCAGCTCACCACCACTCATCCTCCGACTGGTCCAACCTCTCCTTGGATGAAAGCTGTCGTCCCCGGAACGTAATAAACCTTTGACTTTTGTATATATAGTATCAATTTTATTTGAATGTAAACTGAGTTTTGCTGCATTGTCTTGAGTTTTTGCTTGTTTTAATGAAACGATTTGAGTGAGATTGAATTTATGAGAAAATTGCTAGTTACATATCATTTGATTTTGAAGAACAATGAAAGCATTGTAAAAGAAAATTAGGATAATAAATCAAATTTCAGATTTAGGTTCTGCTTGGTTGTTATTTTTTTTCAATAAATAGTAATATTTTTGAATAAATTGAAATATTAAATATTAAAATTTCGTTGATAGAAGGGCATAATTGTAGCTTTTATTTTATTTTTTCATTTTGATACTATTTACTTTTACTATTTTTCTGGCTCTATAGCAAGTTTAGGAAGCTAAAGGCAAGCAGCAAAAGAAACAATCGAACGGAATGCTCGTTTTTCAGATCAATGTGCTTGAAGATTTCTTAAATTTTGTAATTATTTATTATTGTTTCAAGTTGAAATCGACGTGAATTGGACTACAAATGTTGGTTTTAGCTTAAATGATTGAAACTTTTCGATGATTTTACATCTGCTTCTAGGGACCTATCATTGCAAAAATGATGGTGTTCGTTGTCATGACAAATATTATAGTTTAATTTGCATACGAGGTCAGTTGTCTTTGGTGGAACTAGTACGTAAGTTCTCATCTTAATGCCTCGGATTAATTGTTCTTGATTGACAGTGTTTTGGCAACTCTAGTAAAGAACGAAGTTGTTGCTGATCCTTTCTATGGTTTGAAGAACGAGACGATCCTTGATATAGCTGATTCTGGAAGGGAGTACTACACATTCTGGTTTTTCACAAAATTCCAGTGTAAGCCGGTATGCGATGTTTTGACATGGAATCTGCGAGCTTAAATTCGAGTTCAAAACAATAAAATTATGGTTTTGGTTTGTATTCCAAACTAGATGTCTAATCGATCATAACTTTACGGCCTAAATCTTGAAAAGCTTATGTCCAACCAACAGGGACCCTGATTATTTGTTATGTTTGAATTACACTGTTTATAATTAATTTATATTTTGCAGTCGGGAACTCAGCATTTAGATCTGAATTTTCGCGGAATCAATTACTCTGCAGAGGTGTACTTAAATGGGCACAAAAAGGTCCTCCCTAAAGGGATGTTTCGAAGACATTCCCTCGAAGTAACTGATATTCTAAATCCTGATGGTACAAACTTGCTGGCTGTTCTTGTTCACCCTCCAGACCATCCTGGGAGAATTCCGCCTCAGGGTGGGCAAGGTGGGGATCACGAGGTACATATATTTGTTCGAAAGAAGCTCATTAATTTGATTTATCTCACAAAACATGGTTTGAGGTTAAATTTTTGGTGTTTATTAATGTGAGCCAAAACTGCAGCTTAATGGCTGACACCCTTTTTTCCTTTTAGATCGGAAAAGATGTTGCCACACAATATGTTGAGGGTTGGGATTGGATAGCTCCAGTGAGGTGAATATATTGTAACTTTGAAACTTCAGAATTTTTTTTTCTTGCTGAAATGTGATTTTCTAAATGAATAATGTGACTTGTGGCAGTGCACTGGAGTTTATGGAGATTATCAATATTTATATTACATTTTTTGGTGTTCTGTGATCTTTTCATCTAATATTGTATCAGTCTTAGAAGTTTTTCAGTTGGTAGCGAGCATCCAACCTCTGTTTTCTGAAGAACAAAAACTGGATACCTTAATATCCGACTTCTACTTGTCTCAGGGATAGGAACACCGGTATTTGGGATGAAGTCTCGATATATGTTACTGGGGTAAGATTTATGCATAAGACCTAAACTTCTTTGTCATAGCCATTACTGTGTGTTTATCTCCTATTAGTATTGAGTATACATAATACGGCATGATGCCACAAATTTTAGGGTGCTTTTCTACTTCTTCTTTTATTGCTTTAAGGAGACTTTTTCCATCTAATTTGTATGGTATTATTATAAATATCTGGCAATGACTTGGTTCTGTTAAACCTAAATGTCAGTAGTCGGTGGTGTCCTTATGTCTTCACTATCATTATTTTTGATGATACTCTGTAATTAATCTAAATGCCGTTCGTTGATGCATTTGCTTGGATGCAGCCAGTAAAACTAATTGATCCACACTTGGTTTCATCATTTTTTGACCGTTACACGAGGGTATACCTGCATGCAACAGCTGAATTGGAAAACAGAAGTCCTTGGGTTGCCGAATGTTCTTTAAATATCCAAGTGACAACAGAACTCGAAGGAAGCGTTTGTTTAATGGAGCATCTTCAGACTCAACATGTTTCAATCCCTCCTAGAGCGCGTATCGAGTATACATTTCCTCAGGTCAGTGGTGGTATCTTTCTTATTGGTTTTTAAATGTTTTTATGGCATCCGTGTTTGCATTAGAGGTAGTTCTTTGTCTTAGATGAATTTTTTTTTTCCTTTATTGTTTATTTGTATTTTTGAGTCTTTGTGTCCATAGTTATGGTTTCAAAGCATCCATTTATTGCAAGTTGCTGTTAAAATTTACTTACAACACTTGTTGATAATGCTTATGATGTACATTGCAGCTTTTCTTCTACAAGCCCAACTTATGGTGGCCAAATGGAATGGGAAAGCAATCTCTGTATAATGTCAGTATTACTGTTGATGTGAAGGGATATGGTGAGTCCGATTCATGGGGCCAACTATTTGGTTTTCGCAAAATTGAATCTCACATTGATAGTGCTACTGGAGGGAGGTATACTTGCACGAATCAATTTTGACTAATATTAAAGCATTGAGTCTAGAATTGCTATAATCTGTTTCATTTCTGCTATCTTTTGACAGGTTGTTCAAGGTGAATGGACAGCCTATTTTTATCCGTGGTGGTAACTGGATATTGTCAGATTGTTTGCTACGTCTTTCTAAGGAGCGTTATGAAACAGACATAAAATTTCATGCAGATATGAATTTGAACATGATTCGTTGTTGGGGTGGTGGATTGGCCGAGAGACCAGAATTTTATCATTATTGTGATGTTTACGGTTTGCTGGTAAGCTCTGCTCTCTCTCTCTATCTCTATTTATGTGTGTCTCTTCTCATTTTATAGGATGCTTTTATGTGCTATCATGGCTTATCAAATCTTGTGTAACTCTTCTTAACTCTTCTTGCTTCATTGTGCATGTTGTTCGAATGTTACGTGCACGTGATTAACCCGGAAATAACCAATTTAACATTTTGTAGGTATGGCAGGAGTTTTGTATTACCGGTGATGTTGATGGAAGAGGTATCCCGGTCTCAAATCCGAAAGGCCCACTTGACCATGATCTTTTCATGCTGTGTGCCAGAGATACCGTCAGGCATTTAAGGAATCATCCTAGTCTTGCTCTCTGGGTTGGTGGAAATGAACAAGTTCCACCGGCTGATATCAATGCTGCTTTAAAGAATGACCTGAAACTGCATCCATTTTTTGAGAACCGCAATGAAAATGTGACGGCGTTGGAAGAATTGCCCACAGCATTCAAGGACCCTAGCCAATATCTGGATGGCACGCGTGTTTATATCCAAGGATCTTTGTGGGATGGCTTTGCTAATGGAAAGGGAGACTTTACTGATGGCCCTTATGAAATCCAAAATCCCGAAGACTTCTTTAAGGATGACTTTTATAAATATGGTTTCAACCCTGAGGTCGGTTCTGTAGGAATGCCAGTTGCAGCTACCATCAGAGCAACCATGCCTCCAGAGGGGTGGCAAATTCCATTGTTTAAGAAGCTTCCCAATGGTTACACAGAAGAAGTTCCAAATCCCATTTGGGAATACCACAAGTATCTTCCTTACTCAAAACCCGGGAAGGTTCATGACCAGATCGAACTGTACGGGACCCCAAAGGATCTGGATGATTTTTGCTTGAAAGTACTACACAAAATTCTTTTGCTTTTTATGGGAAGTGCATTCAATGTTGTCTTTGATTTTATACTAACTTGCTTAAATGATCATCTCAGGCTCAACTCGCTAACTATATTCAGTATAGAGCTTTATTAGAGGGTTGGTCTTCCCGAATGTGGAGCAAATACACCGGGTTTTTGATTTGGAAGACACAGAACCCATGGACAGGTCTTCGAGGTCAATTTTACGATCACCTCTTAGACCAAACAGCAGGTTTTTATGGCTGTCGCTGTGCTGCAGAGCCGATTCATATTCAGCTCAATCTTGCTACATATTTTATAGAGGTAAGTACTGGATTAATAATGCTTCTAGTTATTTAGTTCAGATTCTTATTTTCTTTGTCCCTCTCTTTTTTGTGAACAGGTTGTCAATACTATTTCAGAGGAATTGTCGGATGTTGCCATAGAAGCATCAGTGTGGGATCTTGAAGGAGCTTGTCCGTATTATAAAGTTTTCGACAAGCTTTCCTTGCCACCTAAGAAAGTAGTTTCCATTAGTGAGATAAAGTATCCAGAGTCAAAAAACCCGAAGCCACTGTACTTTCTCCTTCTCAAACTCTACAACATTTCGGATTATAGCATTATATCCCGAAATTTTTATTGGTTGCATCTTTCTGGTGGAGATTACAAGCTGCTGGAACCCTACAGGAACAAGAGAATACCTCTCAAGATAACATCAAAGACATTCATCAAAGGTTCCTTGTATGAAATTGAAATGAACATACTAAACAAATCGAAGAAACCCGATCCCAAAATTTTAACCAACAAGAACAATTTTGCTAGCAGACATGATGATGGTGGCTTCGATATGGCTTCACTCGAACCTATATGTGACAACAGAACTGACCCAAAACAGAAGGCAGGTTTATTTCAGAGACTTTACAGACAATTTTCCAGGGAAACTGATGGTTTAAAAGTTGCAGAGATTAATGGATCCGATGTCGGAGTTGCTTTCTTCCTTAATTTCTCGGTTCATGCTTCGAAGACCGATGGAAAGGAAGGGGAAGACACTAGAATACTTCCGGTTCATTATTCAGATAACTATTTTTCATTGGTGCCTGGTGAACAGATTTCAATTAAGATCTCATTCAAGGTCCCTCGAGGTGTTACTCCAAGAGTAACACTTAAAGGCTGGAACTATCATCGTGGAGTTCACACTGTTCTTTGATCTACTACTTGCTGTTTCTTGAATTCTACTGGATTTTCAGATTTTTAATCTTCACAATATCTCAAACGAGAGTTCATACTGCTAAGAATTCTGGTTGGACAATATCTCAAATTTGGTGAAAACCTATTTAAATTTCATTTGTAAGTTAGATCACTTTTCACATTTATTTCATATTCATGCACAAAACAACATATATCTTTTAAAACATAATTTCATAAATTCGGAGTTTAGTACATGTGGTTGGTTTATGTAATTACCATTTTGGAATCTAACTAGGTTTGTGTTCAAATCTCAGCCACTTTTGAACAAACTGGACTTATAGAACTTGATGTTTAGAGAACCATTCGAATAGGAGAAAACCGATAAAAAATTTGAAAAAAAAATTAAAAAATTCGGGTCTAAACTTATTCAGCCTGTGCCATTTAGCTAAATTTATATATTTTTTAATTATTTTTCGTATTTAATATTAAAATTATTTATTTAATATTTAATTTTTTTAATTAAATATTTGATTCAATCAATTCAATCGTTTGAATCAATTGAATCGATGGATTTAAAAGTTTTTTATTGGTTTGACTTTTAATTTAATTTTTTAAAAATAATCTCAGCATTTATAACCCTTTTTAATATTATTATATAGCAATCCTTTTTATTCAAAACAAAAAATATCACTTCTAATTGCTTTTATTATAATTAAAGCTTATATAAATAAATTAAATTTTAATTCGGTTAAGAATTCTTTTCTTAGAAAATAAATCACATTAAGTCTCAAATTCAGCCCAATTGACTTTTCACTCTTCTTGCCGGTCTATAAAACCCAGTCCGTTGCTCAACTTCTTGAAAAACCGTTGCTTTGCTTCCCTCCGAGCACACACACAAAACGAAAACAAAAAAGATATTTACTTATTCAATTTTCATGGATGAAATCCCAATGGATTTTCAAAAAACTAATTCCCCACCTTCCTTCATGTTTCTCGTTTCTCATCTCCCCATTCAAAACCCAAAAACTGTACCAATTCCCATCTTCAGATTCACCCAAGCTTGTTCTCAACCATGTAGACATAAGCCTCCTTTTATCCGTATCTGGGAAACAGGGATTTTCCCTCCTGGGTTCCTCTATCCACGCTTCCATCATCAAAAACCCTGAAATTTTTAATCCGAATGAAGATTTTAAGGATTCTAATAACGCTCTTGTCGTTTGGAATTCTCTCTTAGGAGTGTACTCGAAATGTGGCACTTTGACTGATTTGACTAAGCTGTTTGATGAAATGCCGATGAGAGATACCGTTTCGTGGAACACGATGGTTTCTGGTTTTTTAAGGAATGGGGAGTTTGATAAGGGTTTTGCATACTTCAAACACATGAGAAAATCAGGTTGTTGTTGGTTTGATCAAGCGACTTTGACTACTATTTTATCAGCTTGTAATGGAGTGGAGTTTTGTTATGTCAATAAGATGCTGCATGGATTAGTGTTTTTGATTGGATATGAAAAGGAAATTAGTGTAGGGAATTCTTTGATAACTTCATATTTTAAATGTGGATGTTTGAGTTCGGGGAGGCGGGTTTTTGATGAAATGTTTGGAAGGAATGTTATTACTTGGACAGCTATGATCTCGGGGCTAGTGCAAAATAAATTGTATGAAGAAAGCTTGGAATTGCTTAACAAAATGCGTTTGGGAACGGTGTGCCCAAATTCTTTAACTTATTTAAGCTCACTGACGGCATCTGCTGATTTGCAAGCACTGAAGGAAGGGCGTCAAATTCATGGTCTTTTATGGAAGTTAGGGATGCAGTCTGAACTCTGTATTGAGAGTTCACTAATGGGTATGTATTCTAAATGTGGACATGTGAATGATGCATGGCAGATTTTTGAATCTGCACAAGACCTCGATGAGGTTTCTATGACTGTAATCCTTTTGGGTTTGGCACAAAATGGGTTCGAGGAAGAAGCTAAAAGGTTTTTTGCAAAAATGTTTGCGTCGGGGATTGAAATTGATCCTAACATTCTGTCAGCAGTTTTGGGGGTATTTGGTGAGGATACGTCATTGGTTTTGGGTAAGCAGATTCATTCTTTAAGCATCAAAAGAAATTTTGGTTTTAACTCTTATGTTAGTAATGGGCTCATCAACATGTATTCCAAATGCGGAGATTTAGAGGAGTCAGCCAAAGTCTTCAGTCGAATGTCTCGAAGGAACTTGATTTCTTGGAACTCTATGATTGCAGCTTTTGCTCGTCACGGGGATGGCTATAGAGCACTACAATTATATGAGGACATGAGATCAGAAGGGATAGAGCCAACAGATGTTACATTCCTCTCTTTGCTTCATGCTTGTAGCCATGCAGGCTTAATCGAAAAGGGCATGGAGATCCTGAAGTCCATGACCGATGTTCATAGAATTATTCCCAGGTTGGAACACTATGCTTGTGTTGTTGACATGTTAGGCCGAGCAGGGCTCCTGAGCGAAGCCAGGACTTTCATCGAGGGATTGCCTGTTAAGCCTGATGTGCTTGTTTGGCAAGCGTTGCTCGGTGCCTCTGGCATTCACGGTGATTCTGAAGTAGGGGAATATGCAGCTGACCATCTACTTTCGAAAACACCTGAAAGCCCAGTGCCATATATTTCAATGGCAAACATATATTCTTCTAGTGGAAAATGGAATGACCGAGCAAGGACCATTAAGAGAATGAAGCAAATGGGAGTGGCAAAAGAAACTGGTATAAGTTGGATAGAGATTGAAAAGAAAGTCCACAGCTTTGTTGTTCAAGATAGAATGCATCCACAAGCTGAGGTTATATATGGGGTTTTGGAGGAGCTATTTAGACTCATGTTAGATGAAGGATATATGCCAGGTAAGAGATTTATTATACACCAAGATCAATCCATGAATAGAGAAGCTTTTTAGTATCATATGTTGTAACCTTTTTGATGTTCTATCTTCAATTTGATCTACAATAACTCATAAGTATACTAATATTTTTCTCTATATATTTAGTGGATTTATCTTTCTTTAAAATTCTTTATATATATATGTAAGCTGTATAAGGGTTGTTAGTGAATTTAAGGGTCGTGATCTTTCTTTGATTTATCATAAGGGCTCGAAGTAAACTGTTTAAAGATAACATTCCACAATGTCAACAGTTGATT
>JBBYHL010000006.1:7523084-7536692 GCA_038381835.1 Adansonia madagascariensis | reverse complement strand
GATGGATCATCTTCCTTCGACCCTTCAGCTTTGGATTATACTTCGACAACTACTCGTCCCAAGAGACGTCGATCCAAGATTCGGAGAAACAAGGAGGATATTGAGAATCAAAGAATGACTCACATTGCTGTTGAGCGCAATAGGAGAAAGCAAATGAATGAATACCTTTCTATTCTTCGATCTCTAATGCCTGAATCTTATGTTCAAAGGGTATCTATATATTTCTTTTTTAACTTCCCTACTTTTAGTCCTGTTATCCGTACTTTTCATTTTCCCTAAAACATCTTTATCCGACGCTTATAGCCGAAGATTTTTTTTCTTTTTTTCTTTTTTTTTTTTGGTATAGGGGGATCAAGCATCCATTATAGGAGGAGCTATCAATTTTGTGAAGGAGCTTGAGCAGCGTCTGCAATGGCTAAGTGCTCAGAAGGAGGTAAAAGAAAGATCAGACACTGATGACGGCAGCAACAGTTGCTTATCACTTTTTGCTGAATTCTTCACATTCCCACAGTACTCAACTAGTTCAAATCGAGGTCATGATCATTATAATTCAATCTCCATGAATGATCAATCAATGGTATTTGAGACTCAATCTGCCATAGCTGACATTGAAGTTACCATGGTTGAAAACCACGCAAACCTCAAAATAAGATCGAAAACACGACCGACGCAGCTCTTGAAAGTGGTTTCAGGGTTGACTAGTATGCATCTCAGCATCCTCCATCTCAATGTCACAACAGTTGATCAAACTATCCTTTATTCTCTCAGTCTCAAGGTTAGCTCATTTCATTATCGAAATAGTCATTAAAAAATGACATCTAACAAATTTAAAATTTAAATCTAAATATGCGTAATGCTTTTTCGTAATCGTTATAGTTTGAAATACAGGTTGAAGATGATTGTAAGCTAACTTCAGTGGATGACATTGCCACAGCAGTGAATCAATTGCTAGATAAGATTCAACAACAAGATGCTATGTTGAACTGAAAATTACTATGATTTTCAGTTTGTTCACCCCCCACTTTAATTTGTTTTTCTTTTAATATTTCACCTTCATAAAGCTTATATGAAGGCCTTTTTTTTGTTTTTAAGTTCACTTTCATCCTAGGTTTGTCCTGTAATTGACTATTGCCATTTCTTTCCCCAGAATCAGAATTTTCAAATAAATTTAACTTTATTCTGCTCTTTTTATTTTATAATTTTTATCAGCCACTTATAAAAAAAAAAAAAGACTGGTCAATTCTAACTACCTTTATTCTAATATTATTAATGCGTTACTTAGAATCGAATTACTATCGAATATAAATATATATTTAGTACGAATATACTTATTATATATATATATTTAAAAAATCATACTCTCATATTTATGCTCAAATACATAGATATCATACACAAATATTAAAAAAATAAAAAATCTGAATAATATAGTCCAAAACTCTCAACAACTTTAAGTAGCAAAAGTAGTTAAACAAATGGGTTACATGCTTAATATTTCCTCAGTCTTTCAATGTTTCTAATAATGCTTTCATATTCAAAATTTTGGGCAGTAAATCCAATCCTAAATGAAGCTAAAAGCCACAGCTAGCAGCTCAAGTAAGCTATAGTCTAACATTAACCGTTTCAGATAACAAATGAGTGCCTTCTATATTAATGAAGAAAGCCAGGATATTCAAGCATTTTTCTTGTCACAGAAGCTCTAAGGAAGAGACTACGAGTCTCTATGATTGACCCATCAATAAAGGTGAAGTAGGCTTACATAAAGAAAACAGCTTTAGAAATATGGCTAAAAGCTTTCTTCTCTTTCTGTCAATTTCTTTTACTCCAAAAGTTGGGAAAAATATTGTAATCCTAATGGGCATAAATTAAATACGAGGTCACAGTATCATATTATGATTATTATTTTATAATTTTAATTTTTTATTATTAATATTTATTATAATTAATTTTAATAATATTCATTGCATTTGTTCTTACGAGTAATGATGAAATATTGGACTTAATAAAATTTTTTGACCAACTTTAGGATTTACAGATTTGAAACCTCGAGCTTTACTCATCAAATAAAAATACACATCAATTATTAAATCGAATGATCGAATAATATTATAATTATAATTTTTTATTATTAACATATATCATAATTAATTTTAATAATATTCATTACTTCTTACTAGTAATGATGAAGTACTGGACTTAGTAAAACTTTTTTGACCAACTTTAAGATTCATAGATTTGAAACTTTAAACTTTATCCATCAAATAAAAAAACATATTAATTATTAAATCAAATGATCGAATGATACCGTAAATTTTTATTTTGAACAAAAAAAAATTTCTACCTAAATAGCCATGATGGGCTTAGCACCCCCTATGTATGACTTCAAATCAAAATCATTTGTGCAGGCCCCATGAATTTTGTAAATTGCTTCGAATCCCAAGGTAAAAAAAAAATAAGCTAATATGTTAGTAGGGTTTTGATTCTCAATAATAAAAGTTTGATTATGGTGTAATATTATGTTACTTATATTGCAATTTAAATTATAAATTTATTTAATTTTATTTTTAAAAATAATTATATAAATCTATTAAATTAATAATTTTATTTGACCAATTTAATTGGAAAAAATTAAAAAAAAATAAACTAAAATGAATAATAAATGTTTAACCTTACACATGGGTCACTAATTAAATGAACATATTAACTAACAAACATAAAGTGTTAATAATAATTATATATGTCAGCTATATGCTAAGAGAATTTAATATTGGATTTGATTTTCATTGTTTTTGAATTTTTTAAATTTTTTAAAAGAATTTTATGTTATACATATTTATATCACTTTTCACATGCATTGTAGAAGAGTCCAAGTCCCCCATAGGTGAAAAACAAAATCATGTTTCTTTATACCATCCAGGAATTATTTTACTTTAAAAGATTCTAATCCTATATTTCTTTTTCTTTCTTTTTTATTGTGAAAAAATATTGTGATTATTAAAATTTAAATTTTAAATTTATTGGATGTCTCATTGTAAAGATGAATCAGTTAGACTAAGTGACTGTTTTTTTTTTCTCTCTTTCTTTCTTTATTCTCCCATCATTTGCTTTATCTTCTTGTTTTATAGTAGAGAAACATGGAGTTTATTAGGTGGTGATTTATGTTTGAATAAGGATGTAAGGATTAATTTATTTGGTGGTAATTTATTTTACTCGTATTTTTTATCTTTTTAAAGTATTTGTGTTTGATATGTGTCTAACACATATTTGAACATGGGTTTAAAAGTATACATGATCTTTTAAATATATAGAAAGAACTTTATAAAATTGAGTATATTCATATTAAACATATAACTATACTCAACACTCACTCTCGAATTGGAGTAAGATCTGTCCATGGCCCAGGCCGCGATTTATTTATTTATTTTTTGCCTAGGCTTGAATCGGGCATGTCTAGTTTGGTTCAATGGCCCGTTTTAATGTTTAAACAAATTAAAATATTAAAAAATTATTGTTATACTAAAAAATATATTTTTTTATTAATTAAATTTAAATAAAATATAATTATTAATTTAGACCAAGTCAACTCAAATTACTAAAATTCTTATCCAAGACCCTGTGTATCGAGATTTAGTACTATGGTTCACAGGAGGACTTTCTTAAAGGAGAAGTCCTTGGTTTGAATACTGGAGCCATGGATGCCTAAAAAGATTAATACCTTTGATGTAAGCATATGCGAGAGTAACAAT
Organism: Adansonia madagascariensis; assembly: GCA_038381835.1. Lineage (NCBI taxonomy): Eukaryota > Viridiplantae > Streptophyta > Magnoliopsida > Malvales > Malvaceae > Adansonia > Adansonia madagascariensis. The sequence continues at coordinate 7,532,946 of JBBYHL010000006.1, read as the reverse complement.
TGAATTTCAATATGTTGAGTGACATAGGAGATACATCTTAAAACCAGATCATCGTATATACAATTTCTTTAATAAATTACTCATTCCGCAGCCAAAAGTTCTGTATATTTGCTGAAATCAAGTTCAGCTATGGAGATCAAGGATGGTTATAATGCTTATCAATGTCAGCTTTAACTTAATTAGTCCATCAATGGTGGTTACCAAAGACCTGAAAAAACTTAAAACCAGAATCATTTTAAAAAATAGAAAAAAAATAGATACAAATATAATATAAATTCATATTCAATCTATAATTACCTTAATAAATACATTGCTTCCAAATAAAAGTTTTTGCTACCCTAATGTTCATGCTGTTTCTGGGAAGCAGTTCCAAGCATAGTAAAACGTTTATTGACATGGATACTAGCAAAGATCGAAGAACATGTTTTGGCCATCAATGGAAATCATGAATTGCAAAAGAAAAGTATTGTGCTTTGACCATGATTTTATTTTTATTTTTTTGCAGAAAGCAACTATATGGGGAAATAATTATACTGATTTTATGCCGATTTCTTTCATTTAAAAAAAAATATTTACATTTGATTTTATATTCTTACCAAAATTAAAGTTCTGAAGCCAAAATTTTCTTTAATTGCAAAATTGGGTATTAATTGAATGAGCTGATCTCTTTCTGATACTTATTTTCTTGCCTTTTTTAACATCTTTCTTTATTTCCAAGTAATTTCTTCCAACTATAATATAAGTAAGCAAGTAGGGCTTTGTTTGACGTTAGGAGACAGCCAAACTGCTTTATTTTTTCTGCTGTTTAATTACTCAGGTACATGCTTAATTATTTTGTTTTCATGCTTGTTTCCTCTGCTCATAAAATTTATGCAGTAAATTGTTCTGATTTTATGATTTTATTGAATTAATCTTAGATTTAGAAGCCGGATTTGTGCCTGTTTGAATCTGGGCTGTAATGGGTTTTACTGCTTAAAATTAGTTGTTTTTATCAGCTATTTGGCTGAATAATCAGATACATATTTATCTCATGTTTCAAGTTCACAGTTTAGTATGTTTCTGGATCAAAGATTCGAAGTCTAATTAGAGTCGCTAAAGCTTTGCTTTGTCCAAATTGTTCTCACCTTTTATTTTTCCTTGATGTATTCGTATCTGATATTCGTGTTCGACTCCTATCTAAACATCGGAATGGAAATATCCAAACATGTGAAAATTCTTTAAAAAATTAAACATATTTAAATCTGACACTTACACCCGAGTTTGAGTAATATAAGTTATGATTAATTGTATGTATTATCACTTGATTGTCATTGTAATTTTAGGATCTCTGAAAAACAGTTTCTTGCATATAGATAAAGTTGATATGTCGTGTTTAAATTCAACAATACTCAATAGGCTAATGTAAGATCAGTAAAAACATGTTATTAATGGATTACGGTCTATGTTGCTTGGACTCAAGTATCAGTGTTGGATACAAGTATTTGTTCGACATGGGTATTTTCAATCTTTTCCAAAATTTTCACATACTGAGAGGGTCCTTAGAGGATCATATCTCCATAATCATATTTAAATATACGTCGGATATGAGTGTTAAACACAGATACTTCAAGAGGAATTAAGAGTCGGAGTAATGTAAACCATAGCTCTACCTATTAGCAATAGCTTTTTTATTGGTTAGTTCAATACCTCAGTACTTGAATTTTTACTAACTTTTCAACAATCATATGTTTTATTTCCTAGAGATGATGAAAGAAGAGATTTTTAGTGTGATTTCAAGTGGTGAAGGGAATGCAGCTTCGGATGTTTCGGATCGAATTAGCATCGGTCACCCTACAAACAAACGACAAAGATGCGGCAGCAACAATGGCACATCCTCACAATTCAAAGGCGTTATGAGACAGAAAAACGGGCAGTGGGGTGCACAGTTGTATGCTAACCATACCCGATTTTGGCTAGGGACTTTTAAATCCGAAAAAGATGCAGCTATGGCCTATGACAGTGCAGTGATCAAGTTTCGTAACGGAGACTCCTACCGGAATTTTCCATTGAATGACATTACGGTTGAGGAGCCGAAATTTCAGAGCCATTATAGTTCTGAAGCTATCCTAAGCATGTTAAGGGACGGTTCTTACCAATACAAGTTCATGGATTATCTCAAAACTCGCTCTCAAAGTGCGAGACTCGAGATTGATCTTAACTCGGTGGAGACTTATAGCAGCCAAGGGCTAACCTACAAGCAAATGTTTCAAAAGAAGCTAACGCCAAGCGATGTTGGTAAGTTGAATAGGTTTGTTATCCCCAAGAAGCATGCTGTCAAGTACTTTCCACCAGTTTCTGGAACTGAAAAAGGAAATATCGAAAGTAATGGCAGCAAAGCAAATGAAGCTGAGTTGGTTTTCTACGACAAGTTTATGAGATTATGGAAGTTTCGTTACTGCTATTGGACTAGCAGCCAAAGCTTCGTTTTCACCAGGGGTTGGAATCGATTCCTGAAGGAAAAAGAATTGAAAGCAAGTGATGTGATTTCTTTCTACTTATGCGAGTGTAGGAAGGGGAAAGAAGTACACAGGTTCTGCATGATCGACGTGAATAAATCTGAAAATGGTGGTGCTGGGATCGAGGCAGCCAATCTGCATATTGAAAGAGAAGTAGATTTGCAGCTTGGATTGGGACATTCCTATAGCTTTGATGGTGAAAAGCACGTCAAACAAGAGGAAGAATCAATGGAAGCAATACCTAAACAAGAACAAGAACTAATGGCAACAGTAGCAGAAGCTCATCCAAGGCAACAGGTTCATACCAAGGGTTTCAAACTCTTTGGCATACAAATTAACTGAAGCAGAGATTAATGCTTTTTTTAATCTCTTTTTGATATCTATCTTTTTATTTATTTTGTTGCATCATTTCTTTTCGATGATCAGGGTTTTAGCTGAATTTAGCATTCCAGCAATGATGGCTTAAGTATTTTATATGCACTTTCTACTGGAAATTTTCGTTTTAAGTTGAACTATCAATGCCATTAGTATTTCTTTTCAACATAATTCTCAACTTTTGATTGTTAATTGTGATGCTATTCCCCTGTTTAGAGTTAAATGCAAGGAAATTGCTCCTAGTTATACACCATGTTACATGGACTCTTCATTTTCCTTAAGTATCTGTGTCATGATCTTTTAAATATATGAAAAAACTAAAAAATTTTTTTAGCATACCTATATCCAACAATCACCTCCGGATCCAGGTAATATAGATTATATATATGTGAGTTTGATCTAACTTTCACAATGCCATAAAATATCCAAATATTTAAGACATGAAAGCAATTATCTTAGAGCATATTATTGAATATTGATGACACTATTTATAACAGAGGCTAATAACAGGAATTTTCACAATTATTGGAAGGCATTATTTAAGTAAGTTTGCTCCATTCACATAACTTACCAATCAGAAAAAAAGAGAATAATCAGTTTCATACCGAACAGCAGTATTCGAAATAAGTTCATGCATCGAGAATCTCCAGTAATCATTGCTCTGGAAGCAATCCTAACTCGGTTTCATCTTGAGATGTGCCGTTCATTGGTAATGACGACCTGGTCTGAGGAATTTCCATCAGTCAATTACAAATATAGAGGGAAAAAATGTATTAAGGAACAACAATTGAATATTCGGTTCTCCTACAACTAAGCTTTGAAGCATATGTGGGAAAATCATCCAAAAGAGAGTGAACCTTCTTTGAAATAATGTCTTATTCATGTTTAATGGTTGGTTGGTATAGGAACTCCAGACTCTTCTGTCAGTGTTTTGTAAGCATTTTGCAGTCTTCGAGTAACAGGCCCCACTTTGCCGTCACCAACGATGCGCCCATCAATTTTCACAACCTGTTAAAGAAATATCCCATCAGCTAGATCGAATAAGGTAATATTAAGTAGCCAGCCAGTGTGAAAATCGAATACTACCAGAGAATCATCGTTCTCACTCAGTCGATTAAGTTCCCAAATTGAATATTTAGAAAGAAAGAACTCACCGGGCTGAGTTCTCCCATCGTTCCAGTAGTCCATACCTGCAGGTCAACCTTATCATTATCATCATAACTCAAAACACGTGTCAAAGGAATATTCACAACCAAGGTAGATACATGCGAAGTCATTTGAGAATAGTGTCCCTAAAATATCCTATTTACAAATTTAACAAAAAATGTATGGTTCTATTATTTACAAATGCATATGCAACTATAGGCAGCCATTATCATACTTTAGTCGGCCTCTTGAAACACTTGAACGAATAGATACTGCTGATGAAAGTAGCATTGGAAGTCTAAGTGGAAGGATATAATTAATAGAAACAATCATAACATCTTCGGATATCATTATGTTACTCAAACTTGGGGTAAGTGTTTGACATGGGTATGTTAAATATTCTCAAAGTTTTTCAATATATTAGGAGGATCGTATCCCTACATCCAAGTCTGAATATGTGTCAAACACAGATACTTCAGGAAAAATGAAGAGTTGGAGTAACATAGATCATAATAAAAACTTGTCTCGTGACAATGAATTTTAAAAGGACATAGGATAGAAGCAATCAGTCATTACAATGCAAGTACTAAGGCCTTTTTGTATAGTTCAAAGGAACTTCATCAATATATCATTGTAAAACATATGAGTGGTTAAGTTAGAATTTCAAAGTATTTCTTAAAAATGTTTTCTATTGAAAAACAACTGGAAACCTCATCAGCTGTATGGAACTCAGATAAGCTAATTCTTCGCTCCTCGAGAACAAACTTTTCCTTAACAACAAGCTCCATCACCTGCAATCCCAATGACAAAGGGGTCATATCAGCACCAACAATATAATATAAAGTAAGAAAGAAATAGTTTTACCATTTCACCATATTATCCATTAAAACGAATAAAGATTTTTGAATAAGAGCAGAGCAAGCTGATTCATTTTACAAACACTTCCTGACAAAAAGTTGTTGGATGCATTTTTCAAGTATTTTATGCTACGTAAATGATATAATATGTTGATCGAAACAAAAATGTCTTGTTCTACATATTTGCATTATTGCATCCTTAATTGCATAGTAGATTTTGAAAATGCAAATTCGTTCATATCATCGTATAATACAGCCAGTATGTTTACCAATATTTTGAGCATAGCAATCATTTCAAGTCACGTTTCGGTAATAAATATCGAACAAATTTTCAAGGCCCATTTGTTCCCCTTGAGATCAGGAAGTTGGGAGATTCACTGGCCTTGACATAAATTACAGCTAAAATGAACGTTTAGGCAACTTACAGTTGCTCGAGTAATTCCAGGAAGACAATAATCAGCATGAGGTGTCAAAACATGGCTCTTCTTTACCAAAAACTGCAACATGATACAGAAAAATGTTCCTCAGGTAAAGATTTTCAACTTTCAAACGCGCATGCATAACAAAAAAAAAAAAAAAACTACTTCCTTTTAACAACTAAATAGGTAGTAATATCTAGAAGCCACATGCCCCTTTGAACATTCCGTACAATCAATATTATTGGCTATCAGAGAACCAACCAATAACAACAAAGTCCAGATGAAGATTATTGATGCATATCTACACCACATTCGGTCTTAATGTTCCTATAATTCCTGATTCACATATTGATCTAAAATCAGAAATTGAAGCAAAATCCTAATCTTACAATGTTTGTGGCATTTGTTTCGGATACATAACCATCCTTGTCAAGCATTATGGCATCATCAGCATTTGCATTATTCCCTTCTACCTGCATCAGACCACTAATAAATTTAAGTCCAAGCCATAGTTCAACAAAAATACATATCTGTCATTAGTCCTACATGCATAATCTCCACCATAACACAGTAAGTATACTGATCATATCACCCATCATGGTTTACATCTATATTATTTGGATTCGGAGGTGACTGCGTAAATGTCGGAGTAACATAGGTTTGACTAAACATACACCCATACCCTTATCTGAATATGTCTCGAATACAGATGTCGGACATGGGTACTTCAAGGAAAATGAAGAGTCAAAGTAACATAAGTTTACAACCTTAAGCTGAACAAAACCATAGAACTTATATGTTTCAGAGAAAGCTACACTGCTGCTTTCTATTAAGAAAATCCAAAACTTTATGTAGTTATCATCTTGAAAAATATGATTGATCAGTTGAAATTAGGGCCTGAAGCATTTTACGAATGTAAAGCCATCAAATTGAGAACTACACTTGCCTGAATTGCATAAGAGAATTAAAATAATCGTTCAAATCACAAATTAGATATTAAAACATAATCTACTCAGATATATCTTCAAATCATATCAAAGTCCTGCATAGGACAATACCTTTGCCAGTATATTATTCAGAAGATTATTGTGGTGAATCTTCGAGTCTAAATTCTGAAAGGATAAAAACAATTCAAACTCAGCTGGCTCATAGGAAGATAAAAAAATTTCCTAAACACAAATAATACTAAATAGAAAGAGAAAACCCAGCATTTCATCCCACAATAAGTGACAGGGAGACCAGGAATAATATGTTCCCTTAAATCTTTTAGCAAGTAGCAAAAAGACACCAAGAATCTTACATTTGGAGAATTACGTCGTGTGGTAGCAGTAACAAGTACTATACCACTCTCATTGTCATAAACAGGGGGTTTCCACTCGGGAAGCACTGCATTTTTTTTTTCATACGAAACATTAGGCATATCAGCTGAAAACCCACAATCACAAGAGCGCATACTATACTCTCAAAAGGAATTTCGCTAATATTATGCAAATACACTACGACAGCACACTTTTAAGCGTAGTACGAATTTGCAGCTAATATCCATGCATCAATAGAAATAAGAATGAGTATCTCTCCAGTGTATGAAGGACTTGAAAATCACTTTACCGATCAAAGTGCAGCCATAACGATTAAATGCAGGGCTCATCCCAGAAGTAACCTGAAAAATATGAGAGTATAGCATATCAGTGAAGAAAATCTTAGGCCAAACAAAGAATTCATGAATGTTAACAACAAACGTTTTGCACCATCCCAGTTTTTAGCCCGAAGAGTGCAGTATTCTAGGCAATTCAATGATTCCTCAAGTATAGAGAGACAGGGAGAAGGTGAAAATATTTCATACCTTTTTCCCACGAGTAAGAGTTAATCGAATGTGTGTGCTATCGAACATTCCATTGGCATTGAGAGTTCTGAAGATAGCCTCTTTGATCTACAATGAAGCAACACTTTAACAAGAATGAACCAATTAACTTGCTCGTAAGTGCGGAGACAGAAGGTGCTTGCATGAACAATGGCCATTAAATAATGCCCAGACCAAGAAGCACTGATATTTTTCACAGAGTGGATTCAAATTCATTTGCAGATCCTCACCTCATCACGAGTTGGAATATTGTTGAAAGCTAGAGCCTTTGCAGAATCAAACATCCTTGAAAAATGAACCAAAAGAAAAATCCAAGCGATCATTAGGCATTATCAGTGAGGCCTCATCTAGTTTCTAAGTTCGTATATGTGTCAATCATTCATCTTTCTCCATACAATCAACCATATGTAGGGGAAATGAATGGGGCAAACAATATTCAGATTGCTTTTTCTTTCTTTTGCTTGAAACTGTCTGCATCAGTGGACATCATGCAAGGATATTTTAAACAACTAAGTTGCATATATAAATCCACTCAGCAGTCAAAACCAAACACAGCTTTTGTAATCTTTTAAGCATTCAGTTCCACCAACCTATCTAAATGCTCTTCAAGCTTAAATATCTTTCCATTGTAAACTCGAAGTCCTTCCCACACACCATCACCGCCTTGGACAATTGAATCAAATACTGAAACCTGGTACACGCGTGTCAAGAATGAGAAGCCTAATATACCTATGAATTAAAGACCATAAAGGAAATTTTAGGTCAATGAACAACAGATCTAGAATGGTTCCAGGATTAAGACCTTCGCACTCTCACGAGGTACAATCTCATCACCAACCCAAGCAAGCAACTTCGCATTCTCAGGAACTGGAAGATCAGGAACAGGCAAGGGGGACTTTAAAAGGGATGATGTCCGCCTCACATTGCGCCTAAGCAAGTTATAGAAAGGTAGACTTTGCTCCAACAAGTCATAAAATGAGAAAGGAAATGGCTGAAAACATAAAACAAGATTAGGCATAAATGTATCAACACTTCATCAATGATTTAAACACTTTGGTGAATTTCAAGATATAGATTATTTAAAAAAAAATAAAACATTAATTCTTATTATTAAGATGATAAAGGGATTAGTTTACAAGACAAAAAACAAAGAGATTAAGGTTATGGCTTATAATCCAAAGACAAGGGCCAACTATATCGTCATAAAAACAGCAATCCGCTATTGTCAGCCTTTAAAACACATATCTGATAATTGTTTCTTTCATAAAATAATGTTACTTTAGCTCATCAAGGCCTGAAATGACTAACAATGGATCCAACACTATTACAGACAGAAAAGCAAGGCTGAAGGCCTATGCTTATCAATTTCTAAACATAAATACAAATTTATGTTGGATTGAACTGCAAAGAAGCAAGTTAAAATAGAGTAGAGACACTTCAATTAGAAGAAGACTTTAAAATTTAGTTAAGACAGCAACTGGTTCAAAATTCGTAATTCAAAATGAAAATAATGAACAGGTCACATACCCTAGGGTACTTTCTGGTGGGTGCAAAACATGTCGAGTTATGCACACTTTTATACCACCATGGAGCCCATACACCATCTATCAGTTTCGGACCAGCTTCCCATCTGATCAATGTTTGACCAAAATGTCATCACGATAATGACATTATTATTTATGTAGAAGAGACCGTGTATAAAATAATATCTTTGCACATTAAGTATGAAGCATGTCTGCATCAAACTGTTATTTCAGAAAAAGTGATCTATGGCACTCCGACTTTCATTTTTCATGAAGTACTTATGTCCGGAACATATTAGGACATGGGTATTGGTGTTTCCCTCCAAATGCATGGAAAAACATAAAAAAAATTGAGCATACCTGTGTCAAACACACACCCGTATGCAACACTAACCCCCAAGTCCGAGTAACATAGGAAGCAATGTGTTTCCAAAGAATTTAAAGAAGGGACACATCCTAGAGAAAGACTTGGTATATAAGAACAGAGACACAGCAAGTGTCACAAGAAGGCAGAGTAATTATTGACTATCTGACAAGAACACAGCCCAAGACAAATTGCTTGAGGGTGAGGCCTATAACAAAAAAGAAAGTTTTCCTCCATAAAGAAGTTTAGAATGCATTTGACTAAAAAATCCTGGTCAGTCAGCATAACATTCATTGAGCTAAACAAAGCCATCAATTTACCAGCTCACAAGACTGCCACGAATGAGCAAGTTAATTAAGTTGCACTGCATGAAGAGCCAGTTAATAGATTTATCAGTTTTAACTTAGAAAAAACCTTCCACGTACCTGAGCATTGTATCTTGAAAGGGAATATTCAAATCTTCACAAAGACCACGTAAAGTAGCCTGCACAAAAATAAGATGAATAAATACATATATATATATATATATATATATATATATATATAAATGATCTATGATAAAACAAGTATCAGATTTCAAGGTTTGAAAAAATAAATAGCTCAATACACTGTAAGATTTCATATGCAAATATATACAACCTCGGGATTTTGTTGAAGGTCTTCTGCATCAATGACGGGTGGGGGCCTTCCCGATGCAGAAAGCTCACTGTATATGGAAACTAGTTCTCCCAAACCTAACTCAAGGAATGATGGAGGCACAACCTTCTCGAAGGATGACTGACAATAAGCACAAACAAAACATAAATATATATATATATATAT